>CM061555.1:232020324-232367824 GCA_030864225.1 Capsicum baccatum var. pendulum | reverse complement strand
GCTTTCCGCAGATCTCGTTAGCTACAATTGATGCAATACGAAATGTTGGAAATTTGTATGCGGGAGGTTTGTTCTGTTCTGCGTTATAATCTTTATTTAGCATTTACTAAGTTGCTCGGACTCTCTAAGAATGTTGCCACACCCGTGTCAGATCCTTAAAAAATGCACTACTTTTGAAGGATCCAATACACACTCGATGACATTTTGGAAGAGTCCAAGCAACATAAATGATTTATGACATCTGACGAAGATGCACTTGAAGTATTATCTTTTCCGTTTCTCTAATCTCTTTTGAGAAGATAGAACGCGAGAACCTGATTTCTGTCGGAAAATTTTTGCTCGTACCTGTTGTTATAGCATTTATGTATAATGCACCATTTCTACTAGATACCGGAAAATTGCCTGAATCTTGACATCCGTTATCTTGCTAATATACCCTTACAACGATTTGACTTGGCCAGGTTTAGGTCCGGGAACCCTTGTTGGTTCTGCTGCTTTTGATCTATTTCCGATACATGCTGTTTGCGTTGTGGTTCCTAAAGCTGGAGAATTGAAGAAGATATCGGATATTGGAGTCTGGCTTGTCGAGCTCTTTTGGTCGTTTTGGGCCTACATCTGGCTGTATATAATCTTAGAGGTTATCTACTCACATTGCTTCGTTAAAATTCACCTATTTGGTTTTGACTCGTTCCTAGCTATGGGTTTTCTGTGTGATTCTTTCTCTGCGAGAAACCGTCTACTTTGTTGGTCTTCTTGCACTTCTTTGGGCACATAAATTATATGCAGTCTTGACCTAAGTTGCTCGGATTCTCCAAAAATGTGGCCGCACCTGTGTCGGATCCTTCAAAAATACACTTTTTTGGAGGATCTGACATGCACCCGTCGACATTTTTGAAGAGTCCGAGCAATGTAGGTCTAGACTAATCACCCAGGTGGCAGGGTGTACTTGATTGACTTAATTCGAGAGTTTTTGTGTTAACGAACTATTGGATGAACCTAAACCATCACGCTGCTACTTATCGATACTTAATGTTGTTGAAACCTGTCTAGTTATATCATGGATATGACATAATCTTTGTATACGACATGACTTTATTCTAAAGAATTTCTCCACACGTATGGAAGGAAGGACCGCACAAGATATGCCGGTGAACTCGTAGATGAATGTTAATCATGAATTATAAACTTGTATGATCTTGAAACTCATTTTCTTCTACGTCAAGACTACGAAACTGATGATAAACTGTTGTGTTTTTCCTCATCGATGAAATGTCCATAGCTCAATAACAAAATAATATGTGTCTTAGGCCTCTTTCACTTCTCGACAGTAAAACAAACAGTCGGTTATTAACATCTTGTTCTACGACATAATTGACTTTGTAGGTGTGGAGTTCAGTTATTACCAGTGTTTTAATTTGAGCTATCAGATTTACCTTATCGATGAAATGTGCATGATGCGATAATGAAAATGTAAACGTCTTAGTCCTCTTTCACTTCTACGCAGATAACAAGGATTCAGTTAACGATATCATGTTCCTGAATATTATTTCCTTTGTAGGTGTGGACTCCAAATGTTGTAACTTTGTGGGAGTCGCTCTTAACGGTGTTGCAATTTGGGCTATTGCTGATACATGCCTATGCACAGGACAAGCGTTGGCCCTATTTGTCCCTTCCTATGTATGTATTACGTTTATCATCATAAATTTTTAGCGTCGCCATTCTCTAGTTGACGATTGTTTCAGCTTGTTTTTATTTTCTCATATGGGAAATAGTCTGAAGGGGAGCTTTGGAGTAACTCCATGTGACCAGGTCACGGGTTCAAGCCTTGGAAATAGCCTCTGGCAGAAATGCTAGGTAAGGCTGCATACGATACACCCTTGTGGCGGGGCCCTTCCCTGGACACCGCGCATAGCGGTAGCTTTAGTGCACCGAGCTACCCTTTATATGGGAAATAGTCTAATTTGTGCGTTGTATACTTTCTACCGTTTAGAGAAAGAGAAGAGAGACCAGTGGAGTGGGTGCCTGTTGAGGTTGTTAAATATAGGCCTCTCGACAAGGTTCATGATCCACATTCGGAAGTATCTCAAGTTGGCGAAGAAGAAAATACCGGAATCGTTGATATTTTATCCATTCATTCAGGAGAGGGGAAAGGTAATTTGAAGAAACGTCGCTTTGTTTTACCTGCGATATCCATATCTTCCCCGTTTATGTGATACAATTTCACTAGGTACAACGTTTAGAAAGCTACTTCGGAATATGTTTAAATTAGTCTGAGTAAATAAAAATAGTGAAGTGAATGAGATAAGCATCCAGTTCCGTACCTCCCTGAACTATGGCGAAAGTTGCTACGACACACTCCAACTTCATAGGGGTCGTATTACCTCCCCGAACTCAATTTTAGCATATTTTTATCACCATTTTTAGCTGACGTGGCATCTTTATTACATAAAATGGGGGCCATGTCAGCTAAAAAGGTTGACAAAAGGTGCCACGTCAGTAAATAATATTGAGAGAAACGATATGATCGTCGTTCTGCATGTAACTTTGGTCTTTTGTAACAACAGGCCATTTTTATCAAAACTTAGCAGATGGAGATATCACTGAATCGTCCACCTCGAATAGTGGCAATATCATTCCTGAAGAATATGATATCGTCTCAATTTGGAAGGAACAATTTGTGGTTGCTCTTACGGTACTATTTTCTTGTCGTGTTATAATATGTTTCTTCATTTAATCTCACAGTGTCGGAGATTAACTGGTAAAGTTGCTGTCATGTGATCAGGAGGTCACGGGTTCAAGCCTTGGAAACAGCCCCTGGCAGAAATGTAAGCTAAGGCTGCGTACAATACACCCTTGTGGTGGGGGCCCTTCCCCGGACCCTGCGCATAGCCGGAGTTTTAGTGCAGCGGGCTGAAATTTTTTTAGTGTCGGAGATGTTACTCTGATGCAAACTGTCATGTGTATGTGTTATCGTAGAAGCAATTCTCACTTTCTATAGCTACTGAGACTCCTTTGCTAAATGTGGAGGCGATAGATTCTCCATTCGACTGTGCTACGTTAACTGGAAAACGACAAAATGTTGCACCCAAGGGTGTTGCGTAGTTGTCCACTAAGTGGTGGGTAGAATTACCCGGTACCTGTGTTGGTTGGAGATAACGGGCACCCAATGGAACAATTGAGGTCTAAGCGAACACAACTGTTATCCGAAAAAAAAAAGAACAAAATGGTCGAACCTCTTTGAGAGTCCATAATTACGTCACTCGCGCTACATTATGATCACGTGGCCTCTGAAACTGAGTCCAAACACATAAGTAGACCTGGAACGAGGGTGCGTGTATAAAGCTTAACACGTAGCGCTACTATAATGTCATTCATTTGATAGTTCATTCAATATAATCCGACTCAAATTCGGACTGTTACTTTTAGGATTTACAGTAACATTCCTTTCCTGTTCCACGCCCTCGACTTGATGGATTAACGGGGTTGTTTGTAAATCTTTTCAGTTGGAAAGTGCAGAATCCCGAAAACTGAATAATATATACCTACGCGTTGCAAGAATTTTCTGGCAGTCACTTCTTCTACCGTGGAAGTTTCTTTTTGCGTTTGTGCCACCGTATCAGATTGCCCATGGATGGATTGCTTTCATATGCTCTTTGATGTTTATAAGCGGAATAGCTTATATCGTAACAAAGCTCACCGATTTGATAAGCTGTGTTACAGGTTTTTTTCATCCTTTGTTTAGATTAAACGTTCTTATGCCTATATGCTTCGCTCGACTTAACAATGTACCGCAATGTACTTGCAGGAATAAATCCTTACGTCATCGCTTTCACAGCTTTGGCTAGTGGAACCTCGTGGCCTGATCTCGTGGCCAGCAAAATTGCTGCTGAACGGCAGCTTACAGCCGACTCTGCCATCGCTAACATTACCTGCAGGTTTCTTCATCAACCAACTATGTCCTTAATCTATTATGTATTTAAGTTAATAGAAGGCGTGCCGGGGGTCTATCGGAAACAACCTCTCTACTTCATCTGAGGTAGTGGTATGGACTGCGTACGCTTTACCCTCCCCGGTCCCCACTTTGTGGGAATATACCGGGTATGTTGTAGACGGCTGCCGAGGGTCTATCGGAAACAACCTCTCTACTTCATCTGAGGTAGTGGTATGGATTGCGTACACTTTACCCTCCCCGGACTCCACTTTATGGGAATACACCGGGTATGTTGTAGACGGCTGCCGGGGGTCTATCGGAAACAACCTCTCTACTTCATCTGAGGTAGTGGTATGGACTGCGTACACTTTACCCTCCCCGGACCCCACTTTGTGGGAATACACTGGGTATGTTGTTGTTGTTGTAGAAGGCATGCCAAGTCCATAGTGATTTAGCAAATTACTTTCATGTTTATCGTGGTTTTCACTTACAGTTCATCGTTCTTCTTTATCCTTGTAGCAATTCGGTGAACATCTACATAGGCATCGGCGTACCATGGCTCATCGACACACTGTACAACTACATCGCATACAGGGAGCCGCTACGAATAGACAACGCAGAAGGACTAAGTTTCTCTTTGCTTGTTTTCTTCTCGACTTCTGTAGCCTGCATCGGTGTTTTGGTGTTTAGGCGGCTTACTATCGGTGCTGAGCTTGGCGGTCCACGAGTTTGGGCATGGGCGACTTGCATATTCTTCATGTTGTTATGGCTTATATTTGTTGTGCTATCTTCTCTCAGAGTTTCCGGTATCATATGACAATCTCAGTCTGATGGTCGGAAACAACCTGGCTATCTCCCGAGGTAAGGGTAAGTTTTGCGTTCACGCTACCTTCTCCAGACCCCGCTTGTGGGACTACGTTGGGTATGCTGTTGTTGTTGTTGTATTGTATAGATATATGGATATTGGACCGAGACGAGCTTAAATGGATATTGTATTGTAGCTTCTTATACTCATAGTACTGATGGTCGGAAACAACCTCAACCTCGCTATCTCCCGAGGTAGGTATAAGGTCTGCGTACACGCTACCTTCTCTAGACTCCAGTTGTGGGACTACATTGGGTATGCTGTCGTCGTTGTATTGTATTGTATTGTATTGATGGATGGACTAAACCATGTTTCGTATACGAAACACAAACATATATATATGAGAAATCAACATTCAAATTCTAAATCCGTCTCTGATCCTCGAGACACGATTCTTGATCCTATGTCGTTTTTTTTCAGTGTTGTCTAAACGACTATTTCCGCCTATCAACAACGGCAAATACAATATAGGTATACCAGGTTCAATTAAACCACTATTTCTTATACGAAACACAAACATATATATATGAGAAATCAACATTCAAATCCTGAATTCGCTTCTGATCCTCGAGACATGATTCTTGATGCTATATTTTTTTTTCCAGTGTTGTCTAAACGACTATTTCCGCCTATATACAAAGGCAAGTACAATGTAAGTATAACGGGTTCAATTAAACCAATATTTCGTATACCAAACACAAACATACATATATGAGAAAATCAACATTCAAATCCTGAATCCGCCTCTGTTGATCAAGATACGATTCTTAAACGACTATTTCCGCCTATCAACAATGGCAAATACAATATAGGTATAACAGGTTCAACTAAACCACTATTTCGTATACCAAACACAAACATATATATATATATGAGAAATCAACATTCAAATCCTGAATCTGCCTCTGATCGTCGAGACAAGATTCTTAATCCTGTCTAGGTTTGTGCTTCAACAACATGTTTCTAAGTTCAGCAGCATCAATTTCTTTAACATGACTTTCTGGTCTGTAATAACCTGTAACTGGATCTGGTCCCCATGATGTTGTTGTCTTGTTTGATTCCTTGACAACTTTCTTCATCATCACATTGCTTCTACCATTACTAGATGCAGCAACTTGTGATGCCGCCGCGTATCCACGCCTGCATCATCAGAGACGAATTCAGAATTTAGATACGATACTTTGAACATGTTATTATAAACATATGACCCCATAAGTACAAAAAAAAGAAAAGAATAATATAGCTCTGTTTTTGAGAAAATGCTCTGTTTCTATCCTAAACTATACACAAAATTATTGAGACACAGTCAAATCGTATTTTTGACAATCTTAGTGCCTATACAAACCTTCAGTGTGTTGATTCACTGATGTGCCATGTAGGCACTAAAGTTGTTAAAAATACAGTTTTAATTAGTTCAAAAATAATAAGATCGAGATGTGTCTTAGTAATTTTGTGTATAATTCAAGATAAAAACAGAGCATTAACTCTTCTTTTTATTTAAGGTGAGGTTGAGAATTAGAATTTTCACGAAAGAGATTTAAAATATGGAAAAAAAAGTGAATAGATGAAAAGGCTATTGATTTAGTTTATATACATAAAAAAGAAAAATTTAACCTTGTATGCACACAAAAATGGAGCTAAAATTCTAAATTTTATGAGTTTTGAATTTTAGAAGGATGTTTTAAATTTAATATTTGTATATATTTAAAAAAAAAAAGATAATTAGACGTGCTAAGTCGAACCACAACACAACCTTATTCTATATTTTTGCAAGAGATTTTTTTCACGGTTCGAACTTATATGCTAAGAGGTTGTATAGACACAACTCGAACCTATGACCTTCAGATCACATGCCACATCAACTATACCAGTTACACAAAAATTGATATGTACATTGTTTTAATGAATTTCTTTAGCATAAATACATTATAATATAATTTTTCGATAGAGAATTATTTTTTTTAATATTATTTACCTCTGAATAGCTGCAGAAATAGAGTCAACAACAAATGCACACACAATCTTAGAGTTGGGGAAATAACGAGCCATTGTAGTTGAATTAAAGCGCTGCGACGGAAGAAATTTAAAAAACTATAATTACTTCCGCAGCAGCGAGAGCGAGGTAAAACAGAAATGGCGACTCTGAGCTGTATATATTTGTGATGAATTATAGTGTGTGAGGAGGAAGTATTTATAGAGAAAATTTTGGAGAAAGAAAGAGTGAATTATTAATTATTATTATTATTATTATTATTATTATTGTGTGAATGAATTGAATGGGGACACAATAATGTAGGCTTCTAAGAAAGTGAAAAGGTCTTTCTTAGTTATAGGAGCCAAGCACCTAGTCATTGTCCCAAAGGCCATGTTGTATTGTGTGACCTTAAGGGTGTGGGGTCCACTTTTTGACTTGGAATTTGTTCGGACTTTTCGTATAGTTTTTGAATATTTAGATTTTATGAGATGAGAAAAGCGAGATTGACATTGTTTGAACATGTGATGAGACGAGGTTCAGACGTCACAGTAAAGAGGTGAGAGCAGTGGCGAATTCAGGATTTAGGGATCGTTGATGCTTGGGGTTTGGGGTCCACTTTTTGATTGATTTTGTTCGAATTTTTCGTATAGTTCTTGAATATTTAGATTTTATGAGACGAGGGAAGCGAGATTGAGATGGTTTGAACATGTGATGAGGCGAGGTTTAGATGGTCCCGTGAGGAGGTGCGAGCAGTGGGGGCCTCTGGATTTAGGGGTCGTGGATGCTCGGAATTAGGGGTCCACTTTTTGACTTAGATTTGGTCTGATCTGTTCATATAGTTTTTGAATATTTAAATTTTACGATATGAGGAAAGCGAGATTGAGATTATTTGGACATGTGATGAGGCGAGGTTCAGATATTATAGTGAAGAGGTGCGAGCAGTGGCGGATCCAGGATTTAGGGGTCGTGGATGTTCATGGTTTGGGGTCCACTTTTTGAGTTGATTTTGTTCGAATATTTACTATAGTTTTTGAATATTCATTATTTTACAAGATGAGGGAAGCGAGGTTGAGATGGTTTGGACATGTGATGAATCTAGGTTCGGACGCTCCAGTGAGGAGGTATAAGAGGCGGCGGACCCAGAATTTAGGGATCATACGCGCTCGGAAAGGTTCGAACACATATATTGACACCTAGATTTTTAAGTTTCCGCTTGGAAATTGAAGCGCCTAGTTATCTTCTTGGTTCAAAAGGGTGCTTTTATCCAATCCTATACCAATTTTGAAGCATTACGTATCTAGTTATACCTAATCTGGAATTTTGAAGCACTTACGTGGCACATCAGTGAATCAACACACTGAAGGTCCACGTAGGTACTAAAGTTGTCAAAAATACGATTTTAATTATTCCACGGGTAATAAGACCCTCCTAAAGTTCGAGTGTGTCTCATCAATTTCGTGTATAATTTAGGGTGGAAAAATACATTTTCTCAAAAAAAAAAAAAGAAAAAAAGATATGCTTAACAATATTATCTAGTTTAGAAGATCAAATAATTTATCATTTTTTATCCATTTTGCTATTGCTATAAAATATTATTCATTATTCTAATATATTTTTTTAAAAGATTGAATTTATTATATTCAAATAGTGATATAATAAAGTTATCTCTATCATTTATCAATATCCTTGAGGACAAGTGGAAAGTTATTGAATATATATTTATTTCGGGCCATTCATTCTAATGCAAAATACCTAAGTTGTTCGGATTTTTTAAAAATATTATTGTATTCGTTTTAAATCCTCCAAAAATAATAATTTTAAAGAGGTCGAGGAACATACGTTAATATGTGCGGGGAAAGTTATTTCACGTTGTTAACACGGAAAGTTAAAACTATTTAATCGGAGGCAGAGTCAGGTAGGGTCAAGAGAGTACGTTCTTCTGAACCCTCTTCGATGAAAAGTTATCTTAATTATAAATAGTTAAAATTATTTGTTATATGTATAATATATGTTGAACTTCTTTCGCGTAGAGATCGAAAAATTATTTTCACGAGAAATACTTTTTGCTTAGTTTAGCCTTATCTATCTTCTATACGTGTTTTAGTGATAAGTTCTATAGGAACTGGACGATATTTTTTTTTGGTCAAAGAAAGTGATAGGTGCATGATAAAATTAGGAATATTTATGTACATAATTTAATTAATTGGAAGATGCATTTTTCCAATTAAATTAACTTATGCATAACTTGTGACATGTCTTTGTCACCATCTCTTTTTGCCTAATCAAGATGTGACATAATGTTAAATAAAATGAAAATTATGATTTAAATCCTAACTAAAAAAAATACAAATTAATTAATTTTTGATCCATCTAAATTTTTTGATAATTAGTATTTTTTTTTATTTATTTTTTTAGAATTTTCGGCATGGCCGCTATGTTTTGGGTGCGCACTGAAGAAACTCATCGTTGTGTAATAGCGCGTAAATTGCACTAGAGATGTAAACTGCTCTAGACAATCCTAGTGTGATAAACTCGAAACAATCGTTAGCAGAAGAAATCAATCTCTGACGTTTGTTATACAATAACATCTGTTGCACCAACTCGATAAAATAATCAAAATGAGTTATATGCCCTTAAAGTTTTTAATAATATAATAAATAAGTTGAATTATATATAATATTTAATTCTAATAATTCAAAAACAAAGGAGAAATAGGAAGAGGAAACTAGAGGGAAGAGACGGAGAGAAACGACAAAGAGAAAAAAAAATATTTAAGGGCTACAATTCGGGGCGTTGTTGGGTGGTTAAAACTTACACACCCGTCAATACATGCATATCATATATCTGAATTTAGAGTTCATGTTACTTAACTATATTTAAGTAACGTATATTTTACTTAATTTAATTACTCAATCATGGTAAAAAAAAAAATAATTTGATGTATGCATCAGATACGTGTAAGTTTTTACAATTGTTGGAATTAGGGGAAAATCTAAAATATAAAAAGGTAAACGTATTGATCAAACTTAAAAAAAAAATTAATCTAAAAAGTAAAAAACTGAGGTATCTAGCTTCTCACTTTTTGCTTTAATTAATCAATTTTCAGCTTTTTAAAATACATTTTTATTTTATCAAACACCTAAAAAAAAATTAAAAACTAATTTGATCGGATTTTAATTCTATTCAAACCGCTCTAAAAAAGAAAAATGTGCAGACATAAAATATTTTTCATTGAGTGTGCAATAATTGATTGCATAAATATTTTTCATTCTTTTTATAAAATAAACCATATAGTAATTATTAATATAATGGATGATTATGAATAATTATAAGATTCCCTATGCTGGCTGTTGGTATAGCAAGGAGCAAAATGAAGAAATATTATATTCACAATAAATAATTAATTATTAATATTCTCTTCAATCTTTTTCATTTTTAATCACCACATAATAATTCTACCTACGAATTCAGCAGAACCTAATAGCTTTGGCTCAATCAGATTATATATTCAGGTAAAACATTTTACTTTAATATATAACTAAGTTGTCTTATCTATAATGTATAACTCATAAACTAAAAATCGTAACTCCATCTCTATGCATTACGCGATAAGTATCTATTCATTTTTAAGCAGAGAATTTTGGGTATGAGCCTTGCTAGGTGCTAAGTATGTGTCACCTTTGTTATGAAACGTTTTCCCTTCAATACGAGACTTTCCAACGCGATTCAAATTTAATCGGATTACAATACGTATATCAGACACCGAGTGAGAAAAAAGAAAAACTAAAAACTCATTGTAGTTAATTAGGAATTTTAGAAAGTAAAATATACCATGCAAATTACGACAAAAATCAAAGAGTATAAATTAAATTCCAAAAAGAATTATGAGATTTTGGGTTCGAGTCCTTCTGGATAGGTAGTCGTCTTTGTGAGTGAGCGCGTTACGCCCTAATGTGAGACTACCTGGCGTTAATCAGAAATTTCGGGTTCGAGTTTTTTGGGTATGTAGTCATCTTTGTTAGTGAGCGGTTTACGCCCTAATGTGAGACTTCTCGATGTTAATCAGAGGTCACGGATTCGAGTCCTTTTGGGTACGTCGTAGTTGTCTTTGTTAGTGAGCGCTTTACGCCCTGATGTGAGACTACCTGACGTTAACCAGAAATCTCGGGTTAGAGTCTTTTTCGGTATGTAGTCATCTTTGTTAGTGAGCGATTAACACCCTAATGTGAGATTTCTCGATGTTAATCAGAGGTTTTGAATTTGAGTCCTTTTGGGTACGTTGTAGTCGTCTTTTTTAGTGAGCGATTTACACCGCAATATAAGATTTTCTGATACGAATTCAAATTTTATCTGATTCCAATACAGATACTAAATATCGGGTGGAAAAAAAAGGTAGATTATTGGTCAAACAAACAAGAAAAAGTATTGACTAAGAATTAGACAAGTTGCAATTTGCTTCTAGAATGTTGAAAAGTAAGTAAATGCAGACGCCACGTGTCATGAATATTTGTGTAATTTTATAGTAATTTTTTTCGTTTTAAAAAGAATGATTTGTTTTTACTAAGTTTTAAAAAATAAAGATATGTTATATGTTGAAATAGTTAATCTTGTGAAAAGTTAAATTAAAAAATTGATTAAAAAAAAACTATTTTTTTTGAAATGAAAAAGAAAAATAAGTTAATAAATTTTAAACAGAGGGAGTACTAGTACACCTAGAAGCAGATTAGGTATAATTATATAATAAATATTTAAAAATTGGTATAAACGTTAAAAAGAAAAAATAAACAAAAAGATAGTCGGGTGTTTTTATTTTCATGGCAAAACCTTAAAGTTTTAGACGTCAATATATATTGAAATTTTCGTGACACCCATAACCCTTAATTTCTGAGTCCGTCAATATGATAGATAATCTACTGCAAAAACCCTCAGCTACCATACTACGATGCATGACAACTCTTCTACCGACTAGCTTTCTACTCTAATACGTGTCCTTCACATCTTCTCGGTAACCTAAATATGTGTCATGTCCTGACTAATCACCTCACCCCGGTATTTCTTCTGTCTATCTACCTTCCTCTCCGTACCTACTATATTCAACCTCTCACACATAGCGGCGGAGCTACCTTTCATTCAGGGGGGTCGGATGAACCCCTTTCGATGAAATATTATAAAATTATTTTTTTATGTATATATAGTAGAAGTTGAACTCTCTTGAACTAGTTCATATATTTATTTCCAAACTCAATTCAATGAAAATTTTAACTACGCCA
This sequence comes from Capsicum baccatum var. pendulum, assembly GCA_030864225.1. NCBI lineage: Eukaryota > Viridiplantae > Streptophyta > Magnoliopsida > Solanales > Solanaceae > Capsicum > Capsicum baccatum. Next base: position 232,355,783 of record CM061555.1, on the reverse strand, counting down.
CTGCTCACACCTACTCACTGAACCATCTGAATTCCGCTTCTTACATATCATAAAATTTAAATATTCAAAAATTATACGAACAGCATAGTTGACTAGGTGCTTGGCTCCTATAACTAAGAAAGACCTTTCACCTTCTTAGAAGCCTACAATAATTAATAATTGACTCTTTCTTCCTCCAAAATTTTCTCTATAAATAACTCTCTTTCACACACACCAAATTCATCACAAATTTATACTAACAATTTTCTTTCACATAATATATACAGCTAACACAGAGTCGTCATTTCTGTTTTATTTCGCTGCTGCGGAAGTAATTACAGCTTTTTAAATTTCTTCCGCCGCAGCGCTTTAGTTCAACTACAATGGCTCGTTATTTCTCCAACTCTAAGATTGTGTGTGCTTTTGTTGTTGACTCAGTATATGCAGCTATTCAGAGGTAAATAATATATTCATAATTTTTTTTGCTCTATCGAAAAATTATATTATAGCGGATTTGTGTTAAGAAATTCATTAAATATATGTAAATAGCAAATTTTGTGTTACTGGTATAGTTGACGACATGTGATCAGAAGTTCATAAGTTCGAATTGTGATTTTTTCTTTTTGTACTTTGCGGTCATTTATATCCTTGTCGTTAGCGTATTTGTTTTTAATATCTATATATAATAGAGATAAATATTTAGTATCTCCCTAACTATGACCAAATTTGCTACGACACACTCCAACTTCGCGGACGTCTTACTAACCCTGAATTAAATTTTAACATATTTCTGTCAACTTTTTTAACTGACGTGGTACATCACAGTCCTTTATGCGCCTCGGGTGTTTAACTTCACGTAAAGTGCCACATCAGCACAAAAGAGTGACAAAAGTACAATAAAATTGAGTTTACGAGGGTAATAGGGCCTCATGAAGTTGGAGTGTGTCGTAGAAACTTCGGCTGAATGCTTAACTCTATATAATAACATGTACAAAGTACTGTATTTAAATTCCGAATCCATCTCTGATCATGCAGTCTACAGTCTATTGTACTTTGAGGTCATTTATTTCCTAGTCGTTAGCGTATTTGTTATTAATATGTATATATATAATATGTTCAAAGTACTGTATTTAAATTCTGAATCCGTCTCTGATGATGCAGGCGCGGATACGCGGCGGCATCACAAGGTGCTGCATCTAGTAATGGTAGAAGCAATGTGATGATGAAGAAAGTTGTCAAGGATTCAAACAAGACAACAACAACATCATGGGGACCAGATCCAGTTACAGGTTATTACAGACCAGAAAGTCATGTTAAAGAAATTGATGCTGCTGAACTTAGAAACATGTTGTTGAAGCACAAACCTAGACAGGATTAAGAATCTTGTCTCGACGATCAGAGGCAGATTCAGGATTTGAATGTTGATTTCTCATATATATATATATATGTTTGTGTTTCGTATACGAAATAGTGGTTTAGTTGAATCTGTTATACCTATATTGTATTTGCCATTGTTGATAGGCGGAAATAGTCGTTTAAGAATCGTATCTTGATCAACAGAGGCGGATTCAGGATTTGAATGTTGATTTCTCATATATATATATGTTTTTTGTCTCGTATAGGAAATAGTGGTTTAACTGAACCCGTTATACCTATATATGTCAGTTAAGAATCATATCTTGATCAACAGAGGCAGATTCAGGATTTGAATAGTCATTTCTCGTATTAGAGTTCCACTTATGTTAGTGGAAATATAATAATTTCTCATATATATATGTTTGTGTTTCGTATAGGAAATAGTGGTTTAACTGAACTCGCTATACCTATATCGAATTTTTTTTTTTTTTTTAGAATCCTCATAGAAGTCCACAATCGTTGTTCTTCAGGTGCACAGTGTGTAAATTCAACGTTGTATAATAACTCGCAAACCACACAAGAAATGTGAACTGCATTCGACAAACCCAATGTGATGAATTCAATTGATTCCTGACATCCCTCGTAGAATATCACCAGTTGCAACAACTCGATAATATAAGCGGTATGCTCTATGATTTTGCGGGGGTTCTATGACTCTCCTCGACTATTTGCTACCGTATTTCTGTGGCGTATATTTGTTTGCTGGGCCGCTTTAAACCTTACACGCTCAGTGTGCGTGTAATCACGCAGTGGTTCAGCTGCACAAATATATGTCACAGAAATACGGTAATAGAACTGTATGATTAAAAGCAAAATCATACACCCCCACGTTATTTGACCAAAACAAACTGTTCAGTTTCTGGAGAACCTATCACTAAAATACCGGTAAAGAATATGTAATGCTAAGCTAAAGTGTTAAAAGTTAGAGTTCGCCAAAATTGGCGAACTGCGAAAATCAAATAATGAATTTGGGGTTCGCCCGATGTTTGGCGAACCCCCAATTTATTAAGTTGAAATTTATGCCTTTTAGACGTCGAACGCTTTGATATGAGGTCTCAAGTTCAGTTTTCAACAGCAACAAATATTAAGGTGATTTCTTCCTGTCTAGCCTTGGTGGACAAAGTTATAAGGTACCTGCTAGTGCTGGTGTAAGGTGACAGATATTTTGTGAAATTAATCGAGGTGCGTGTAAGCTGACCCAGACACTACGGTTATAAAAAAACAACAACCAGACACTACGGTTATAAAAAAAAGGAAACGCCATTGTTGTCCTCTAGGATATTGATAAAAATTTATGTCTTTTAAGCGTCGGAGGTCTCAGGTTTAATTTCTAACAGATATAAATATTATGTGATTTCTTCTCATCTGTTCTAACCTTGATGGACGGACTTACCTGATACTTGTTGTTGATGAGAGTTGACAAATATCTTATGCAATTAATCGAGTTACACACAAGCTGACCCGAAATGCCACTTGTCCTCTAGGATATTGATAAAAATTTAGTCCATACTATATAATAGTGGAAAATAGGGTTAAATGAAAAGGACCCTAACAAGGTTCTCTAAGTCTCACACAACTTTAGTTATCTATCATTTTCATTATGCCATGACTTTTTTTTTTTTTAAAGAGTAAAATAAGGACAGTTCGGTGTATTAAATTTTTTGATATGCGTAAGATTCGAGAAAGAGAGGAATTACAAAAATTTATTATACACAGCCTTAGCTATTTTTGCGACTTAAACCCATAACCTTCTAATCATATGACAATAATTTTATCGATTATTTTAAGACTTCGATCCCTTTCATGTGTAAATGAATGACAAGTGTAATTAATGACCAAACTAGATTCATTGAACATAACGTGGAATAAAAAATTTATAACATATGCTAATAGAAAAATAAATAGTGGACCATAACGTGCACAACTTGTCCACTATAGTTTAAATTATAATATATATATAGAATATTCCACACTTAATTACTGTTGTTTTGTTTGTAATTAATGGTGTGGGATAACGTTGAAAATCATGAAGTTTCAAATTTAAGTTTTATCTGTTTAAATATTGTTGGACAAAATTATCTGATGCATGTACTGATAGGACATAGCAAATATCCCGCAAAATGAATAGAAGCACGTACAAATTGACTCGAACATCAGAATCATCGAGCTACAAAGCTACCTTCAAAGTGATTTTTTTTTTTAATGTGAATTCAAATTAATTGAGCTTCAAAGCTACTTTTGTTTAGAATTTCACAATTCTTATGTCCAAACGCGGACTTATTTGAATCACGTCTATTCTCTCAGCTGAGATATATAAAGAATGACTTTTTGATCCCTTTCGTCCCGTGTTTTACGACATCGCGTTTTCATGTCGATGTCCATACCACTACCTCGGATGAAGTAGCAAAACTGTTTTCGATAGACCCTCGACTCAGGACAGAAAATAGTTTAACAAACACCCAGTGTATTCCCGCAAAGTGGGGTCTAGGGAAGGTAAAGTGTACGTAGTCCATACCACTGCCTCGGATGAAGTAGCAAAACTGTTTCCGATAGACCCTCGACTCAGAACAGATAATAGTTTAACAAACACCCAGTGTATTCTCGCAAAGTGGGGTCTAGGGAAGGTAAAGTGTACATAGTCCATACCACTACCTTAGATGAAGTAGCGAAACTGTTTCCGACAAACCCCTGGCTCAGGACAAATAACAGTTTAACAAACACCCAGTGTATTCCTGCAAAGTGGGGTCTGGGAGGATAAAGTGTACGTAGTCCATATTTCTATCTCAAATGAAGTAGCGAGGATGTTTTGATATACCCTCGGCTCAGAACAGATAACAGTTTAACAAACACCTAGTGTATTCCCGCAAAGTGGGGTCTGGGGAGGGTAAAGTGTACATAATCCATATCTCTATCTCAAATGAAGTAGCGAGGCTGTTTCCGATAGACCCTCGGCTCAGAACAGATAACAGCATAATCGAACAAACAAACAGAAAACATAAAAGCACGCAACAAAAACGAGATACGCACTGCTATGTTGTATAGCAGTGCTTGCAAAATAGTATAAAGTAGACATCAATTTTTGAATAGAAAGTGAAGTTCTAACCACCTAAGCCCCAGACTCACACAATTGTAACGATATACCGACAACGCTTGCATAAAATTCTGCGTACGCCACTACTACGCTCTACGAGGAAGACACGGGGAGCTTTCATCTGAGCTCCCCGTCATCCTCATGAACACAATGCAATCCACATTCACAACGAGGCGATTTCTCAAAGCCCCAGACTCACAGTACGTTGTAACATTAGACCGATACTGCTTGCATAAAATTCTGCGTACGCCACTACTAGACTCTACGAGGAAGACACGGGGAGCTTTTGCCCGAGCTCCCCGTCATCCTCGTGAACACAACGCAAACCACATTCGCAACGAGGCGATTTCTCAAAGCTCCTAATAGGAAAATTTGCAGAAGTAAATCCAACTGAGAATTGCAGATTGTCACAAACCCTCTTAACCTCAACAATGTTAAGCCAACATAACAACACAACCTTAACACTAACACCACTTACTCTCCTAAGCCTTCCTTTCGATATAACTCCGTTGATCACAGGCGCATAATGTAGCTCGTACGAACTCAACATGAACCTACACGAGCCATTGAGATACACCGAGAACTCACCTGTCATCGAGTTCAACTCGTAGGCTATCACGCCTTTAGGAAGAATGCCGATAGGGAAGTCATAGCGTTGAAGCTCATCGTAGACCGATGTCTTCTCAGTGTCTGAAACAACAGTAGTAAAGAAGAGAAAGAACAAGAAAATGGTTGTTAAAGACATAGGTATATACTTCATGAATATTATCGGAAGAAAATTAACCTATGGTTTATAGATTATTAGTTTGTCCAATTTAACAAGTCTTTCTAAAGAGGAAGCTGCAAGGATAATGTCAAATTGTTGTAAGAAAATTCATGACTAATAGACAAAACTTGTAAACACATATAACACTTTACATTACTTACAAGCTTTAATTTCATCATTTATAATATATTAATGAAGGGCAGACTGGTGCACTAAAGCTCCCACTATGCGCAGGGTCCGGGGAAGGGCCCCACCACAAGGGTGTATTGTATGCAGTCTTACCTTGCATTTCCGCCGGAGGCTGTTTCCAAGGCTTGAACCCGTGAACTCTTGGTAACATGACAGCAACTTCCATCGATACAGATATTGAATAACTAGTCTACTCTACCTCAATTCACCATTTCAGCTCCGTCTACCTATATCGCACTTGGCGAGTTGAAGTACTAGTGAACATATATATCTGGTGTAATCCCATAAGTGGAGTCTGGGGATGGTGCGTATGTAGTCTTACCCCTACCATGTGAAGGTAGAGAGGTTGTTTCCGAAAGACCCTCGGCTCAAGTGAAGCATATAAAAAACAAGTATGCCAAGCAAACACAGTAATGTACTACTTCTACGTATATCGCACTTTACTACTACAACGACAACATATCTAGTGTAATCCCATGAGTGGGGTCTGGGGTTGGTGCGTGTGCAGTCTTACTCCTACGTTATGAAGGTAGAGAGGTTGTTTCCGAAAGACCCTCGGCTCAGGTAAAGCATATAAGAACAAGTACGCAAAGCAAATACAGTAGCGAAAAAGTCATTCGCTGAAAACAGTAACATAGACCAGCCCCTTCTACGTATATCGCACTTGAAGAGTTGAAGTACTAGTGTACTATTATGACAACAACATATCCAGTGTAATCCCGCAAGTGGAGTCTGGGGAGGGTGGTGTGTACGCAGTCTTACTCCTATGTTGTGAAGGTAGAGAAGCTGTTCTGAAAGACCCTCGGCTCAAGTAAAGCAGATAAAAAACAAGTATGAGCAAACAGTAGTGTACTACTTCTTCGTATATCGCACTTGAAGAGTACTAGCGTACTACTCTGACGACAACATATCCAGTGTAATCCCACGAGTGGAGTCTGGGGACGGTGGTGCGTATGCAGCGTTACTCCTACCTTGTGAAGGTAGAGAGGGTGTCTCCGAAAGACCCTCGGCTCAAGTAAAGCATATAAAAAACAAGTACGCAAAGCAAATACAGTAGCGAAAAAGTCATTTGCTGAAAACAGTACCTTAGACCAGCTCCTTCTACGAATATCGCACTTGAAGAGTTGAAGTACTAGTGTACTACAACAACGACAACATATCTAGTGTAATCCCACGACTGGAGTCTGGGGAGGGTGGTGCGTATGCAGCCTTTTTACCAGTAATGGAAGCAATCATCCCTACTTTATACAACTCGAAACTGCAGTCTCAGTCACTATGATCCCGTTAGGTGAATGCTACATACAGATCAAGCAACCGGAGTAGCGAGGGTGAATTCCAACAAGCACGAGAATTTACACCAACATCGCACAATGTCTGACATATGAACCACGTATTAGAATGATGTGTTGTTGTCGTCATCACAGTCTTACAGAAGCGACTTGGCCTGCTTACTTTCCGCACCCTGCAGACATGTGAAACTCGTCGATTAGCAAAATACCGATCCAAATGCTGTAGTTAGGACCCAACATATAGGTCATATTTATTATCAAATTGATCCTTTCGTCTGTTGTCAGCAACACGTGATGCAACATGTCGAACTAATAGTGTTTGCAAATCCGGGGTTCAAGAAAACTAACATTTCTCACCAAAGAACATCTCTTGGAAGCTCGTTCGACTAAGTATGTACAAGGCTTGAAAAACTCTCCGTACTCCTTCGACCATTCTTCCAGTTTTGAACAGATATATTTGGAGCAAACAGATTGAGACCAAAAAATTATGCCTCCCCTGATATTCATCGACACATACAATCAGTGTACGAGTAATCGTCATGGAACAAATGATTTCTAAGCGAAAATACCTGTATTCGGGGAATCCCATACCCAAAACTGAAGCAACATCAAGATCGGAGGATTTCACTATAATTGCGTCTGATATCATGCGACATGCTTCATTCAGTGCAGCGAAAAGAATCATCTCAACAATTTCTCCGTCAGACAACGTTGCCAACTGTACCAACATGATTGTTCAGACGTGCACAACGTCATAAATTGATAGATAGAAAGGAAGCATTCAAAGACCTTTCCAAAGATACATTATATATGTTAAATGCATTTTATGTTCTCCAACTACAATTTGGATCATTTATGAAGTCTACAATCACAAAAGAACCGATACACAACAAAAAACACAGGTTGAACTGCTTGCAAGGGACCTTCCCTGCTCAAAAGTCACGCTGTTTCGAGAATTAACTGAGTGATAATTCGTCTTGGTGTCATTATCGCTCTTTTCTTTTAGTCTTTTTGATTGATGGATTGTATATTGGTGTTCCGCTTCTATGGTTAATATATATCGTGCACATCATTTATGTGTTCTATTTTTTCAGCCGCGGCTTTCTTCAAGATAAGTCGGATGATTACTAGAGAACTCTCAATAGAAGAATCAAAACGACAGTTTAATGAGAGAGCGAAAGAGAGGGGACCTTTGGTTTAATAGTGATACCAGACATACTTCTCGCCATCTCGATATATTTTGATATTTCGGGATCTGGGCTTGCCACTCCCTTGTCATTGTACGTATAGAATCCTTGGCGAGTGGATTCACCTAGTACACATTCCATCGGTGAGAAATTCAAGAAAAGCTAACGACAAAATACAATCCGAGTACTGATGACAAGAAGGAAGTGTGCATTACCTTCACGGTTATTTTTCCGCATGATTGGAATCAAATTTGATTCGTAAGATCTATCTTGAAAAGTCTTGAGGAATTTCACATCACGCACAGCCGCAGACTGGAATCCATCTCGATCAAGCATTCTGCAGTTGAAATTACCAACATCATCCAAAAGAAATGGAAGTAACGACAGGAGATGTCTTGCGCTCAAAGTGGAACGTTATACAAGAAAATATGCTGACGATCACATTCATCAACTAAGTTGCTCGGACTCTCCAAAAAAGTTGCTGCACCCATGTCGGATCCTTCAAAATACACTATTTTTGGAGGATCCGACATGCACCTGTAGGCACGTTTGAAGAGTCCGAGCAACATAGTTCATCACTAGTAGATTAACCGCATGAGAAATGTGTGTCATATGAACTTTATTTAGTACTTAAAAGGAATAAGCTTCTCCTTCTGTATGGAGAAACTGAGGGTTCGACTAAAGAGCACAACTCGATCAAATCAATTTCACATTCATAGAACGTTGAATGGAATATGCACCTAAACGGACCCAGTTTCATCCCGAAGCTAGTAAGAGCCTTATCAATCTGATACACATCAGCGCCATGTTCAACGAGAAGCATCGCTGCCTGCAAGTAGGGGAAGCACATACGTCTGACTGAGAAACCTGTACAGTCCTGAACTACGATAGGAGTCTTTCGAATCCTCCTTCCAAAGTTTAACAGATCGACAACCACTTGAGGGGATGTCCTCTCTGTTCGGACAATTTCCAGGAGATCAGTCGCAGTGGGCGGGCTGCGATCAAGTTATAAACAAGCGTTAACTCATCTGTCAAAGCAGATATACTACGACTGCTTGATTCACCTTTACCTAAAAAAGTGGACTCCGACAATCTCCCGACATGTTTTCATCCTTTCTCCGAGCAAATCTAAGTCGACTATACAAGTAGTTGAAGCAAAAATGCAGTGAGGTGGGCAACACTCATCCAGATCAGCAAAAATTTGTTGCTTCAACGAGACAACGTCAAGCATATCCTATTAATCAAGAAGAAGAAACAAATGAGAAGTCTGCATCTGACTACTATACAAAGATTAAGCTCAACGTTAACACCCGACAGGACTGGATAAAAGCCAAATTTTTGATTATTACTATCTCCGAAAACCCAAATTCTGGACAAAATAATGCATTTGCTCATTAAGCAGCAGCATACTAACAAAAACGGTAGCTTCAACGTAGTGATTCAGTGTAATGCCTTTCAAAAATCCTACAATAACCAACCTCTATGACTAGATCCACGTCGTTGAAGGTATCATAGCTCAAAACACCCCTTAAAAGCGCGCACGCTTTTTCATAATGCTCTCGAGTCATCTTTCCTGCCTTTAAACGTCCTTCCAGATTGGCTGGAAAAGAAACAAACATTTTTCGAATTGGTGAACCTTGCGAACTAATTTAAGAGTAATTAAGGAGACTTCTCAATTAATTCTCACCTTTAACTCCATCAATGCCGTTTTCCAGAGATTTCTGATCCATATATTTCATGATTACATAATGGTTTGCGAGTACCAGCGCTGTTGCTATTCCGGAACTCATCAAACTTCCGCCAAGTATAGCAACCTTTCTAATCTTCCTCGGTAGCAATCCCGTATCAGTAATCCCAGGAATCTGAAACAGTAAAGGTATAGAACGATCAACAAAGAATATACAGAACGAGCGATCTGCAGCCACAGAAGCCATGCTAAATCATACGGTACAAATTTCAAGAATCGATCTTTTTGAACCTTTGAAGTGCGCTGTTTCGCAAAGAATACATGCACTAAGCTCCGGCAACTATCAGATTGTCGAAGTTCATGTAAAGCTTCTGCTTCCTGCCAATATAAGACAAGTAACAGCTAATTCCGTTTAGCCAGTCGTAGCAAAGAGAGATCATGAAGAGTATATCACCTTCCATAGTCCATTACGAGGGCCACACAGAATACCGTGTTCAATGACATCGATACAAACCAAGGGATGGATAACGTTTGGATTTTGTTTACGCATCCGAGCTCTGGCGGAATTGAGCAACGTCCTAGCTTCTGCAAGAGGTGCTAATCTATCTGTTCTGAAAAGACTGATAGACCATGGTCTTCGACATTCTAAGATATCCAAAGCCCATCGACAAGCTGATCCGAGCAACCGATCTGACGGAGACATCGCATCCACTAGGCCCATACTGCAAGCTTCTTCTCCACTTACCCGCTTTGACGTCTGGAAAATAAGGGAACTGAGTTAGAAAATCAGGAAGCGAAAGCTCCAAAATGTTGAATAGCATTCATCAGAGGGAAGCCATGGCTAATGTTGGTTACTTATAGGCCTGCTTGCTCAAGAAAAGTGTCGATTGTCTGGTACCTCACTTCGTTATAGTCAAAATGATAGAAAGGAAAAGAAGTCGAGATAACTTGTTATTCTGCTCAATTGTACTCCAATTTCTAGCACAACGAAAACTGACAACCCTTGACCGAGACTCTCTTATAAGAAAAGGCATGTGAAGATGCCGAAGCAACTCAACCATATGCTGTATAACTAGATATGTTAAGCGTGAAAATGTCACCTCGATCTAAGACCAAAAAATAAAGAGGAATCTGAATAACGTACTAGAATCATTTCAAGAGCCTTCGGAAGGCCAACCAGCCGAGGAAGTCGTTGTGTTCCTGGGAAAAAAATCAAACTTTAGAATAATCATAACGTATAACTGTTGACAAAATCATCATCATTCTGCCTTATCATATTTCACACGAAAGATTCTTTTTAAAAGAACGCAGGGCAGCCCGGTGCACTAAAGCTACCGCTATGCGCGGTGTTCGAGGAAGGGCCCCACCTCAAGGGTGTATCATACGCATCCTTACCTTGCATTTCTGCCAGAGGCTGTTTCCAAGGCTTGAACCCGTGACCTCCTGGTCACATGACAACAACTTTACCAGTTACTTCAAGGCTCCCCTTCAATTTAAAAAAAAAAAAAACGCAGAAACAGTTGTAGTTCACATGAAAACTTTTTGTGCCCGAGGAGAAGGCAAAGTAAGGCCGTCTGTCATGTACATGCGAACCAAAAGTTTGTCTCTTATTCGTATTATTAAGTATGAAATGCAACAATCGTAACTAAATTCTCAAAAAGGTGACGTTAGCTAAACGATTTCAAAAAATTTCCACATGATTCGGTTAATAACTGACCGTTTAACAATAACAACAACATACCCAGTGTATTCCCACATAGTGTGGTTTGGGGAGGGTTAAATGTACGCAGTCCATACCACTACCTCCGAAGAAGTAGAGAGGTCGTTTCCGATAGACCCCCGGCTCACGACAATGAAGGCAGTAAACGAAGTCACAATAAAATACAGAACAAGATGAAATAACAGAAATAAGACACCCATAGAGTAGTACTATACACTATGGTACCTCCAAACCCTGGAAGAATCCCATACTGAAGTTCGGGAAGACCTAACTTTGCGGTGGAGGTTGATATCCGGGCATGGCAAGCCTAACAAATGCATTAGAACATTCGATCAAGATTCAATCATAGTTAGTACAACGGGGAACAACTCGTTACACCTCACGTTGTTTACTGTTATAAACTGTTAGCACACTCACTAGTGCAATTTCGAATCCGCCTCCCAAAGCAAGACCTTCAACAGCAGCAACAATGGGCTTCCTCGCAGCTGAGATGCAAAAGTAACGATGATTACTATGGTTACGCACGAATAAAACAGAATACAGGTTATTATAAGACATATATTCCATGGAATACCTTCAAATGTGTCGGTGATAAATTCAATCGACATGAAGCCAAGTTCTTTTCGTGCTGCAGCAAAATAAGTCTTTAAATGACACAAAACTCGTAACTGGAGAGAAACAACTAATCAAATGGCGATCGTTCTTACTTTTTCTCTGTTGACTTCCACCGAAAGCTGTTACATCAAATCCTGCCGAGAAGTTTCCTCTTGAACCTGATACATTAAAAAGTATGTTACTTTCAACTATTACAACAGGTTGTTCTCGGAAAAGCGAGAAAAGCCTTAAGCATACCGGTTATGACAATTGCCTTCACGTTATCTTTACGCATAGCTTCCTCAATATTCTCCTTCAAGCTCAGTAGCACTGAGAAAGAAAAAAAATACAGCAAATGAATCATCTGGGAATCCGTGGAAACATCATTTCTCGCAAGTAAATTTGTCGATGCTTCCTACTCTTATTTTTATTCCTGTTATTCTTCCTACTCTTATTTTTATTCCTATTCCTATTCTTCTACTTGTTATGATTTCGGTGTTCCATGTTGTATTAGGTATCTGAGTGCTTCCCGATGTTTCCTACTACCTATGCGTTACCTTATATTTATATTTATATTTATATTTATATTTATATTTGTGTGGCGACTGTCTTGAGCCGGGGGTCTATCGGAAACAGCCTTTCTACTTCTTCAGAGGTAGAGGTATGGACTGCGTACATCTTACCCCCCCAGACCCCACTAGGTGGGAATACACTGGGTTTGTTGTTGTTGTTGTTGTTGTAAATTTGTCGATGCTAAATAAAGGAGCAGCATTAGGCATAATAATACATAAACAGACACTCAAACTTGGCCTCATCCGGCAAGTAAGCAGTCCAACTTTGAGGGTGCACACGTAGACACCTCAACTTGGTTTCAACTGGAAACTAAACGCTCCAACTCATCCTTACTGTGTATCGTGGACACATGATGCTGACGTGACACATAAATCTTGGAGGTGTCTAGATGATCATTGTGTAAATTGGAGTGTTCAAATGACACAACGAAAACGAGTTGAGGTGTCTAGATGTGCATACTCAAAGTTGGTGGTGTTTAGTTGTCAATTGAGGTCAAGTGTCTATATACGTATTATGTCATTCAATTAATGAAGAATCGTTTCAATTCGGTCCCGGAGGAAATCTAATAAATGCAAATTCAACTATGTCTAATAGATAAACAACACTCAAACTTGGCCTCAGCTAGACACCTCAATCTGGTTTCAACTGACAACTAAATATTCCAACTCGTCCCAACTAGTCATGGGCACTTGATGCTGACGTGACACATAAATTTTAGATATGTTTAAATGATCATTTTGTAAGTTGGAGCATTCAAATGACACAATGCAGACGAATTAAACTGTCTAGACGTGTATAGTGAAAGTCAGAGTGTTAAAAGTGTCTCAATCGGCAACTAAATATTTCAACTCATCCTCACTCTATCTCATGGATACCCAACGCTGACTGACGTGACACATAAAATTATGAATATGTCTAGATGATCATTTTGTAAGTTGGAACATTCAAATGACACAATGCAGACGAATTGATGTGTCTAGACGTGTACACTCAAAAGTCAAGAGTGTTAAAAGTGTCTCAACTGGCAACTAAATATTCTAACTCATCCTCACTCTAACTCATGGACACCCAACGCTAACTGACGTGACACGTAAGTTATGAATATGTCTAGATGATCATTAATTTTATAAGTTGGGAGTGTTCAACTAACACTATGGAAACGAGTTGAGCTGTCTAGACGTGTACACTCAAAGGTGGAACTTAAAGTGTCTCAACTGTCAACTAAATATTCCAACTCGTCCTCACTCTATCTCATGGACACTTGATACTGACGTGACATATAAATTATGAATATGTCTAGATGATCATTCATTTTAAAAGTTGGAGTGTTCAACTAACACTATGGAAACGAGTTGAGGTGTGCAGACGTGTATACTCAGAGTGTCTAAAGTGACAGCTAAATATTCCAACTAGCCTTTCCAGTGTCACATAGACACTTCACGCTGGCGTGGCGCATAAATTTTGAAAGTTTACATGATCATTTTGTAAGTTGGACTACTGTGGAGACACGAGTTGAGAAGTCTAACTGTGTATACTCAAAGTGTTTCAAATATCAACTAAATATTTCAACTCGTCCTCACTCTTTCTCATGGACACCCAATGCTGACGTGACACATAAATTATGAATATGTCTAGATGATCATTTTATGAGCTGTAGACTGTAGTATTCAACAAACACTATAGAAACGAGTTGAGGTGTCTAGACATGTATACTCAAAGTTACGAGTTTAAAGTATCTCCCACTAGCAACTATATATTCCAACTCAATGCTGACGTGACACGTAAATTTTAGAGGACACAGTAGAGATCGAGTTCGAGCTATGTCTAGACAGATACTAAAGTGTCTTTAACTGTCAACTAAACACTCCAATTCGTCCTTACTATATCTCGTAGACACTCGACGCTGACGTGACACATACTATCAACATCAACTGGATGAATTAGAAGATGAGAAAGTAAAATACCTTCAACAGAGAGAAGATTGAGAGGTGGATGATTGATACTGATAACAGCTACACCATTTTCTACAACCTCTAACTCAATATTCTTACAGGCTTTTGTTCTTTGTTGCTTCTCCATGGATTATTGTTCAACTTACTGACAGTAACTGATATTGTTATATCTACTGTTCATCAGCTGTTTATTTTATTTTGAGATAAAACATTCATTAACCCACTCGAATTACGATCAAAGTTGCTACGACACACTCTAACTTTACAGATGTGTCTTAATTTTACTGTATTTTTATATCTTTCGTTAAATGACCTTTACAGACGTGTCCTTAATTTTACTGTATTTTTAACGGAATCTTTTGTTAAATGACCTTTTCAAATATTCTTTTTAATTAAATAGACTACAAGTTTTTTTAAGGAACATTTTTGAGATAAAAGCATTCAGTAACCCACTCAAATTACGGCTAAAGTTGTTACGATATACTTTAACTTTACAGACGTGTCCTTAATTTTACTGTATTTTTATTGGGATCTTTTATTAAATGACTTTTTCAAGTATTCTTTTTAATTAAACAGACTGCAATTTTTATTAAGGGAAATGACCAATTTTTGAGATAAA
The DNA here is from genome assembly GCA_030864225.1 of Capsicum baccatum var. pendulum. Taxonomy (NCBI): domain Eukaryota; kingdom Viridiplantae; phylum Streptophyta; class Magnoliopsida; order Solanales; family Solanaceae; genus Capsicum; species Capsicum baccatum. The sequence continues at coordinate 232,340,721 of CM061555.1, read as the reverse complement.
TCTATTATCTATTCGATCGATATATAAACAGATCGATTATCTATCCGATAAATCAATTAACGATTCCACCTATATATGGACAGATCGATCATCAATCTGACAGATGACACAATAGAAGTAGGTCATTTTGCTAATTGGAAACTTGAAGAGGTTTAATAGTCAAATTTTCTCATTTTTATCACCCTTTTGTGTTGACGTAACACCTTGATAGCATAAAATGAGGTCCACGCCATTAGTGTCATGTCAGCTAAAAAAGTGACAAAAAGTATTACGTCGCCTAAAAAGATGATACAAATACACTAAAATTGAGTTGATCGATAATAGGATCTCGTGAAGCTAAAGTCTGTCGTAGCAAATTTTGTCATAGTTCAGAGAGGTACTACATATTTTACTCGTTTATCTTCGTACTAGATGCTTTACTCGTCTATTTTCAGAAGAATGATAGTTATATTTTATTTTTCGAAAGTCAAAACGATAAAACATTAATCAATACGTTAATATGTATTTTTTCATCCTATTAATATAAAAATAATTAGTTTTTATATAATTTTTAAATATTTAAAATATTAAATTAATTTATTTATATTGGATAATTGGGTTTCTCGATAGACAAAGTCAAAAAGAAAAAGACAAATCAAGTTGGGTTTATCTATGCATAAAGATAATATTGATATCTAGGGTATATTTGATATTAAAGTATGATAAAGAGTGTATTTAACTAATTTTTTAAAATAAAAAAATAATTTAATCACAAAATATGACAGTAGAGATAAATTTGATCCCGACAGTTATATTTAATAATTTTTTAAAGTAAAAACTTTTCATATTCCCTTCATTTTTTCCAACTACCAATCCATCTAATATTCTTGAATTATGATCAAATTTATTACGATACACTCTAACTTCACAGATGATTTTATTATTTCCTGAACTAAATTTTAGCCTATTTTATCATAATTTTTAATTAATGTGACATCTTTTGTCAGCCTTTTTAGCTGATATGGATCTCATTATATAAAATAACGGTGTCACATTAGTATAAAAGGGTGACAAACTGGGACGGAGCTAGCTAACAATAAGGCATCCGAACTTCCTTTTTAAAAAATTATACTACTATTTATACAAGTTTAAAATTATTTTTCATGTATATATAACAGACGTTGAATTCTCTTCGATTAATTTATTTATTTATATATTTTAATTGTGAACTCCTTAGTTAAGATGTTGGCTCCATCACCAGTATAAAAAATATGTTAAAATTGAGTTCAAAATAATAAAGACCTGTTGGAATGTGTCGTACCAACTTTAACCGTAATTCGGGATACTCAATGCTTATCTCATTCAATACCTAAGTATTTATTTTTTTTCGAGAAAATACTCAATTATTTCTCTGGAATATACCCAAAAAAGTTATACATATTTCAACTTAAAGAAGAATCTATTTAAAAGTATAATTTTGACACCTTTAATGCTTACGTGGCATACACGTGTGCCTACATAAACACTTTAGTATGTTGTGTTACGTATGTATCACGTAAACATTAAGAGTATTAAAATTATATTTTTAATTAATTCAGAAGTAATAGGATCCCTTTAAATTAAGATGTGTGCATAACCTTTTGTTATAGTTGGTATTATTTTATTTTATTTTTTCAAAAATTGCCTAACCAACTTCCCTTTTCTTCAACAATTTCATCACTCCTGAGCAAACTCAAATATTCAAAAAAAAAATCACTCAAACATGGAGAATATTGAGCACAAAAACCTCTTTATAAATGGCATAAATATGCATATAGCTGAAATTGGGAAAGGTCCATCAACAATATTATTCCTCCATGGTTTCCCTGAACTATGGTATACATGGCGTCACCAATTGATTTCACTTTCATCTAAAGGTTATCGTACAATTGCTCCTGATCTTCGTGGTTATGGCGATACTGATGCTCCTCCTTATCCTTCTAGCTATACCGTTTTCCATATTGTTGGTGATATCATTGCTCTTCTCGATGCTCTCGGGCTCGATCAGGTCAGAGGCGGATTCAAAATTTAAAGTTTGTTAATATTATTTTATAGAATAAATTATTATTATTATTGTTACTATTGTTGTTGTTGTTGTTGTTGTTATAGTGAGTAATAGTGATATTTCATGAAGTAAAAGTGAATAATTGACAGTTGAGGTGTTTTTTTCATATAGTTGGTGATCTTATTGCACTTCTCTATGCTCTCGAGCTCGATTAGGTTGGAGGCAGATTCAGAATTTAAAGTTTGTTAATAATATTTTATAGAATAAATTATTATTATTATTGTTACTATTGTTGTTGTTGTTGTTGTTATAGTGAGTAATAGTGATATTTCATGAAGTAAAAGTGAATAATTGACAGTTGAGGTGTGTTTTTCATATAGTTGGTGATCTTATTGTACTTCTCGATGCTCTCGAGCTCGATTAGGTTGGAGGCAGATTCAGAATTTGAAGTTTGTAATATTATGCCTTAGACTAACTTATTATTATTATAGGTGGATTCAGAATTTAAAGTTTACAATATTATACCATAGAGTAAGTAACTTATTAGTATTAGTATTATTTGATAAATGTTCCCTATAACTTGGCTTCAACTTTCATCTATGTTCCCCAACTTTGGAGGTGCACTGGTAGCCATTTAAACTTGTATAGATCACGTGGTCAATTCATGTCCTACATAGCTGTCTACGTGTATTATGCCGGGCGTACGTGTCTACTTGTTCAACTTTATACTAGTTTAAGTGGCTATTTGTGCACATCAAAAGTTAGAGGTCATCGATGTGAACTGAGGCCAAGTTAAAGGGCATGCTTATGTATTATGCCTTATTTTTATTTATCAGAGTTAATGGTAAAAAAACAATTAAATTGTATCTTTTTTTTTTTTTTTGTCAATTATGTAGTGTTGCTACTTACTATCAATTGTTCATTTTTTCTCCCCGAATAATAGTAAAAGTGAATAATTGATTGTTGAGGTGTGGTTTCCATGTAATTTGTGATCTTATTGCATTTCTCGATGCTATTGGGCTCGATCATGTTAGAGGTGGATTCAGAATTTAAAATTTATAATATTATACCATAGAGTAACTTATTATTATTATTATTATCAGAGTTAATGGTAAAAAACACACTTAAGTTATGTTTTATGTAAATAAGGTAGTTAACTTGTTGTAGTAGGTTAGTTAGCAATTTCCTAGGTTATTAATTGATGTTAATTAATGCTTATCACTCTGACGAAAATGCTTATCAAGGTAAGAAGGTGAGCCCTTCCATTTCTTTGATATTTCACCGGGTCTGCTTCCACAGTTGCTTGAGTGACAACTATCTTACCGATACAACAACAACAACATACCCAGTATATTCCCACCAAGTGCAGTCCGGGTAGTGTAAGTGTACGTAGTCCATACCACTACCTCAAATGTGAGATAGAGAGACTGTTTCCGATAGACCCCCGACTCAAAATAAAACAATCTAGACAAGGAATAGTAAACTAATGGGACAAGATACAGTAGAAATCAACACATCCAATAATACCATACACAAGATACGCCAAGTAATACAACAGCTATCTTACCAATAATTCATCTTAAAAAATGGCTCTATCTCTGTTTACCTCCTCAAGCAACTACTTTATGGTGTTACAGATTAGAGGAATGAGGTGAATCAAGATTTTGGTGACAGTGGATGCATCAGTTAATAGTATTTAATGGATATTTAATGTTTATCACTCTGGAAAAAATGCTTATTAAGGTAACAAGGTCCTTCATTTCTTTGACGCATATGAGCTTTTTCAACTGAGTCTGCTTCCACATTTGCTTGAGCGTCATGACACGTACGAGCTTTTTCAACTTAGTCTGCTTCTGCATTTGCTTGAGCATCAAATACCTTGGCAATAATTCATCTTCAAATATGATTCTCTCTATTTGCCGCGTCGAGTGAGTGTTTTATGGTCTTGAAACAAATGATTGTATAGGAAGCAACTAGATGAATTGGATAAAGGAAAAACGTCAACATATTAAAGTTCATATCTGAACAATTGTTACAACCTTAAGAGAACTGCACCCCAAAAGCTAGCTATTAAGGTGGGAGAGCCCAAGGCTATAAATACCTCACACCAATACTTTGTAGTACCGATGTGGGACTTTGCAGTGGACCATAACAAACCACCACACTCCGGATCCGTCGTCCTCGACGGCTCTACTTTGGGTAACTTTCACTGTACTTATGTCGGTGGCTCTTTCTCAGGTAGCCCTTTTCGAGTCAGGTGCCCAGGTGCCTCGATGGTTGTGCGCTAAACATTGCTAGCACTGCCAGGCGTCACCATCCCAGACACAGTGGGCGCGAAGGGTGATGGGTGGCTCTGATACCAACTCTTACAACCTTAAGAGAACCGCAGCCCAAAAGCTAGCTATTAAGGTGGGAGATCCCAAGGCTATAAATACCCCACACCAATACTTTGTAGTACCGATGTGGGACTTTGCAATGGACCATAACAACAATGTTAACAGCTTGATGTCAGGTTTGATTTTATTAACTATAATCCGTTAGTATTAGGAATTTTGTATCTGTAATTTATTATCCTTCCTTTGCCTTACCTGTTGTCTTGGGATTCACATAGATGCTATAATCTTCACGAGTCGCGTAGATTCTCCTACCAGGTAGAATAGTTATGATATCCCTATCAAGATCAAACTCTAAAAGGATATTATTCAGAACTGTTACAGTTGTGACCCGAATTTTGTTAGCCTGGCCCTAAAAGTTTCGCGGTGCGATCCATGTTTGTGATTTTCAATGGGTCTGTGGGGCGGTATGGACCTTTATGTTTTTGGGCCTAGGATTTATTTGTACGCATATACAATATAAGTGCAATTAGTGGGTCGATTTTGGACATTCAGAAATTACGTCATTCTCCACATTGTACTCCTCTCCTTTCATAGTGAAATTCCTCAACCTCTGCCTGTGGTTTTCCCCTCAAGGGTTTTCACGTAAATCTGTGTGGTGTTCTTGTTTTTCTTTTAGTTGTGGTTTGCTTATTCTGTCCGAATCATAACAAGAACAAATCAGATCAACTCGATTGGTATGACAGATGGAATGTCCCAGAAATAAAGCCTGTTCTTATATTATAAGTTACCTGATTGTGTAAAATTCTTTAATGATTATTGTATATAACTTCAACTCTTTTTTATACATAGGTTAATTATGTAGATTGAGTTCCAAACAGTGGATTCACATGCATTTGCGACTTAACTTTTTTATTTGCGTCTATGAATTAGGTGTTCCTTGTTGGACATGATTGGGGTGCTGTTATAGCTTGGCACGTATGCCTTTTGCGACCTGATAGGATCAAAGCACTGGTTAATATGAGCGTCTTCTTCCACGCGAGGAACCCCAAGAGAAAGCCTATTGAATCCATGCGTGCTGCCCTCGGTGATGATTACTATATTTGCAGATTTCAGGTTTCTACCAGCGTCCTTTTCTCCGTTGTTTTCTCTTTCAACTGTTACATTATTTTCTTTAACTCCACAAGTTTTAGCTCGGATAAAGGAGTGGAGGCTAAGTTGAACGGAGATTAGAAATAGTCTAATAGAAGAAAATATGCGTAGATAATTTACATAGGGGAACTCGACAAGTTTAAGCTAGCGTTTGGCCATGAAATTTGATGATTTTCAAGTATTTCAAGTTTACGAAAACTGCCTTAGACCAGTTTTTGGGTTTTTGTAACTTCCACTCAGAAAACGTCAAATTTCTTCCAAGTGAAATGCATGTCCAAACATAAAAGTTTCAACTTCAAAATCTATGGCCAAACTGGAGTTTTAAGGATCAAATTTCTGATTTCTCTTTTCGGCACTTTCTCATGTTGATAATCGTCATGCTTCTGATTATTTTTAAACAACTTTTGTGATCAGCTGAATAGATTTGTTAGTCTTGTTCATTTTTTGTTGGAAATACCTAAAGAGAAAAAGGCGGGGACGCGACGTTGCACAGAAGCCATTACTAACAAATGTACATTTCTTTTTCTGTTCACTCATGATCTGGCCTGGTCTAGGCGGCGTTGGTTGGAAGTACTCATTAGCGTATTCATTTCAATTTGTTAAGTTGCTAAATTACAGTTCTTACTGGTTAGTGCAGAAGCTAATTTGTTGTGATTTTTCTCACCATTCAGCTTTCCTCTAAACATATGTTAAATAGTTTCTCGATTACTGTCCTATCGTGATTTTGATTGCTTCATCCAAGTAAATATATTCTTATTTTTTATACCTATATTCTAAATTGATTAGACGTGATATGGATCACTTACGGCTTACTGAGGACATGACCCTAGATAGGAAGTTGTGGAAGACACGAATTAGGTTAGAGGGCTAGTGCGGGTGGGTGGGGCAGCCTTGCTAGTAGTCGTAGGAGGGTTGGGGTGAGGGGTGGGCGCTCAGTTTGATAGTGTAGTACTACTTTGTGGGTGTTATTTTCTGTTATTCCATGCTTGTTTCTTGTTTTATTTCGACTTTGTTTACTGTCTTTGAACTTGAGCGGGGGGGTCTATCGGAAACTGCCTCTCTACTTCTTTGGAGGTTGTGGTATGAATTACGTACATTTTACCCTCCCCAGACCCCACTATGTGGGAATCCCGGTGCTATTGAAACCTCTTCATCATTGCTGGAGAAGTTATTTAATCGTCGTTGCTGAAAACACCCTTTTGAATGTGTTGTTTTATTAGGAATATGGAGAGGTAGAAGAGGAGTTTGCTCGTGTTGATACCGCAAGACTAATCGCGAAATTTTTGACATCACGCAATCCAGCTCCTCTTCGTGTACCTAAAGAAAAAGGATTTGGGGGTTCACCTCATACGCCCATTAAATTGCCGTCTTGGTTGTCAGAAGAGGATCTCGAATACTACGCAAACAAGTTCAGACAGACAGGTTTTACTGGTGGATTAAACTACTATCGCGCTATGGACCTGTGAGTTCCCTTAATCATTTTCTTCACCGCATGACGTATTTGCTAAAGAACTCTTACGTTTGTTTCTTGCTTTCGTTTCTTGTGGTATTGTTAACAACACAAACTAAGAATTGTACTGCATGTATGACGTATACTAAACGCTGTCATACTTTGCAGTTCCATGTTCCGATACGAGTTCGTAATCTGTGTTGTTCCAAGAGGCTGATCGACACTAATTGCTGCTCGAAAGCTCTTTTCAAATTGATTACCCGAACACAAACTGCTAGCTTCTCACCAGAAGTATTTTTTTCTCGTAACACGTATCAAAATAAGCTGATTGTAGAAGCTTGACCGAATAGGCTATTATCCTGGATCTGCCGCTAGTTGCTTTGACGCTGATACTCTTTACGTCTTCTATGTATAATTGTTGGCTGTTTGTGTGGCCATTTTATTATTGCGCCATCTTTATATGTTGCAGAAACTGGGAGCTGACCGCGCCATGGACCGGTGTGCAAATACAGGTCCCGGTTAAATTCATTGTCGGGGATGTCGACCTAACTTACAATACACCTGGTGTTAAGGAATACATCCACAAAGGCGGGTTCCAAAAAATGGTGCCATTCTTGCAAGAAGTAGTTATCATGGAAGGAGTTGCACACTTCATCAACCAAGAAAAACCTGAAGAAATTAACGATCACATATACGACTTCTTCCAAAAGTTCTGAGGTGTGTCTATTTTTATCATGGATTGCGTTGTCCCCTTAAATCGTTTTTCAAGTCTCGGTGTGCGTGTTTGGAATAAAAATCTGAGGCTCTAGCGGGAACAGCCTCTCTACCCCGAACGGCAGCGGTATGCTTTTATTGGAATAAAAAGCCAGTTTTATGTATCTTTGAACTACAGAATCGGACTTGTTGAACTGGAAATGTACTTCTTAGAAATTAAAAGAAATGAAAAATCTGAATCGGATGATTATTCGATCATTTAATCAATTACGATTCAAATTAGAAAGTGTATTTTGTCAGCTTACCGAGGATATGACCCTGGATAGGAAGGGGCAGAGGACGCGAATTAGGGTAGAAGGTTAGTATGTAGTAGTGCTTTGTTTTGTTAACCGTGCTAGTTGTTATAGTGCTATTCTTGTAGTGTCTTGTTCTCGGAGTTTGGTGATGTTCGTTGTTTCGAATAGATCGTTTCTAGTATGACTTTGTGATAGTCGTGTTTCTGTTATTATTTGTTGTGTTACTATCTATTGTTGTTTGTTTTCTATCATGTCTTTTTTAGACTGTTTTTTGTCTTGAGCCGGGGTCTATCGGAAACGACTTCTCTACCTCACCGCTGAGGTAGTGGTATAGACTGCATTCACTTTACCCTCCCCCGACCCCACTTTGTGGGAATATACTGCGTATATTGTTGTTGTTGTTGTCACTTTGTCCATGGCTAGTGTTCGAAAATTGCTTTTGGAGAAAAATTACTTTTTTTAACTTCCGAGAGACGACTTCTACTTACTTAAACCACTCATTTCCTCCTTTTTGGTGAAATACTTTTGGCTTCTCGAAAACTATGCCAAGCGATCTATTAGTCTCTCGAACTATTTTATGTTTCGATTGAATACCCGAAACACATGATAAAATGTTCTTATTAGACACTTATTACTCAAATTTTGAATTTATTTTCGTGTATGTTCTCAAGGTGTATATTACGCAGATAAGTTAACTACATAAAATATATCAGCTCCTTCAATTATACACATCACCGTCAATCGAAACGGACTTTGCCGTTTTTTTAGTTTACTGAGATCATGTTTATAACCTAAGTTGCTTGGATTCTCCAAAAATGTTGCCGCACCTGTATCGGATCCTCCAAAATGCACTACTTTTGAAGGATCCGGCACGCACCCGATGATATTTTTGAAGAGTCCGAGCAACATAGTTTATAACAGACCACTAAAATATGGCACTCCAGTTTGTGGCAACCAATTATCTCCAAGTAAGAAGGCAGAAACTGTGAAATTAGCAGCATCGATGGCATTAATAATGTGAAAACCTCTGCCGCTGGTGTTAGAACCTGGTCCCGTGTTGTTAAACTCCGCATAGTAACTCCCGACCATTCTTTCCATCCTAACGGATTCACGAACCCATCGATGAAACTTTGGGCGTAAACAGTCCTCGAGTACTCCTTCCAAGGCCTACCAAGGTACGTTTCTGTGCTACTATTACCAAATTTTAAGTCGTCTGCTGGTTTTACTGTACAATTTTGAATCGAAATCCCCGTGTTTTGATTCGGATCTGTTCTGCCTTGTGCTGTGATTGCGTTGAACTGATTTTGTAAAGGGAGTTTTGGGTATATGTTAGAATTCTGGAAAACTGCTGCTGCGTTTCCAAATATGAATTCGATCGTTCCATAAATGTCGCATTCTCTGTAGAATTGTCTGCGCGAGTGTACGTATAATGTGTCTTGGTACCCGTGGAAGCTGCAGCTATAAAATGTCGATAAATCTGCACCATTTCTAACTGCAACTGCTTGGTGATTTATCGGTCCTGCTGTGTTTTCGAATGTTATGTTAACTGCAACAAATCCTTGACCAACCACAGCTGTTGATAAACAGGAAAACATTGTAAGATAATGACGTTAAAACAACGGCTTTACGCCGCATAAGACAATAACAATATACTCGGTGCAATCTCATAAGTGGGATTGCGGGAGGGTAGTGTGTACGTATTCTTACCCCTGCGTTGGGAAGGTAGTGAGTGTACGCAGACCGTACCACTACCTCAGGTGAAGTAGAGAGGCTGTTTCCGATAGATCCCCGGCTTAGGAAAAAGCTGATTGCGTCTGCCGGGAGTTGAACCGGGCTCTATTATTGCTTGGAAGGCAATTATCCTAACCATTGGACTACAAAACGTTGTTGTTAAATATATGAGCTTATATTATGTATGTTGATTGTGTAAAAAGCACCCAACGGTGTGGCCTAGTGGTTCAATGAAGTTGGGATGAGCACCATGAGGTTTCATGTTCAATTCCCAACAGAAACAACACTAGGTGATTTCTTCTCATCTGTTCTAGCCTTGGTGGACAGAGCTACTTGGTACCTGATGCTGGTGGGAGGTGGCAGGTATCCCGTGGATTTAGTCGAGGTGCGCGCAAGCTGGCCCCGTTGATAGTGTTTTTGGCTATCATCAAATACTTCTTGTTTTTGGCTATTGAAACATATTCCTCATACACACCAGTAGTTATATATATATGAGAAAATAGCCTGTGACACCATTAGTATTATTTGGTGCAATAGCCACAGCATCATTTATGGTACTAAAATTCCCACTACCATCTTGGTTTACAATCACATCACTCACCAAAATTTGGTCATCATATTCCTGCTTCAAGTTTCAAATACAAGACATTATACAACAATAAAAACAAAAACATAAAGGGCAGTATGGTGCACTAAAGCTTCTGCTATGTGCAGAGTCCGAGGAGGGTCCCACCACTAGGGTGTATTGTATGCAACCTTTCCTTGTGTTTCTGCCAGAGGCTGTTTCCAAGGCTTGAGCCCGTGACCTTCTGGTCACATGGCAACAACTTTACCAGGTACTCTCAGGCTCTTCTTCAGTAACAACAAAAACATATCCAGTGTAATCTCATGAGTGGGACCTAGGTAATGCGGGGTGTAAAAACATATCCAGTGTGATTTCATGAGTGGTTTTCGATAGACCCTTGGCTCAAGTAAAAACATGTCAAAACAATTAAGAAAAAAGAATACACTAATGTATGTATACCCTATGTACACACACACACACACACACATATATAAATATATATATATGTCAAATAACCTATTGAAACAACGATAACAACAAAAACGTATCCAGTGTAATCCCATGTGTGGGGCCTGGGGAATATGAGGTGTATGTAGTTCTAACCCTATCTTGTGTAGGTAGCGAGGTTGTTTCCGATAGACGTTCGGCTCAAGTAAAAACATATCAAAACAGTTAAGAAAGAGGAATACACTAATGTATGTATACCCGGTATACATATAGATATAGTGTATATGTCAAATAACCTATTGAAGCAACGATAACAACAAAAACGTATCCAGTGTTATCCCATTTGTGGGGCCTGGGGAATATGAGGTGTATGTAGTTCTAACCCTATCTTGTGTAGATGCGAGGTTGTTTCCGATAGACATATCAAAACAATTAAGAAAAAGAATTGCACTAATGGATGTATAGGAATGCACTAATGGATGTATACCCTATATACATTAAGTGTGTATATATAGTGTATATGTCAAATGACCTATTGCAGCAGCAATAACAACAAAAACATATTCAGCATAGCCTCATGAGTGGGGCCTGGGGAATGCGGGGTGTATGTAGTCCTAACCCTATCTTGTGTAAATAGAGAGGTTGTTTCCAATAGACCCTCGGCTCAAATAAAGACATATCAAAACAATTACGAAAAAGGAATTCACTAATGTATAAAAAAGGACAGCCCGGTGCACTAAAGCTCCTGCTATGCACAGGGTCCGGAGAAGAGCCCCACCACAAGAGTGTATTGTACGCAGCCTTACCTTGCATTTCTGTCAGAGGTTGTTTCCAAGTCTTGAACCTGTGACCTAAATACACTAATGTATACAATATGTATACCCTATATACATTAGTGTGTGTATAGTATATGTATAATGTATTTGTCACTCACCAAAAGTTGATCATCATCTTGTTGCTGAAGTAGCCTTCTCGTGCTAATCCTTTCAAATATAGCCCATTTTCTTGCAGACATTTTCAAAGGCAAGTGGCCATTTCTGAAAACTGACTTCTTTTGAGTAATTTTTATTCCTTTTTTGCCCTTAGGAACCCACCTTTTTGTGAACAAAGCTAATGAAACACTATGAAGTTTTGTGTCATTAATAAGAGGGGTTAAAATGTCATTTCTCAAACTCCGAGGATCGAAAGAGGTACTAGTAATTTCTTGTAAACCAGCTAAACAAGTTTGTGTATTTGTCAAAATGGCACTTAACAAAGTTTGTAAATCTTTTGCTTCCAAAATTGGCAAAATCTTGGAAGTTTCATTAACAATTTTGAATGTTGTTGAAAGATAATCTATGTTTAAATCAGCTAAAAATAGACAATCTTCGAGGGCGCGAATCGCGAGGTTCGTTAGATTTTTTTATTTTCTAAGGTGTTTCTGAACAAGAGAAATGAATTTACGAGTCGTAGATAAAGATTTATGAACAAAAAATCGACCGTAGTCGTAGACATTGTGTTTTGAAGTGACATTATTCCCTTTTTTGGGGAATATTGATTTGCAAAGATTAGGAAAAGGGGTATTTTTGCAAATGATGGAAGGTGAATTATCATTAGCATAAGATTGAAAAAATGATAAAGATAGAACAAATATCATAAAATGAGAAAAGGAAAAAAGGTTAGTATGATCGTAATTGGTAGACATGATTTGTAGACCTCTAAATTAAATGATGAAAATTATACTAGTGGTGTATACATACATACATACATATATATATATATATATATATATATAACAAAGAATTTAGAGTTAAGCATAATTAACTAGTGTAAAATTGTTTATGGGGCAATGGAGAGTCAACCAATTAATTTGTTTTAAGTTTTGTTAAGTTGTTGTATGCATAAGCATAGGCAACTTCAAGATTAATGTTTGATGGTTCAATTTATAGACAATTCTCAATTAAAAAATTATAATGTATGGGAGAAGGTAGGAGTGGCTTTGGTGGAAGACAAGATGCGGGAAGTGAAGTCGAGATGGTTTGGACATGTGATGAGGAGGGGCGCTGCTGTCTCAGTTCGTATGTGTGAGAGGTTGGCTATGGATGGTGTCAGGCGGGGTAGAGGCGATTAGACACGACATGGAGGGAGGCGATTAGACACGACATGGGGCAGTTACAACTTACTGAGGATAATGACCCTAGATAGGAAAGTATGGGCAACACAAATTAGGTTAGATAGCTAGTTCGTGCGAGTCATTGCTAGTAGATAAGGTTGCATTGGCGTTGTTGTCCGAGTGAGTTGTAGCTAGTAGATAGGATTGTATTGGTGTTTCCATGTTAGTAGTCGTAGGGCTATGCACGTAGGTTGAAGTTTCTTGTTTAGAGGGTTTGGGTGAGGTTTGTGCTTTCGGTTAGATAGTTTATAGTACTTCTCTGTGGGTGTCTTATTTTTGTTATTTCATTTTGTCATGTTTTTTTACGGTTCTTTTGTCTCAAGCCGGGGGTCCATCCGAAACAAACTCTCTACTTCTTCAGAGATAGTGGTACGGACTGTGTACACTTTACCCTCTCCAAACTCCACTATGTGAGAATACACTTAATATGACATTATCATTGTTGTACGTCTAAATTCTGAATCCGTCACTACTAATTTGTTTTCTGATCTTAAACATAATAGAAAGAAAATAAATATATAATATAATAATAAGTTAATTAAACTACACTATTCCTCCCTTGTATTGAGCCTAAATTAATGCCTTCAAATTTGCCTTGAAATATTAATAAGTCATGATTTTGTAAAGTAGATATAAAGTAAATGACATGTTATAACTTATAACTATACTTTAAATGAATTGATTGTATAAAAATAATTACATGGTCGGTGCATATAACTTAAAAAAAAAAAAATAATTCACTATCAATAACCCCACTCAAACTTATAGTGGCAATTTGTAAGATTTAAATGGTGAAAAAAATAACATAAACACACACACTTAAACTAACCATATTTGTATAAATCTCCATCCCTATAAAGTAATTTCAAAAATCTCAATTAATTATTTATTTGTTTTGGATATATCAGGAGTTAATTATGCATCTTGATAGACCTAAAATAAATAAAAAATGTATTGAAAAGTAATTATGTACCTTTACTAAGGAAAAATGTATCTTCATTAGATTTATTATGTTTCTCGATAAGTTTGAAATAAAAATAAAATATCAGAAGCTAATTATGTATCTTTACAAAGAAAAATTGTATCTTTGTGGGATGTATCTGGTGCTAATTATGCATCTTGACAGACTCAAAGTCGAGATTTTCAGTAATTATGCAAAATATCAAAATTTTCTGTAACTAAGCTTAAAACTGTTGGGATTTATGTTGTTTGTCCAAAATTATATTGAAAGTAATCCATTATTTCATTATTATTATGTGAAAATTATCCTTGATATACTTAGATTGTTTATTGCAATATATAACACTATTTTTATGTAATTATTAAATTATATTTTTAATTGCAAGTTATAGCAATTTTGATAAAATATATTTTTTTAAAATTTTTAAATTGTGCAACACTTTTTGGCTTTAATTATCTCCTAAACAAATGTAAAGGATATTTGTTAAAGGTGTAAAATGTGGATAGAAAATTACTCTCACACGTTTCCCACTTCTTAAGGAAATATTGAGATTATTTCTCTTTTTTTACTCTTATGTATAGGTAATATCTTAAAGAGTTGAAAAAAAAGAAGAAGATAATATCTTAAAGATTATGTTCTCTTCAAGTTCAATCTAGAAATAATCATTAAGATTTTTTTCACATATCAAATAAAAAATATTTAAGCCTAATAAAATAACGTAAATCAAGAAACATATAAAAAGTAATATAGAAAATATAGAATTGAAAAGTTATTGCATAATTTTTTTAAAATTAAAAACAACCAAAGAATCAATAAACTTATCGAATTCATACATAGAAATACACGATTAAAATTATTTTTCCTCCAACAAGATGATTACGATATCACCACAAAAAGAATAGCAATAAAAATATTAAATTTTTACATATATTTGAATTTTTTTTCAAAAAATCTATTTGAGATATTTTTTTCAAAAAAAATAAAATAAAAATCAACAAACATATAAAATGCATATATAATATATACATGTTAACATTTTTTTCACCAGAAAACAAAAATATAAGATGAAGAATATATAGAATTCAAATCTATACCAAATTTATATACAAATATTCTTTTTAAAATGTTTTTCAAAAATTATTTTACATTTCGCCATAATTAAATATATATATATATATATATATATATATATATATATATATATATATATATATATATATATATATATATATATATATTATGTTATCATATGATTTACTTATATTCATACAAAATTAAATTTTTATTTTTAAAAAATAAAATTACATGTGACGTCTTATTTTATTCCATCTTGAAGCATAATTGAATGAAAATTTGCTTTATCTGCTAACAGAACTTAATTTATGTTTTATCGATATGAACTAATGTCAGTTTCACTCTAAATAGGCTATTTTTTTTTTTTTTTATGAACGTTGAAATCCACGAATAACGAATAATCTACCATCTTTCATACTGAAGAAAAGATAAATTGTTTTACTTTTCAAGATTTATATTTTAAAATATTTTTTTTAAAAACTCATGTTCATTAATATAGAAAATCGATTTCTAAAATAATGTAAAATGTGATGGATTTATGTAACAACCTAGAAAAAATAAAGGAAAAAAATATAGAAGTATCGTGTTTCTTTTTTGCTAGTTTTACTGTATTTATTTTTTTTTGTTATGAAATGCAATCTAAAAAATATTGATATAACTTGCAATAATTAATTCAATATTGTACATATAAGTTTTTTTCCCGTATATAGTACAAACTTAAATTAGAAATAGTGTGAGAATATTGTTATAAAGAGATTACTAGAATAATTGCAGATGTAATAATATTAAAATATTGAAATTTGTTTTTTAAGTTAAACTTTAGCGTTATCGAAAGGTGTGGTGAAATGGATAAATTTCTTTTTTATATTATTAATTAGAAGTTTCGAATAACCAGATCATTGATTCCAAAGGGCAAAAAAATTTAAAAATTATTACTTTTGTGACTATAAATTATCGCATTAAGAGTATAAAATAAATATACATAAAATGTTTTTTTTAAAAAAAATTATGAATTCACATGCATCATAATTTTCAATAATAAATCACTTTTGAGTTTCTTTATTCGTCCATGACCAAAGAGATCGTCCTTGCGGGGCTTTTAGTCAATAAGTACGAATTTTTAGACCGACATCTTAGAATTAAAAAAGACCGTTCGAAAAAATCACTTTTCAAAAAATTATGGCCAAATTCATGTTAAAACTTCGTTCGAACTTTGGTCGTTCAGAATTATTTGAGAATCTATAGTCAAACGTTAGTAATATATGTAGTCCTAAATATGTCATATGATATGTTGAAATTAAGAACGTACTTAAGTTAATTAATTATGCAACAACAACTAATTCATACTAATAAATGCTAAACATGATAAAACAAGTAAAAAAAGGGCAGTCCAGTGCACTAAAACTACCGCTATGCGTAGGGCTGGACATAAAATATCGAAAATCGAATTACCGAATCGAACCGAAAAATTTGGTAATTGGTATTTGGTAATTCGGTATTTGGTATGATATTTGGGAACAAAATTTTAATATTTCGGTATTCGGGATTGAGTTTGGTACAAGATATTAATCTCGTTTGGTATTCGGTATTTACCGAATGTCGAATTATATATATATATATATATATATATATATATATATATATATATATATATATATATATATATATATATATATATATATATATACATACGATATGTATAACCAACCCAATAAATAATAGTATTAGTCATCTTAAAAAAATTCTTAGACCTTGGTAATATATTCGTAAAAAATAACAAAAATAGTGTTAAATAGGGTTTCTTTTAAATATACTCTTTGAAGTTTAAACGTACATTTGCACATCTTCAATTTTAATATGGCATTACCAAATACCGTACCAAAATTTAATTAACCAATTACCAAATTATCGAACTGATATTTATAAGTATGGTATATGGTATCTACGTTCAAATACCGATTACCGAATTACCGAATCCGAAATTTGAAATACCGAACTGACTACCGAACGCCCACCCCTAGCTATGCGCGATGTCCGGGGAAGGACCCCACCACAAGGGTGTATCGTACACAACCTTACCTTGCATTTATGCAAGATGTTGTTTCCATGCATTAATTAATTTTGTAGTCATTTTTATTTAATTTTTTTTGCTGAAAAATTATCTTGTATTTTTAAGTTCAAAATTAATTTTTATGTATATATAGTGGAGTAAATGTTATTGAATCTCCTTGACTTCTTTATTCTTTGCACCTTCTATTTCTGAATACGTACGTAACAAGAAGCAGGGGCGGAGCCAGCCTTCTGTTCGGGGGTTTGGCTGAACCCCCTTCGACGGAAAAATATACTATTTATACATGATTAAAATTATTTTTTATGTGGTTATAGTAGGTGTTGAACCCCCTTCGACTAAGTTTTCTTTGAATATGGAACCCCCTTAGTTGAAATCCTAAGTTTTCTTTGAATATGAAACCCCCTTCATTGAAATCCTGGCTCCGCCTCTGACAACAAGGGTGATGCATTGCCAATTTATTAAAAAGTCGAAACGAATATGCTTGCTATCTACTGTATTGGACCTTCGATAAAGTATTCTATCATTGTCAAATTAAAATCGACACCACTCGATTCGCTTTAATGGAAGGCAGCTAGAAACGTCCACGAATATACAATAATTTCAGATACATGCTGATACATATCGTAACTTCTCAGATACATACAGGGACTCGCCATAATCCTCGAGATACATATGCAGATAATATGTCATAATTCCTCAGATGAATACAGATACCTGCGCATAGATCTAAGAGTGAATCATATATTCAAACGTCTTAACATGTATTCACATATATTTGGAGGGTTATGTATCTACAATGTATCCGCGACTACATGATGTATTTGTCATATTTTTTTAATGGTACATTATTTAATAAAAAGAGGAGTATAGAATTTATGTTATTTACCTATTAATTAAAAGCTTAGGGGTATATGAAGTATCTTAGTTGGATATCATTATTTAAATTGTACTAATTTTTTGAAAAAAGTTATACGTTCATCGATTTCAAAACAGTTTTAGATATGAGATGTCTGTTGAAGGCGAGACATTTCTACCTGAAATTAATGCAAAAACGATTAAACCTTAGTTATATATGTATGAACTTCCAATAAAAATGTCTTAATTTGATCATAAATGACTAAAGTTCAAACAAAAACGATTGAATTTTAGCTATATATACTTAAATTTTTGGTAAAAATAACATAATTTATTACTCCTAACTTAATATACACACATAAATTTGTGTAGGGCCTCACTTTAATACTTTAAGGCTTAAGCTAAAGCTTAATATGGACCACTTTCTTTGACTATTCAAAAAATATTGTTACATTCATTTTGAATATTTCAAACTTTTTTATTGGAGTGGAAAAAAAAAGTTCTATAAGCATGTATACTATTTTTTCGTGTTCAATTGGTTAATGATTTTGAAAATATATTTCTTTTAAAAATAAGTTTCTTGAAAATAAAAAAATATTTTTTTAAAATAAAAGTCGGTAAACAAGTAGTATTGTCTCCTCCCCCCACCACCCCGCCTGCCCCACATTACCCCCAACCACCTTAGCACCCCCCCTTCCCAACACATCTCATCTTTATTCGGCACCTAATAGATCTTCAGTGGTGGAGTCAGAATTTTCATTGAGGGGATTCAGAAGTAAACATACGAACTAGTCGAAGGGGGTTCGAAATCTGTTATATATAAATAAAAGTTATTTTTAATCAGGTAAAATAATATAAAAATAATATAATTTTTCGTTGAAGGGGGTTCGTTCGACCCCATGGATGAAAGGTGGCTTCACCCCTGTTGGCCCCACCCACACCACCCCATCCCTACCTCTCATATTATTTATCTAGAATATACACAAATATTTTCGAGTAATACTTTCTGCTTGTATGTCGAAGGCAAGAAAATAATTAAAAAGCCATTTATTTTCTTAAAAAAAATTCCTTCATATCGAACGCACTCTAAGTGTTATTCCGAGCTCATTGTCTCCTCTCCATCTCTAAACACACTCTTAAAATATTTTTCTAAATTACATATAAATGCTCTTTGAATAATATTTTTTTTTTTTTACTTACTCTACTAAATATATATATTTAAAATAAATAAATAAGAACACTTATTTTTCAAACATATATTTTCCTAGCCAAACAACAACACGTTAGTCCTCCTAGTTTTAAGTGAAAAATGTAGATACATAAAACATAGATATAGGCCTAGTGGAGTTATTTATATTTGAACTTTTTGATGAATAGATTTCTTTTTAGTTTTGTATGTGGTGTTCGGTATCCGTAGTGAAGCCTGATTAATCCGGATCGCGTGTTGTAGGGCCCATTAAGGTGGCAGCGCTCCTAACAGAGTTTTTTTCATATCCAGGATCGAACCCTTGACCTCTGATTAAGGGTGGAACAGCCTCTGCATTATAATCCATGTTGATTTTGATGAATAGATCAGATCTAATAATAATAGTAATATTATATTATATCTAAAAAGGGAAAATAACTTTGGAATATAATATTGCAGACAAATAAATTACTATAGGTTAAAGTTTTGCAGTGTCGGCAGTATGTAGCCCACATGTGATTTCAATTGGATTCTTTAATTCCTAACTACTAACTAGTATTTTTTATTCGATGTTCGATATTTAAATGATAATGATAAAATTTATGTATATTTTAAACGTTATTTGATCATGAAAATTAAATACATATTCATTTTATTTTGATATTTTTAAGGTTGAAAATAGAGTTCGAGTTGTATTTGATCGTGATATTTTTAAAATGAGATATTTTTGAAGTTAAAAATTATAAAAAGTGAAATTCCTTTTAAAAATTTAAAGTTTTACCAAAATTGAGATATTTTATGAAAATAAAAAAAAGTTTTTTTTTGAAAAAAATAGTTTAGAAAATGTAAAAGTGAATCCAAATATAGTGAAAATATCTCTTGAGGTGTTTCAAAAATTTAAATATTGTAAAAATGTATTCGGAATATTTATAGCCAAACAAGTATTTCGGAATAAAGTAAAAATGTGAATTTTGTATAATCACACAAAGTGGATTCTGAAAGGGTAGAATTTACGGTGCTCTAACCTCTATGTTAAAAGAAGAGTGGTTGTTTCCGATAGACCCTCGAATTCAACATATATGCTACAACAACAACAACAACAACAACAACAACGACATACGCTGTAAAATATCGCAAAGTGGATTTCGAAAAGGTAGAATTTACGTCGATCTAACCTCTATATTAATAGTGAGCGGTTGTTTCCAATGGATCCTCGACTTCAACATATATGCTACAACAACAACAACGGTTTACTCTATAAAATCTCATAAAGTGGAATCTAGAAGAGCAAAATTTACGCTGATCTAACCTTTATCTTAAAAGCAGAGTTGTTGTTTCCAATAGACCCTCAACTTCACCATATATTTTACAACAACAACAGCGGCATACGCTGTAAAATCCTGCAAAGTGGATTCTGAAAAGGTAAAATTTACGCTGATCTACCTCTATCTTAAAAGTAGAGTGGTTGTTTCCAATAGACCCTCGACTTCAACATATATTCTACAACAACAATGAGATACTCGGTATAATCTCACTAAGTGGATTCAGAAAAAGTAGAATTTACGCTGATCTAACCTCTATCTTAAAAATAGAGTGGTTGTTTCCGATATACCCCCGACTTCAACATATATGCTACAACAACAATAACAACAATAACGACATACTCAGTATAATCCCACTAAATGAAGTCTGAAACAATAGAATTTACGCTGATCTAAAAGTAGAGTGACTATTTCTGATATACCCTCTACTTCACCATGTATGCTACAATAAATTAAAATATACTAATAGCACAAGTCTTTATAAATTTAAGAAGTTTAGCCCTCATTTCCCTCACTAGACTCCTCAAGATGTATAGCCTAAAAAAGAAACCTTCACTTTTGCTTCCTCTTTCATCTATTTTCTTGCTCACATTCTTCTTTTTCCCAAAATTATTAGTATCATCAAGTAGTACTCCACAAACTCATGTTGGAAAAAACATAATCAAAATTGCAAATTCACATTGCCAAGGTACACTTTATCCACAACTTTGCATTTCAACACTTTCATTAATCCCAAATCTTGAACAAAAATCAATCCCACAAATCATTTCTTCCAATGTCAATGTAACTTTAAATGAAGTCAAATCCTCTTCTCAACATTGCAATAACATCCTTCACAAGATGTCCAAATTGGATCCTAATGAGAAAAGAGCTTTATATGATTGTATTGAACTCTTAGGTGATAGAACTATTGATGAGTTACAAACTACTCTTTATGATCTTTCAACGAAAAATGGTACAAATTCACCTTCAAAGCATTATAATGATCTCCAAACACTTCTTAGTGGTGCAATGACAAATCAAGATACTTGTATTGGTGGATTTTACAATAGTAATCACAACTTGACTCATTACTTTGAGAAGGATTTGAAAACCATATCTCAACATGTGAGCAACTCACTTGTTATGCTCAAGAAGTTAAAGACCAGGTCGACTCAAGGGTAAGGTCACTAAAACGTCTACTTTACATCACAAAACATTGAACGCGCTTTCCAAAAATAGTACATTTCTTCTGTATCATTCTGTAGCCATCCTTTCTCTTTTTAATCTATTTCAGAAAGAATATTCTAATTTTAAGTTTAGATATTTTATTTTTACTCTTGCTGTGCTCGAGAAGTTAAAGACCGGGTCGACTCAAGGGTAAGGTCATTAAAGCATCTACTTTACATCACAAAACATTGAACGCACGCTTCAAAAATAGTACATTCCTTCTGTTTCATTCTGTGGCTGTCTTTTTTCTTTTTAATCTATTTCGGAAAGAATATTCTAATTTTAAGTTTAGATATTTTATTTTTACTCTTGCCATGCTCGAGAAGTTAAAGACCAGGTCGACTAAGGTCACTAAAACATCTGCTTTACATCACAAAACATTGAACGCGCTTTCCAAAAATAGTATATTTCTTCCGTTTCATTCTGTGGCTGTCTTTTTTCTTTTTAATCTATTTCTGAAAGAATATTCTAATTTTAAGTTTAGATATTTTATTTTTACTCTTGCCATGCTCAAGAAATTAAAGACCGGGTCGACTCAAGGATAAGGTCACTAAAACATCTGCTTTACATCACAAAACACTGAAGTATATTCCTTTTGAGTCATTCTGTGTCTGTCTTTTCTCTTTTTAATCTAATTTCAGAAAGAATATTTTAATTTTTAGATATTTTGTTTTACTCTTAATAATATGCTCTTACTTTTTTTGTGGGTGATAGTACAATTGACAATTTAAATATCACTTTTTAAGATCTTTCCACTAAAAGTAATAGTATATTTCACTTAATAGCATTAAACATGTCTTTGATAACATGCTCTTATAGTCTTAACAATGTCATAGACATGTTTAATGTTTCTAATGTACATTAAACATTTCTATTTCTATTTCACTTTTTTATTTCAACTCGCTTTTTATTTATTTTTGTCTCGTTTGTTTAATTATAAATAAGTTTAATGCCTCTTATTATAATTTGACTTCAGGTCGTCATCAAACTCCAATGAAGTCTTCCCGGAATACGGGGAAATGAAAGATGGACACCCAAAATGGTTGAAAAAAAGGGAGAGGGCGCTTTTACAAGCTCCGGTGAACCAAATTAAGTTCGATTTGATTGTGGCTAAGGATGGTAGTGGTAATTTTACGACTATTAACGCGGCATTAAGCGCGTCACCAAATTCTAGCAATACAAGATTCGTGATATACATTAAGGCGGGAACGTATTTTGAATATATCGATGTAGAAAGGAAGAAAACTATGATAATGTTCGTTGGCGATGGGATAGGAAAAACAACGATAAAGGGTAATCGAAATGTAGTCGATGGATGGACAACTTTTCGATCATCTACCGTTGGTAAGTTCAAAATTTCATATTTTATACTTGTATTTATATGTGTATACTGCTTGCATGTACCACGACTAATTGATACTTCATGAGATTGACTTTTATATGTCGATAGTCACGATAGTAAAATTTTTAAAGTTAGGTTAAGTGACATTAATAATTTAAACATAAAATATGTTATTTATTATAATATGTTAAATTATAGTGACCATATACATAAAGACTATTTATGTTGCCAAGATAGATAATATTTGGACCAAGGCAATATGTGATGCCATGGGTTCTGTTGAAGTAGGTGAAAGTTGAATATTGATTGGGGAATGGGTTGACGATCTGCTTATCTGAATTTGGATAATTCTCCTTTGATGAGCTAATTTTAGTTATAAATGTCATGTCTTTATATGGTATCAAAGTCAGGCTCATCCCCATTTAGGCTTTCGGTTCATGCACCAGCTGGAGCCTGAGCGTGAAGGGGGTGTTAGAGTCGGTGAATGTCCCACACTGGCTTGGAAGTGATGGCGGTGATTTGTTTATATGGACTTGAACAATCCTTCCCTCTAACATATCTTTACATAGTATTAGAGTCAGGTCCACCTCCATTTGTGTCCCCGATCCACATGTCAGTTGGTCCGATCCACACATCAGTTGGACCCCGGGCATGAAAGGAGCTGTTAGAGTAGGTGGTGAGTTAGACCCAGATGTCATATCTTTAACAACCCAAATTATGCTATATATAGTTAGTTTTTTAACCGTAAAGTTCATCGGTATTATATCGTGACAGGATGAATACGATTTCTTTATCCATAATAAAAAATCTCGAGTTCAAGTTAAAATTATGATAAGAAGTGGCAGGATGAATACGATTTAAAATCATCATCGAGTTCAAGTTAAAATCATTATCGGCATTATATTGTAGCAGGATGAATACGATTTCTTCATCCATAATAAAAAATCTCGAGTTCAAGTTAAAATCATGATAAGAAGTGGTTCTCTTTTAATTTAAGTTGCTCGGACTCTTCAAAAATATTTTCGAGTGTATGTTGGATCCTTCAAAAGTAATGTATTTCTGAAGGATCCAACACGAGTGCGGTAACATTTTTGAAAAGTCCGAACAACTTAGCTTTGAATAGGTTATTCATGGCATGAGATATTATATTGTAGATATTTATATTGCCAAATATTTCGAATTATGAACTATATATTAAAAAGATAGTGAAAGATCTTGACATGAGGTATTAGTATTAAACATGTAGGGTTATGAAAAAATTGATTGATTATGTCGGTGTGGAAAAACAAGACTTGTAATATACAATGATTGAAAAAATTCAAATTTAGTTATACAAAATAAATAATTAAAAATTTAATATAATATTATTAAAGGTGAGCAATTATTTATCAGGTGTGTGACTATTCTATCTGAACTATCAATCGTGAATAAGTCATAAATATATAATAAGTTAAGAATTCGGGGCTTAAATTGGAAAGACGGTAGCGTACTATTTTAACGATAATAATTTATGTGATATAATTTGAATCGATTAGAAAATTCAAAAATATTTTCTTAAAAAAAGCACTCATTAATAATTGACTCTTGACCCTAGCAATAAGTTCTTATAGTCATAACTCATAACCAATTAGGTGTAGATATTATGTTGGATATTTGAAATGACCTATCCAATTATTAATTTCTTGGTCCCATATTCCCCCTTTTATCAAAAAAAAAAAAAAAAAAAGGATCCCACCACACATTAATATATAATCCTATCTTATACATGTAATATCTTTTCACTGGTTCAAGCCGTGAAAATAGTCTTTTATCAAAATGTAAGATAACATTATGTATAATAAATTCTTATGATTCAATCTTTTTTGAACCCCGCAAATAACATGAGCTTTCGTTTGAATTTGATTAATAGGCTCTATCGCTAGTTCAAGGACTAAGTGATTTACGTATCTACCTTTAGCACCTAAGCGAGTGTAATGCTAATACCAATCTTTTTGAAACAAAAGTATAGGCGTGTAGGCTCTCCAATCTTTAAAAACGTCGCGATTAATATAGCTGTCTTTTGAAAGTCAGTCTTTGAGTACTACCCACCTTTATTAACTAAGTTGATATAGGACCGCCCTTTCTAACCCTGTTTCTGCAGAACTCTTGGGACTAAGATTCCGTACCTAGTACAGTCAATCAGAGGCTTAGACACCAAACTGTCCTTTTTTCTTATACGTATAAATCTAGTGGCGGAGGTA
The DNA here is from genome assembly GCA_030864225.1 of Capsicum baccatum var. pendulum. Lineage (NCBI taxonomy): Eukaryota > Viridiplantae > Streptophyta > Magnoliopsida > Solanales > Solanaceae > Capsicum > Capsicum baccatum. The sequence continues at coordinate 232,315,598 of CM061555.1, read as the reverse complement.
AGATAAAGATTACAAATGAGATATAATTTAATATTTTAGATCTCCAGTTTAAATTTTAGATATGAAAAATTATGATAAGGAATATTTTTCCTTTAAAAAGTTTATACAGCGCGAATTCAAATAGAATAAAATTTTAATATAAATATCAACCGAATTAAAAAAATTATGTAGCTTTAGAATAGATCCCTTGATTAGTGGTATTGAAATTATTCGAATTTATATACATACAATTATATAAGACAACATAGGTCAGTGTCCATATCTGACAAAGATAATTAGCAGGTTTTTTTTTTTCTTTCTAAAAGAATCTAGTCTTTGGTTATAAATATAAAATACCATACATTAATTTTAATAATATAGATTTATAAAAAGGTGGAAAATTTGTCCACATGCTGGCCGGTGACATATTATATTATTCTAATAAGAAAGAGCAACGTGGTATATTATAACTCCCGTTATGTGCAAGGTTTGAAAAAGGATCAGATCACAAGAGTCAATGTCTTACTTTGCATTGCCATCAGAGGCTGTTTTCAGGGGTTGAACTCGTGACCTCCTGATCACATGACAACAATTTTAGCAGTTACTCCAGGGTTCATTCTTATAACTTCCGCTATGTGCACGGTTTGAAAAAGGACCAAAAAGGCTGGTCAATTGTACGCAGACTTCCTTTGCATTGCTGTTAGAGGTTGACGGCGTGAACCCGTAACCTCTTGATCGCATGACAACAACTTTACCAGTCCCGCTAAGTGCAAAGTTCCACTGCTTGAACCCGTGACCTTCTGATCACATGACAACAACTTCACCAGTTGCTTCGGGGTTCTTCATTATAACTCCCGTTCTGTGCAAGGTTCGTAAAAGGACCGAACCACAAGGCCGGTCAATTGTACGCAGCCTTACTTTGCATGGTTGTCAGAGGGTATTTCCACACGACTTGAACCCCTGACCTTCTGATCGCATGATAACAACTTTAATAGTTACTCCAAAGGTTCTCCATTATAACTCCTTCTATGTGCAAGGTTCGCAAAAGGACCGAACCACAAGAGTCAATTGTATGCAACCTTACTTTGCATTGTTGTCAGAGTCTGTTTTCACTACTTGAACCTGTGATCTTCTGATCACACGTGACAACAACTTTATCAGATACTCCAGGGTTTTCCATTATAACTCCCTCTATGTTCAGAAAAGGACCGGACCACAAGGCCGGTGAATTGTACGCAACCTTACTTTGCATTGCCGTCAGAGGCTGTTTCCACACGAGTTACTTTACATTGCCACCAGAGGCTGTTTCCACACGACTTGAACCCCTGACCTTCCGATCACATGAAAACAACTTTACCAATTACTCCAGTATTCTCCATCAATATTATTATAGAAGTTAATGTCTTTTGTTTTTTAATTGTAGCTGTGGTGGGAAATGGATTTCTAGCAAGGGGCATTACATTTGAGAACTATGCTGGCCCTAGCAAGCACCAAGCTGTGGCTCTAAGGAGTGGCTCAGACTTCTCTGCCTTCTACCAATGTAGCTTTGTTGGCTATCAAGACACACTCTATGTCCACTCTCTTCGACAATTCTATCGTGATTGCGACGTCTATGGAACGGTCGACTTCATTTTCGGTAATATTCTGAACTCTGTGATTGTCTCATCTAAAAGTTTATGTCATTCAGAAAATACACGTTATTTGGTAAATACAGATACTGTTAGTTCTAGCAATGTAGCTTTGTTGGCTAGACACACTCTATGTCCACTCCCTTAGACAATTCTATCGCGATTGCGACGTCTATGGAACGGTCGACTTCATTTTCGGTAACATTTTGAACTCTGTGATTGTCTCATCTAAAAATTTATGTCATTTAGAAAATACACGATATTTGGTAAATACACATAGTATTAGTTCTAGCAATGTAGCTTTGTTGACTATCATGACACACTCTATGTCCACTCCCTTCGACAATTTTATCGCGAACGTGATGTAGTCGACTTCAATTTCGGTAACATTCTGAACTGTGTGATTGTCTCATCTAAAAGTTTAAGTTATTCAGACAATACACGATATTTGGTAAATAAGGATACTATTAGTTCTAGCAATGTAGCTTTGTTGGCTATCGCGAATATAGTGGATAGCCAACAAAGCTACATTGCTAGAACGTTTATAAAATTCTCTTTTATACAGTGGATTGCTTATCTTTGCTTGTGCATGTAGGTCAATCAGTCGAACCACAATTTGTTTAATTTTATGTATATTATCCTATATAAAGTTTTCTCTCATGCATGTATTACACCCTCTTTTATACAATGGATTGCTCAAATATGCTAACGCATGCAGGTCGATTTATTGAACCACGCTAAATTTTTATGTCTCCTTCAATGTATTATCATTGTTCAAGTATGTTATTAGCTTCTATATGACAACTGATTACTTCGATCCTAACAGATAAGTGGATTCCTTATCTTTGCATGTGCATGTATACGTAGGTCAATCAATCGAACCACAATTTGTTTAATTTTACATATGATTTATCATCGTTCAAGTATATTATCCTATATAAAGTTTTCTCTCATGTATATACAATCCTTTTTTATACAATGGATCACTCATATATGCTAGTGCATGCAGGTCGATTCATTGAACCATGCTAAATTTATATGTCCCCTTCAATGTATTATCATTGTTCAAGTATGTTATTAGCTTCTATATGACAACTGAGTACTTTGATCCTAATATATAAGTGGATTGCTTATATTTGCATGTGCATGCATGTAGGTCAATTAATCGAACCACAATTTGTTTAATTTTACGTATGATTTATCATCGTTCAAGTATATTATCCTATATAAAGTTTTCTCTTATACAATGGATTACTCATATATGCTAATGGATGCAGGTCGATTCATTGAACCACGCTAAATTCTTATGTCTCCTATCAATGTATTTTCATTGTATATGACAACTGATTACTTCGATCCTAACAGGTAATGCAGCTGTTGTTTTCCAGAACTGCAATTTATACGCTCGTAAACCCGACCCGAATCAGAAAAACATCTTCACAGCACAAGGAAGAGTGGATCCAAATCAAAATACAGGAATATCAATCTTGAATTGCAAAGTAGCAGCAGCATCAGACTTAGTTCCTGTACTATCATCATTCAAGAATTACCTAGGTAGACCATGGAAAGAATATTCAAGAACTGTATATCTCTTGTCCAACATTGATAGTTTAATTGATCCTGCTGGTTGGTTGGAATGGAATGGTGATTTTGCATTGAAGACACTTTATTATGGAGAGTATTTGAACCGGGGACCCGGTTCAAATACTGTAGGTAGAGTGAAATGGCCCGGGTACCGGGTCATCAACAGCTCTACCGAGGCGAGTCAGTTCACGGTTGGGAGTTTCATACAGGGCGGTGAGTGGATACCGGCTATCGGGGTGCCATTTTATACCGGCTTAACTTCCTAGTGATGCAAAACGAGGCAGATTCAGAATTTTATAAAGTTAGTGGGTGCTGAGAGGCAATATAAGAAGTATATGGTCATAAATAAAAAAATTATATTAGAATGAATTTGTTGGCAGACCAATTTATTTCAAGTTGTATGGTGCATGTCGCTGGTCGCATGACAACAGTCGCAACAATCACCACCAGTCTATTTATTGCTTGTATTTATTTATCTCCGAATATTTTTCACATCATCTTAAAGGTAATTTTAATAAAGTATATATAATTTATCCTACTGAAAAACTAATGTCAAAATGAGTTTGTTGGCAAAATTATGTATTTCATCTTGAATGGTGTAACATATATATAAACAATTGCAACAATCACCAGTTTGGTATCATTCGTCATAGTTTGGGTCAAATTTACCCTCGTTGTCATATTTTGGAGCCAAATTTACTCCTCTACTTTAGAAAATTAGCTAAATATATCGTTTGTCATACTTTAGAGTCAAATTTATCCTCGATTTTATATTTTGGGGTCATATTTACCCTCATTGTGAAGAAACTTTTCACTTGTACCCTTTCTTTAACAGAAAAACTTAAAATCAATGTTAAATTGCTCATTTTTTTTAAATAAATCACACTCTAATCTAATTTGCCCGATCTAACCCTCAAAAAATACATAAACAAATATATTTCTCCCTCAATTTTGTTGGTCGAATTTTTCCAACGAACAAAAATACTTCCCTTTCAATGTGCAACATTGGTGGATTTTTACGAATGAACAAAATGTAAGCATGAAACCAGAAAAAATGTCTATTACAAACTCTGCTCTTGTTCGATTATGTTCAAATTTTAAAATTTGGTATGCAATTCTATGTCCATCTAGATTATAGAATCAGTGAATAAATTTTCTGAGCAAATGACATGGTAAAAAAATTGTATAAATCTAAATTGCAAATAAAAGATGTATGAATGAAGAGATGTCATAATTAACACATAGAAAGACCTCTTAACTCAATCATCCAAAGAAATATTCAATAGGCCCAATCTATTGCATTTGACCGTCAAATGTCATTCTTCATGAGCTCTGCATTGATGCAGATCCATGGACTGAGGGAGGGATATATTTTTTTGTGTTTGCACTGATGCAAATCAATTTTTCATGAGCTATGCACTGATAAATATCAAGTGACTTAATCTTGTTGGAAAAATTTGACCAATAGAACTGAAGAATATATTTATTTGTATCTTTTTTGTGGATTAGGTCTGATCGGACAGGTTAGATTAAGGTATATTTTATTTTTAAAAAATAGAGTATTTAACATTGATTTGAGTTTTTTTTATCAAGAAAGGATACATACGAAAAGTTTCTTAATAACGAGGGTAAATTTGACCCAAAGTATGACATCAAGGTAAATTTGACCCAAAGTATGACGAAGGATATGTTTAGCTAATTTTTCAAAGTAAAGGGGTAAATTTGGCCCCAAAGTATGACAATTAGGGTAAATTTAATCCAAAAGTATGACGAAAGATATATTTAACTAATTTTTCAAAGTAGAGGAATAAATTTAACCTTTTTCGCCAATATTTTTCATTCCAGCTTTAAAATATTATAATTAGCTTGTTTTACTAAATATATACCAAGAAATTTGATATATGGTGTTCATTTCTCAAGAAGAAATTTGATATATGGTGTTCATTTCTCAAGAAAGAATTTTAATGAAGTATATATAATTTACCGATCTGAAAAACAATGATCAGAATTTGTTTGTTGGCTGACCACTGTATGTCAACTTAGCAATCGGGTACATTGCTTGGATTTATTTATGTCATTAATATTTTTCATACCACCTTAAACATGTTATAATTAGCTTGTTTTACTAAATATACACCAAGAAATTTGATATCTAGTATTCATTTCTTGCAAGGCTGTCTCAATAAAATTATACGCCTAAAGCCAAACTTAATTAACAGGCCTGAGATATATTAATAATTTAGAGTTATTTTTTGTTGTTGTATATTAGTTATTTTTGATGTAATATTTTAAAATATACATAACCTTTAACTTCACATATAATATGACTTTTAATAAAGGAGAGATTCATTCTAGTTAATAAGATGTTATAACTATTTGTTTGCAGTACATTAGCTTGAATGTTGTTGTTAAAACATTAATTATTAATATGAAGTTTGAGTTGTTTAATTCGAAGTTCTAAAATATTTCGAATAAAAATTAGGTATCTCTTTCTTTTTGTATTTTTTAAAATAATTTTTTTAAACGCATTTCACAATATTCATTATTATTTCAAGTGAAACTGCCAACATGAAATTTACTATTAATTTTAGGCTTATTTTAAGGCCTAAAGCAGACGGTTAATTTTAGTCTTATTTTAAGGCTTAAAGCAAACGGTTCACTAGTTTTATCCTTGAGCCACCCTTGATTTTTCGAAGAAGTTAATATCAATAAATGTAGAGTGACAATATAAATTTAATCTTATCATAAATAAATTATAAATTATTTAATTATATATGTAATAATTTTAAAAAATCTACGATAAAAATGAACGTGCTATGGGAAGCTGCCACTTGTAGAGGTGTCACATATCCTAATATTAGATGTATGTTCGTACCTTAAAAATAGAGAAATTTCTGATAGAAAACGTTAGCTCCCCTTTTAGCGAGCCGTACATTAAAAGAATTAATTTTTTATATGATTTAAATAAAAAATTAAATTATATTTACAAAAGACCTAACTTCTAAACGCCACGTGTATTATTTTCTGTTGATAATTTATGGTGAGCTTCTAAATCTAAAATTAAATCTGAACACAACTTAACTACAATTAAGGAAACAACGTACAAACAAAAATAAAACAAACTAAACATTAGCCAATAATTTTTTTTATGGTGTAAGAAAATTAATATAAAATGGCAATGGATATGTTCATATCTATTCATAAGACATTCATTTCCTTCTTGAATTTGTATACTTTTCTTTTTTCTTTTCTTTTCTTTTCATTATCCAAAATAGGCCACAAGCACAATGGCTATTCCAAAATTACAAATCCATAATGTTGGATTGATTTTCCTTTTTGGTATAGCCATTTTCTCATCAAAAGTTGCAGATTCTGCAACTTTTGGTTCGCGTCGTGGCCTTTTGGAGGCAGAGAGTACTGTTTTTGATGTTACCAAGCATGGAGCGAAACCCGAGGAAGGTGATAGCACTATGGTAAGGCTCGAATCTGTATCTGAGTTTCTACCTTCGCCCCTATAGCCCCTTATATTCACTATTTTATATGATAATGTGTGTATGTTTTGTTACATACCTATATATAGAGAGAGATGTGTGTGTGTTTTGTTACATACTTAGGTGGTGCATATCCCATATAAGCCAGATCAAGAATTCTAACATGGGATCCAAAAGTATGCATGTCAATGAGTTATATATACATGCAAACACAAAAGAGAATTTTATTTTTATCTTATTTGCATATCTTAATTTTTTGATGAAGGAGATTCAACTAATTAAGCCTGGTCAAAAATCCATTTAAATAAATCTTTAGGACTTTATATGCATATTCATAATAATAAGTTGCATTTTATTAGATAACTACTTAGTATTTAATTTGGTTTGAAGATTTTAGAGACAAATAAATTACTTATAAGAAGGGCAAAAGAAAAAATGGCAGTTCGACGAGGAAGGACCGGATTATAAGAGTCAATTGTACGCAACCTTATCCCAAATTTTTGCAAGACTCTATTTTCACATTCGGACCACAAGGGTCTCTTATAAACATTACGCCGCATCATTTCTGCAAGAGTCCGTTTCCACGGCTTGAACTCGTCGTGACTCTCTAATCACATGCATAACGAAAGCTTTATAATTACTTCAAGGTTTCCCTTCAGATAAACTTATATAGGAGTGAAGCAAAAATGAATTTACTTGTATTTCTGCAAGACTCTGTTTTCGCATCTTAAACTTGTGCTTTTCGGACCGTGAGGATCTATTGTAAACATTACTCCGCATCATTTCTGCAAGAGTCTGTTTTCCACGACATGAACTCACGACTCTCTATAATCACATGCATAACGAAAACTTTACAGTTACTTCAAGGCTCCCTTTCATGCAATGCCGGAGCCAGCCTAGTAATAGGGGGTTCGTTCGAACCCTCCTTTGACGGAAAATTATACTATTAATACATGATTAAAATGATTTTATGTATATATTGTAGATGTTGAACCCACTTCGGTCTTCAAATTTTGAACCCTCTCGACAGAAATCCTGGCTCCGCTTCTACTTTCAGATGACTTATAAGATTGAAACTAAAATGAATTTACTTTGGTACTTGTAGGGATTTATGGCAGCATGGAAAGCAGCTTGTCAATCAACAGGACCAGCAAAAGTTGTTGTTCCACCAGGGACATTCACTACAGGAGAAACTATTTTCCAAGGACCATGCAAATGTCCTAAGCCCCTCATTTTAGAAATTCAAGGGACACTAATGTCAAATAAAGACATAAGTTTGTACTCACGTGCTGCATGGCTAATCATTGAAAAAGTGGAGGGTGTTACTGTGACAGGTGGCGGTACTCTAAACGGACAAGGAAAAGACAGCTGGCAATTTGCTGACAGATCCGGAGCCAGCCCTCCTCTCCCTTCCGTAAGTCTGGTCATTCAACTTTCTGTTTATCGACTTTTATAAAGAAAAAAGTAACTCAAAGTTATACACAAGTATATAACACACATAGCTACGTTGCCACATGTATGGAAATGTCATGTGAGAATGGATGGAACCCTAATCTATATGATCATTCAACTTTCTGTTTATTATTAAAAATTAAAATCATGAAGTTAACTTTTATAGCCAAAACAGGTGACTCAAAGTTTTACACAAGTACATCATATATAAGAAGCCTAAAAATTAACACACATAGCTACTAAGTCTATATGGTCATTCAACTTTCTGTTTATTATTAAAATAATGAAGTAACTTTTATAAAGAAAAAAGTAACTCAAAGTTATATACACAAGTACATTATATATAAGAAAGCCTAAAAAGTAACACATAGCTAGGTTGCCCCCAAATATGAAATTGGCATGACCCATATAGTGAGAATGGATCAACCCTATGCTATTAACCAGAAATTTCGAATTCGAATTATAATCAGAAAGAACGTTCAAAATCTTTATTATTATTTCAAGTGAAGTTGAATTAATATTTTTGAGGCCTCAAAATTTTGGAAGCCTAAAGCAAATGTTTTAGTAGTCTTACCTCGAGTCACCTCTCATATTCAATATAAACTAACAGTTGAATGATTACGTGTGAAATTAACAACCTAATATTAGCTATCTTTTACCGCAACACACATAGGGAAATTTTCCTATGTTATGTTCTAACTATTATCGTGTTCGATATAAATTGACAGTTGAATGATCACAACAACCTAATATTCGTTATGTTTGACCATGTGACACACAAGAGATAGTTCGTTATGTTTGACCGTGTGACACAGAGATTTTTCCTATGTTATTATCTAACTATTATCCTGTTCGATATAAATTGACAGCTGAATGATCATTTGTGAAATTAACAACCTAATATTCATTTTTGTTCACCATGTCATACACCATAGCGAGATTTTCCTATGTTATTTCCTAGCTACTATCTTGTTCAATATAAACTGACAGTTGAATGATCAATGTGTGAATTGTCAAATAAGTCAGCAACACACCTTACCTGATATCTGTTATCTTTCACCATGTGACACACGATAGGAGATGTTTCTATGTTATGTTCTAACTATGATCGTGTTCGATATAAACTGACAGTTGAATGATCAATGTGTGAAATAGTAACTTTTTTTTTTGGTATGTGTGTAGTCACTTGTATTTACAGGAGTGAAGGGTTGTTCCATCAACAACATCAGTTTTGTAGATTCCAAAGGTGTCCATTTGAAAATCTCAGAAAGCAGTGATGTCAGTGTTTCAAATCTCAAGATTACAGCACCAGATTCAAGTCCAAACACAGATGGACTTCATATAAGTAGTGTAACTAATATCAATATCACTGATAGTGACATTGGGACAGGTGATGATTGCATTGGTATTGGACATGGCAGTAACAATATACTTGTCTCTAATATTAAGTGTGGCCCAGGACATGGACTAAGGTTAGTTTTCAATCTGTACTCCCTCTGGTCTATATTAACTTAGTATGCGTTTGGGTGGTCAAATGGTCGAAACGGCCCGAACGAGGCTTTTTTGGGGCCAAATCGGTGTGCTATATCCCACGGTTTGCAGGGTGGGCCCGGGGCTCTGGTGGATTTTGGGCCAAAATCGACCGGGCTGCCCCAGGGAGGCTGGGGAGCAGCCTAGTGTGGACCTTTGGGGTCTTCGGGGCGGTTTGGGTGGTCAAACGGTCAAAACGATGCGAACGGGGCCTTTTTGGTCCGAAAATCGATCAAGCTGCCCAGGGAGGCTGAGGAGCGGCCTAGTATGGGCCTTTGGGGTTGTTGGGGCGGTTTGGTGGTCATGAAAATTTTTTGTTCGAACTCAGGATGGCCCTTCCAGTGGAGAACCTGAATGTCAGTGCACCCAATCAACTTTTTGTTTCAATGGGTGCTGTTATATGTTTTATACCTATTCTCGTATATTTCTTATGTAATTATACCTATTTCACCTCGAGTTTAATGAGTATCGGAGCACCCCAAAACTTAACGTAAGTCCGCCCCTGCATGTGACCAAGAGGTGGCGGATTCAAACCTTGGAAACAGTTTCTGGCAGAACTGTAAGGTAAGGCTGTGTACAATACACCCTAGTGGTGGGGCCTTTCCCCGAACCATGTGCATAGCAAGAGATTTGGTGCACCAAACTGCCCTTTACTCCACTTTAGTCTATACTATCTTAGTAGACGTTTGGTCATGAGAATATTTTTGGAAAAATTTCTTCACTTTAGTAAAAGAAGGGAGCCTTGGAGTAACTGGTAAAGTTATTGTCATGTGATCAGGAAGTCACGGGTTCAAGCCTTGAAAACAGCCTCTGGCAGAAATGCAAGGTAAGACTGCGTACAATACACCCTTGTGGTGAGGCCTTCTCCAGACCCTACGCATAGCGGGAGCTTTAATGCACCGGGCTGCCCTTTACTCACTCTAGTCTATAATATTTTAGTAGACGTTTGGTCATGAGAATTTTTTCATTTTTTGGGGAAAAATTATTTCACTTTAGTAAAAGGAGAGTCATGGAGTAACTGGTAAAGTTGTTGTCATGTCATCAGAAGGTCACAGGCTTAAGCCTTGAAAATAGCATCTGTCAGAAATGTAAGGTAAGGCTGCATACAATACACCCTTATGGTGGGGTCCTTCCCCGAACCATGTGCATAGCAGGAGCTTTAGTGCATCAGACTGTCCTTTACTCCCAGTAGTCAGTCTATATTATCTTAGCAGACGTTTTGTCATTAGACTTTTTTCACTTTTTTTGTTTTGTCATTTTTGTGCAGCATTGGAAGCCTTGGGAAAAGAGAAGCAGAGAAAGATGTTAAAGGAATTATTATAAGAAATTGTACACTCAAAGGTACAACAAATGGTGCAAGAATCAAGACTTATATGGATTCACCTTCATCACTACAAGTTTCTGATGTTCTTTATGAAGATATTGTCTTGGATGATGTTAAAAATCCAATTATCATTGATCAACACTATAACTCCAAGAACAGGAAGAAGGTAAGTTACAATAACTACTTTTGACTGACTAGTTACGTCACATGTATTACACGTATATACTGACATTAGACATTCAGTCTCTATGTACTCATCTAGTCATCTTCGACCACGATTCGTAAGTTATAATAACTAATTTTGACTAACTAGTAAATCGTCACATGTATTACACGTATATATTGACATTAGTCATTCTGTCTCTATGTACTCATCTAGTCATCCTCGACCAAGTAGTCATCCTCGATCGGTAAGTTATAATAACTACTTTTGACTAAGTAGTTACTTGACACATGTATTACACGTATATACCGGCATTAGAAATTCAGTCTCTATGTACTCATCTAGTCATCTTCTAACATGATAGGTAAGTTATAGTAACTATTTTTGACTAACTAGTTACTTGACACATGTATTACACGTATATACTGGCATTAGAAATTCAGTATACATGCACCCATGTAGTCATCTTCGACCACCATAGGTAAGTTATAATAACTAATTTCGACTAACTAGTTACTTGTCACATGTAATACATGTATATACTGGCATTAGAAATTCAGTCTATTTGCATTCATCCAGTCATCTTCGACCACGATAGTTACTCGACATTTGTATTACACGTATATACTGGCATTAGAAACTCAGTCCACATGCACTCATCTAGTCATCTTTGACCACAATAGGTAAGTTATAATAATTACTTTTGAATAACTAGTTACTCGACACATGTATTACACATATATACTGACATTAAAAATTCAGTCTACATGCACTCATCTGTCATCTTTGACCACAATAGGTAAGTTACAATAACTACTTTTGACTAAATAGTTACTCGACACGTGTATAACACGTATGTACAGGCATTAGAAATTCAGTCTACATGTACTCATCTAGTCATCTTCGACCACTATTGGTATAGTTACTACTTTTGATTAAGTAGTTACTCTAAACATGTATTACACCTGTATACAACATTAGAAATTCAGTCTCTATGCACTAATCTAGTCATCTTTGACCACGATAGGTGCTAGGCACACCGCGTGGCACCAAGCTCAGTCTTACTCGCTCATATTACTCATATTTCCTCTTACCTAAGTCCGGATTGTGACCTCTTAACCATTGAATTATCTCTTCAAACCTAAACTAAGTATCCACAACATCCAAAGATGTGGTCTTCGTAGTCAATAAAGTGTCTAGTGAAAGAATCATGAGTTCTCGATTCAAATCTTCAACAGAAGCAAAATCACTAGATAAAGTTTTAAGGTTCCGCTTGAAGACCAAAACACTCAGCTATCTTCTTCATTTAGGGGGTGCTTTTTTCCGACCTATATCAATTTTTATACATTTCTTATATAATTATATCTGATTTGCATAGTATTTAATGGGTTTCGGAACACCAAATATCTGCACCTAGGTCCGCCCCTGCAAAGGGGGTTTGGATCCGTGACCCCAAGCTGGCTCCGCCCTTGTAGTCTTGATACATACACTACTAGTATATCGTCAGTGTATATACACATGAAATTGAGTCTATTCTCAACATCTACTATATATACATAAGAAATAATCTTTCATCGAAGACGTTTTGGATCCCCCTGAACCCAAGCTGGGTCCGCCCTTGCAGTCTTGACACATAAACGACTAGTATATCGCCGGTGTATATACATATGAAAATTGGGTATATTGTACTAATTTTTTTTATATATGCCAATGTCACTTATACAATTTATTTATTTATTTTGTATAGGAATCAACAGTGAAAGTAAAAGATGTTAGATTCAAGAACATCAGGGGAACAACAAATTCAAAAATTCCAGTAGCACTTAATTGTAGTGAAGCTATGCCATGTGAAGGACTTGAATTACATGACATTGATATAGCTCCAATTGGTAATGTACCAATTCAGCCTACAGCATGTCAAAATGCCAAGCCAATATTCGGTGGGAAAATTACCACTGGTGAATGCAAATGACATCATAAGTCAAATTATATGTTTATGCCCAAAAAAAAAAAAAAAAAAGAGCAAAACGTGTATAGAATTTCTAATATACAACCATGTAATTTCATTATGGTTTTATTATAATATTTTTATCTTTTTTTTTTAATTTTCCGATAACCGGAAATAAAAAAAAAAAGATAAATCTTTTTACTTGGTGTGTATTAGTTAGTCAGGGAATTGTTCCATGTTTTCTTGTAGTCCCATGAAATAAGCATTTTTCTTGTCAAGAATTGTTTGAATTTGAAGTTATTTTTGTGTTATGAATAAAATTATTTACAAATTTCTAACTACTTTAGATTTAAATTTTAGTAGTAAGTGTCAAATGTGATTAAAATAATTGATTAAATAAATTAAAATACTCTTAATTAACCAAGTAACCTAGTATATTGGGCTTGGATAATGAAAACAAATTTGCATGTGGCTTAATAACAACAACATACTTGATATAATCCCACAACATGGGGTTTGAGGAGGGTAGGATGTATGTTCTGAGCAGGGGCGCGGAGCTGTAAAATATATGTATTCAGCCTTATTCAATATTACGTTGATACATCAATAGATATATACACGAGCGTCTTGGAGAATAAGACTACAAAGTCATCACTGCTAAGGACTCCTAACTTAAAACAACTGCATGATTTATTTCAGTAAAGTTCTAATAATAAGCAACTATATACAAATAGATGTTCACTCGAACTCTTACATTACATTATCCTTACACACACCCTCAAGTTGAGTAGGGAGTGGAACAATTGTCAATTTGCGCTTCAAATCCAGACATAGGACGTTGGAGAAAGGCTTAGTAAGAGCATGAGTCACTTGATCACGAGAACTCACATATCTGATTGATAAGGTCTTCGCACGAACCCTGTCATGGACAAAATGAAATTTGATTTCCATATGCTTCGTTCGGGAATGAAAAATAGGATTAGCAGTTAAGCAGGTGGCACTAAGGTTATCACACCAAAGAACGGGAAGGGATCGGAGGTGGTAAAACATCCATTCTCTCGAAGGAGAAGCTCGACCCATGTCATATCAGAGGTAGTAACAGCTAATACACTATAGAGTCATGTAATAGCTGATTTGGAGGTAAGTCATACAAGTATTAATTATGCATATGTAATATTACATATATGTAAGGTTTTTTTTTTTGAGTAAATACATAATTACCCCCTGATGTTGGTCGAAATTTTCAAAAAGACACTCAAACTTTGAATTCGACCTATTACCCCATGATTCTTACTTAATTCTTTTCAAATACACCATTTTTCACTGAATCTTAGTCACAACAAAGAGAGTGAACACACACACCAATCAGGCGCTGTCACGTGTTAAATATATTTAATTTCGTATTTTTTTTAATAAATCTTTTCTTTTTATTTAATTTATCACCCACCCCCTCTTTTCCCCCCCATCCAGCACCCCCCTACGACGTCCAGCAGCTCCCCTCCACCCCCACCCTCCGTCCAACACTCCCACCCTGTCAGCATCTCCCCCTAACCCCACCACTTTGTCAAAATCTCTCTTCCAGTCCATTTTTTTCTTTTGTTCAAATCAATTCAAAAAATTGTTTTATGATTGAATTGCGTTTTAATGATAGTTAAATGATTGAATTGTGTTTTAAAGATAGTTAAATGAGCTTTAATGGAGTTTTAAAGATATTTTTTTTTTTTAAAAAAGCTTCAATGGAGCTTTAATGGAGGAGCTTTAATGGTGTTGAAGAAGATATTGTGTTGAAAAAGACATTATGTTGAGCTTTAATGGAGTTTTAATGATATTTTAAAAAAAAAAAGCTTCAATGAAGCTTTAATGGTGTTGAAGGTGTTGAAGAAGGAAGGGTGGGTTGGGGAGGGGGGTACCGAGTAATTTAAAAAATAAATAAATATTAATTTTTTCTCTTTAAAAAAAGAATATAAATTATATATTATTTATTTACATGTGACAACTTTTTATTGATAAAAACAGTTAATTTTGACACGCAGAGGTCCAAAATGGTGTATTTGGAACGAAATAAAGAAGAATCGTGGTGTAATAGGTCGAAGTTAAAGTTTAGGTGTCTTTTTGAAAATTTCGGACAACATCAGTGGGGTAATTATGTATAAAACTAACAGTGTTTGATTTGTAATTTAATAACCTACATAACTCATACACGCGTATAAGTTATGTGAGAATTTGGATATTATTTCCTGCTTATAACCAAGTAATTACTTAGCCAAACAAACAATTAATTAGTCAAACTCTATAATTATACTTAAATCCATTTTTCAGGTGGCTTTTCAAACAGGCCCATAATATTTCTTCTTAAAAGCATATTGGTTACCTTCTATAATCTCCATGTCCACGACCACGTCCACGGTCAATTCGGGTTACCTTCCATAACCTCCACGAAAAAAACCACAACCACTACCTGTAAAATTAGGGATGCGCATCGGTCAATTATTGAAAATCCTGAGTTTTGATTTGTCAAGATGTATAATTAGCTCCCGGTATATCCAGCGAAGATACATTTATTGTCTTTGTAAGAATATATAATAAGCTCCCAATACATTTAATTTGATTTTGGGTTTGTCGAGATGTATAATACATTTTTTTTTTGATTTTGGATCTGTCGAGCTACGTAAACTCCGAGATCATTGAGAGGCCCATTGTGAACCTTCGGCCCAAACGAAGACAGTCTCTTTTCCTAAATGGGCCTAATAGTTATTACAGCCCATTCATCCATCAACTAAAATGACATATAAGCCCCTTAATCCAAAACCCTAGATCATTCGCATGATATAAAAGCCTTCTCACCCAGCAGCTTTTCATTTCTCCTTCGTTACGCAGCACAGCAGCCTTCAAAAATGGTGTCGTTGAAGCTCCAAAAGCGGCTGGCGGCGAGTGTACTAAAGTGTGGAAGAGGCAAAGTTTGGCTTGATCCTAATGAAGGCAATGAAATCTCCATGGCTAATTCTCGTATGTACCGATTTTACGATTTTACCATTCCTGTTATCTCTCCTTTATATGTAAAATAGCTTTTGTTTTTTCGATTTTGGTCATTTTGACCTAGATTATGTAACTTTTATTATCGTTTTGCTTATGTGTGTGTGTGTGTGTTTGTGTGTTTATATGTGTGTATAGGTTTGTAATTTGATCAAAGTTGGAACTGTCTCGAGGAAATATACTCTTTATGTAGTGTTTTTTTTTATCAGATTAGCTCCAATGAGGCCTAGATTTTGTTGCTTTTTGTTATACATATGTAGAGGCAAAGTTTGGCTTGATCCTAATGAAGGAAACGAAATTTCCATGGTTAATTCTCGTATGTACCGATTTTACGATTTTGCCATTCCTGTTATCTCTTCTTTATATGTAAACTAGCTTTTATTTTTCGATTTTAATCATTTTGACCTAGATTATGTATATACACAGAGGCACGCACATAAAGGTTTGGAATTTGATCAGTGTTAGAATTGTTTCGGCAAAAGTATACTCTTTATGTAGTGTTTTTTTTTTTAAATCAGATTAGCTCCAATGAGGCCAATTCTCGTATGTACAGATTTTACGATTTTGCCATTGCTGTTATCTCTTCTTTATATGTGAAATACCTTGTGTTTTTCGATTCTAATCAATTTGACCTAGATTATTTAACTTTTATTATCGTTTTGCATATATATATATATATATATAGATAGATAGATAGGTTTTGAATTTGATCAATGTTAGAGTTGTTTCGACAAAATATACTCGATGTAGTGGTTTTTGATCAGAGTAGATCCAATGAGGCCTTGATTTTGTTGCTTTTTGTTATCGTTTTGCTTATAGTTTTGGAATTTGATCAATGTTAGAATTGTTTCTATGATATATTCTTGTGTAGCAAGTTTTAGTCACAATTCAGATACAGTGAGGTTTTGGTTACTTCACTTTTATTATCCTTTTGGAATTTGATCATTGTTAGAATTTTTCCTATGATTTATTCTTGTGTAGCATGTTTTAGTCACAATTCAGGTACAGCGAGGTTTAGTTTACGCCACTTTTATTATCCTTTTGGAATTTGATCAACGTTAGAATTGTTTCAAGGAAATATAGTCCTTATGTAGTAGATATTGATCAGTTTAGTTCCAGTGAAGCTTAGTCACCTAGATTGTCTTACTGTTATTATCAATTTGCCTTTTCTTAGACTTCCTGTTTGGAACTTGATCAATGTTAGGCTTTTATCAGCAAAATATACTCCTTATGTAGTAGTTATTGATCAGTTTAGCTGCGTTGAACGTTAGATTATTTTATTATTATCATGGATTAGCCTGTTGTTGGACTTCTGGTTTTGCAATTTGATCAATGTTAGGCTTGGTAAAGGTGATGCACACCTCAGGAAGCATTCATACTCCTTATATAGTTGATTTTGATTAGATTAGATCAAGTGAACCTTAGATTATTTTACTGTTATTATCAGTTCACCTGTTATGACTTACTGGTTTTGAATTTGATCAATGTATTATTTTATCAACGAAGTATACTCCTTATGTAAAGTTCAAGAGACTAGCAGCATATTAATGTTCTGTTATTTACATGTAAATGCCGACAGATTTGAGTTGTGATTCTTAGATTTGAGATTAGGAAACACAGCTGGTTCTCGTAAGCTTGATTAAGTAGGATGGTTGCTCTAGGTTAACAGATAGGAGTAATCAATTATGCTCTGATTCCTTCTGATAACCGAAGGGTTGGTAGATCAGTTAGCTGGTTGTAACTAGATGTATAGTGTATTGAAGTTATTGCCAGATGTGGATAGGATATGTGACAAGTTATACTGATGGAGTTGTCGTTTGTTTGCTTGTTTGATGTTATCTTTGTCATGAGATGGAAAATGTAATTGAACTGAATATGTTTATTATGCAACACCATTACCGTAATATAACCACTGGTAGCTGGTAAACGTTACTGGATAATGGTATTAAATAGTTACCTTTTATTTGACCTTGTTGTGTAACTTCATTTACCCGGTTACCGCGTAGAACTTGAACTCCTAATATTATTGGCAGATATCAACAGGGTGGAGCTTATTTGCTTCTTTGTCTGATGTTTAGTTGGCGAAATGATGTTAGTGATTATGAAATCTAGAAAATCTAATTGGTTGAGCTTATGCAAGCCGTTTGTAATCTTTATTGCATTCCACATGTCATTATGACGCCTTAACTGCTGTAGTTTCTGAACAATTGCTTCTAATCTCTTCATATGCATTTGGTCCAGGTCAAAACATCAGGAAATTGGTGAAGGATGGTTTCATCATCAGGAAACCAACCAAAATTCACTCAAGATCTCGTGCTCGCAGAATGAAGGAGGCCAAGAGGAAGGGCCGTCACTCTGGATACGGTACCTCCTCCTCTTGACTGTGGTTGTAGCTTATATTGTACAAACTTTTCTTACATGTCCTAGTTCAATTCTTTAAAATAGGTTTGATTACTTCTCAGTCTAAGGTTGCACTTGGTTTCAGTTTTTAAAAGTAGTTGCAAAATTATAAGCTACTTTGGGAAAATTATTTACAACTTAATTTTCAATCAAATGTAGCTAGGCCTATTAAGATGAAATCGAGGGTATTTAAACCCATATGCTTTGTAGTATTATTTTTTCTGGTAAGTTGTTTAGTACATGCATGCTTTTTTTGAATATAGTGTCACTTTGATTTTTGACCCAATTAAATAGTTTTTTGGGTACTCCATACCTAAAGAAGATGCTCATTTCTTCCTTGACTTTGTAATGACTAATGGACAATTGCTGGTGTTGCGCGGTTAGCTGATATCTGTTCTTTTTTTTTTTTTTAGGTAAGCGCAAAGGTACCAGGGAGGCTAGACTGCCTACCAAGGTGCTTTGGATGAGGAGAATGAGAGTTCTCAGGCGTTTGCTTCGCAAGTACAGGGAATCAAAGAAGATCGACAAGCACATGTATCATGACATGTACATGAAGGTGAAGGGTAATGTCTTCAAGAACAAGCGTGTGCTGATGGAAAATATCCACAAGACAAAGGCTGAGAAGGCTAGAGAGAAGACCTTGTCCGACCAATTTGAGGCTAGGAGAGCAAAGAACAAGGCAAGCCGAGAAAGGAAGTACGCTAGGCGGGAGGAGCGTTTGGCTCAGGTGATAATTTGAAGCTCATTAAAATTTCTAGAGAAAAATTGGCTTTGACACTTGAGAGAATCTTCAGTGCTCTACTCCTACGATTTTTATTATTTTAGGACAATGTACCATGTGATCATAGGATTTTAACAATTATTTATTTTTTCTGTTCCAATTATCAGGGACCAGGAGGAGAGAAGCCAGTACAACCGGCAGCACCAGCCGCTGCTGCCCCAGCTCAGCCAGCCCAGTAAGTCCATCTGCCGATATATTAGCTTTTGTTTCTCCTAGGGCCTTGTTAGAACAGCATTTGACGAGTAGAACATATCCTTGCAGGGGATCGAAGAAGTCAAAGAAGTGAGCATGACGAATTGTAAGGTGGGTTGACGCTACGCCTACTTTTTGTCCTTGTTAGTATGACAGTTTAGTATGTTTTATTCCTTCCCTTTTTGGTCTTTTGAGTTACGAAGACAATGTTACTTGTATGAATTTGAGATCTGGTTTAAAGTTTTGATACCTGTTTGTCAATGTTACTTGTTTGGCCTTTGAATTTTTTGCGATATGTTCGACTGACCATTTTTGCTCAAATCTGTTGTATCTGTTTGTGACAATCTATTAAATGATGTGTGTGGTTTTCTGAAGGCGAGCGTAACTTTTATTAAAACATATGAGCTAGAAATAGTAATTTTGGATTATTTGGTATTTTGTGTGTTATAGCCTATGAGTTTTCTAGGATGTCAGATCGACTCTATTTCCGTTCAAATTGTCTGTCTCCGTCCTTGACCACGAAACAAGAACTAAGGATTATTTCATTTTTGGG
Source organism: Capsicum baccatum var. pendulum (assembly GCA_030864225.1). NCBI lineage: Eukaryota > Viridiplantae > Streptophyta > Magnoliopsida > Solanales > Solanaceae > Capsicum > Capsicum baccatum. The sequence continues at coordinate 232,295,540 of CM061555.1, read as the reverse complement.
ATATCCACAAGACTCTGCGTCGCTCAAATCTTATGTGTGTATCCGTGGCGATCTAAAAAAAACTCCGTCTGCCTCTTCAAAGCAACACATTTTATTTAATTGGTCGTCATGAGCCGATGCAGGAATTTTCAAAAAAAAACTCATTCGGAGGCTCATATCCCTTCATTAATCCATCAGTGTTACACATAAAAAATTACAAAAAATCCTTAATTTTTGCTATTTCCCCCATTTCACAATCGCAAATCCTTTATTTTTGCTATTTTTCCCATTTCACAATTGTTGGGTCTCACCATGGTCGTACCTAGGGGTGGGAGTTCAGTATTTAGTTCGGTATTTTTAAAATTCGAGTTTTGTAATTCGGTAATCGGTATTTGAACTTAGATATCACATACCATACTTATAAATATCGGTTCGGTAATTTGGTAATCGGTAAATTAAATTTCGATTCGGTACGGTATTTGGTAATACCATATTAATGTTGGAAATGTGCGAATGTACGTATAAATTTCAAAGAGTATATTTAATAGAAATTCTATTTAGTATTCTTTTTGTTGCTTATTATGAATATATATATATATATATTAGTGTGAAGACCATTAGAATAGTAATTTGAATTTTTTATCCTTCATTAAAAGACCTTGCTTTAGATAAAACTGTGTTTTCACTATTTTCTTTAATTTATTATTTAATTATTTACATTATATTAATTAGACGCCTAAAATATATGAAACTTTTAAAATATATGGAAGGAAAATCAATTAATATTTTTCAATGATCAATTAGAAAAATACTCCTAAAATAGGACTCTATTAAGATAATACTAAATATTGAGATGCACGTTAAATTAGAGAAGAAATCGATTTACTTTTTGGGAAAATATGATTGATGCTAATCTAACTTGATTCAGTTGTACGTCTAGATGGGTTGATGCTTAATTTTCTAACCCTCAACTTCTTTACTGTTTTTGTCAACATAATAGAATTTAACATGTATTTATATATATCTTCTTTGTTTTCATTCAAGTCATTCTTTAGGGTTAAAATTTTCGCTCAGAAAAGAATTATTTTCATCAAAATTGAAGCTTTGTAATTACTATTATATTATTTTATTGTAGTTTACAGGTCGTAGATGAATTTATAGGTGGTAAATGAATGCCGGTCGGCTTAGAGGAATTTTTTTAGATAAAAATTAGGTTTAATTATATTGTTTTTAAATCTCTATTTTGTGGTTTTTTTTTGTGTTAATGTTAAGTTTAGTTGTATTATTTTGATATCTCTATTTTCGTATTATTTGTTATAGTTTACAGATGGTAGATAAGCGTCAGATGACTTTGAAAATTTTTTTGTGTAAAAATTATATTTAATTATATTATTTTGATGTCTCTATCATCATAATTTTTTGTTGCAGTTCACATGTGGTAGCTGAATGTCGATCATCTTTGATAATTTTCTTGGTAAAAGATAGGTTTAATTAATTAAATTCTTCAAAAGATGTTGAATTTAATTATTGTATTCATCTTTATTATTTAAACAAATATCCTATTTAGTGTGACGTTTGAATTTAATAAAGTGAGTTACACGCGCGGGGCGTGTACACCTAAACTAGTATATATATAAAAGATTCGATATTCGGTAAATGCCAAATACCAAACGGTATTAATATCTTATACCAAACGCAATCCCAAATACCAAAATATTAAAATTTTACTCCCCAATACCATACTAAATATTTTGGTTCGATTTGGTAATTTGATTTTTGGTATTTTATTTCCAGCCCTAGTCTCGTACCATGCCATCATGGATTGATTTAGAGGAATGACTCAAGAAATGATCAGACGGAAGCTCCCATCGTACAATCTGATCATGGGAAGAAGATTCATTGCAAAGTTAGTGAGAGTATGACAAAATTAAGATTTTCCCTATCGAAATTCACAAAAACTTGCAATTCCGATCGTTTCGCTAGTTTGACTTGAAAAATAACTCTCTTAACCTCTCCAAAGCAACTTGGTCCATTTAATAAGCCGTTAGTGGATCACTCAAGATGTTCAATCCAAAATATTTTTCAGAGCCTGCACCCACCCATCGATTTGTGGGCTAACACTCACCGAAAGTCGCAAAAAACTTGCAATTCTTGTTGTTTTACTAGTTTGATATGGAAACGCCTCGCCGAGCCCCGCCGAACCACCCTCACTTGCTCCACAGCCCGCTTAGGGGCCGTAGGTAGATTTTTGGCCCAAAACACATTCAGGCTTCGGACCCACTCAAACAATCATGGGCTAACACCCACCAATTTGGCCCGAATACGGCTTGTTCGCACCGTTTGACCACTCAAACGACCCTGACGACCCACTCTCACCCGCTCCACAGCCCACCTAGGGGTCGTCGGTCGATTTTCAACCTAAAACATGCCTAGGCCCTGAGCCACCCGAGCAACCGTGGGCTAACACTCACCGATTTAGCCCGAAAATGATCCATTCCCATCGTTTAGCCCGTTTGACCACTATGACAACCCTGTAGACCCCGCCGACCCACCTTCACCTACTTCGAAGCCTGCCTGGGGACCGTCGGTTTATTTTCGACACAGATCCACCCAAACAAACGGGGGCTAACACCAATCGATTTGGCCAGAAAATGGCTCGTTTGGGTCGTTTCACCCGTTTGAGCATCCAAACGGCCCCGCCGACCCACCTAACTCGCTCCACAACTTGCCTGGAATCGTCGATCGATTTTTGGCCAAAAATACACCCGGACCCCAAGCCAACACAAACTACCAGGAAGGCTGGGAAGTGGCCTAGTGTGGGCCTTTTTGGTTTTCGAGGCAGTTTGGGTTGTCAAATGGGCGAAACGATGCGAACGGGCCATTTTTAAGCCAAATCAGTGTGCTATTGCCCACGATTTTTGGGGTGGGCCCTTGGGCTGGGTGTGATTTTGGCCGAAAATTGATCGAACTGCCCCAGGCAGGTTGAGGAACGACCTAGTGTGGGCCTTTATGGTTTTCGGGGCAGTTTGGGTGGTCAAACTGGCGAAACAACGCAGACGGGCCATTTTTGGGTGAAATCGGTATGCTATGGCCTACGATTTTTGGGTTGGGCCCGTGGGATGAGCGTGATTTTCGCCAAAAATCGATCGGGCTGGCCCAGGCAGGTTGAGGAGCGGCTTAGTGTGGGCCTTTGTGGTTTTTGGGGCGGTTTGGGTGGTCAAACGGGTGAAACGATGGGAACGGGCCGATTTGGGCCAAATCGGTGTGCTATAGCTCATGGTTTTCGGGGTGGGCCAAGGGTCAAGCGTGATTTTTGTCAAATATCAACCGAGCCGCCCCAGGCAGTCCAGGGAGCGGCCTAGTGCGGACCTTTACAATTTTTGGAGTGGTTTAGGTGCTCAAACGGGCGAAACGGTGCGAATGGGCCATTTTCGAGCCAAATCGGTTGCTATAGCACACAGTTTTTGGGATGGACTCGGGGCACGGGCTTGATTTTGGCTGAAAATTGATTCGGCTACCCCAGGCAGACTGGGGAACAGCCTAGTGTGAGCCCTTATGATTTTCGGGGCGGTTTGGGTGGTCAAACGGGTGAAATAATGCGAACAGGCCATTTTTGAGCAAAATTGGTGTTCTACAGCCCACTTTTTTTGGGGGTGAGCCCTAGGGTCGGGCGTGATTTTGGCTGGAAATTGATCGAGTTGCCCCAGACAGGGTGGAGAGCGTCCGAGTGTGGGCCATTGTGGTTTTTGAGGTGGTTTCGGTGGTCAAACGCTCGAAATGGTGCGAATGGGCCATTTTCAGGCCAAATCGGTGTGCTTATAACCCATGGTTTTTGGGGTAGGCTCGGGGTCCAGGCGTGATTTTGGCAAAAAATTGATCGGGCTACCCTAGGCAGGCTGGGGAGCGGCCTAGTGTGGGCTATTTAGGTTTTAGGGGCGGTTTGGTTGGTCAAATGGGTGAAATGGCGCGAATGGGCTATTTTTGGGCCAAACCGGTGTGCTATAGCCCACGATTTTTAGAGTGGGCCCAGGTTTCGGGCGTGATTTAGGCCAAAAATCGATCGGGCAGCCCCAGGCAGGCTGAGGAGCGGACTAGTGTGGGCCATTTTGGTTTTCTCGGAGATTTGATTGGTCAAACTGGCAAAACAACATGAATGGGCTATTTTGGGGCTAAATCGGTGTGCTATAGCCCATGATTTTTGGGTTGGGCACGGGGTCCGAGTATGATTTTGGTCAAAAATTGATCGTGCTGCCCCAGGCAGGCTGCATAGTGGCCTAGTGTGGGCAATTTTGGTTTTATGGATGGTTCGGTTGGTCAAACGGGCGAAACGACGTGAATAATATCTTTTGGGGCCAAATTAGTGTGCTATATAGACCACGATTTTTTGGGAAGGCCGAGGGTCCAGGAGTGATTTTGGCAGAAAATTGACTGAGTTGCCCAGGTAGGCTGAGGAGCGACATAGTGTGGGCCATTTCAATTTTCTGGGCGGTTTGGTTGGTCAAACGACGTGAACGAGCCATTTTGGGGAAAAATTGGTGTGCTTTAGCGCATGATTTTTGGGTGGGCTCGAGGTCCGAGCGTGATTTTGGCTGAAAATTGACCGGGCTGCCCCAGGAAGGTAGGAGAGCAGCCTAGTGTAGGCAATTTTGATTTTCTGGGTGGTTTGGTTTATCAAATAGGCGAAACAGCTTGAATAGGCCATTTTGGGGCCAAATCACCATGATATTTGGGGTGGGCCATTTTGTTTTTTAGGGCGGTTTAGTTGGTCAAACTGGTTAAACGGCGTGATCGGGCCATTTTGAGGCCAAATCGGTGTGCTATAGCCGACAGTTTTTGGGGTGGGTCCGGGGTTCAGGCATGATTTTAGCTAAAAATTGATCGGGCTACCCAGGTAGGCTGCAGAGTGGCCTAGTGTGGGCCATTTTGGTTTTTTGGGCAATTTGGTTTGCCAAACAGGTGAAACGACGCGAACGGGCTATTTTGGGGCTAAATCGGTGTGCCATATCCCACGGTTTTTGGGGTGAGCCTTGGTTTCGAGTGTGATTTTGGTCGAAAATTGATCAGGTTGCCTCAGGCAGGCTGGGGAGCGGCCTAGTGTGGGCCATTTTGATTTTCAGGGCAGTTTGGTTGGTCAAATGGCGCGAACGAGCCATTTTGGGGCTAAATCGGTGTGTTATATTACCCACGGTTTTTGGGGTGGGCTCGGGGTCATGGCGTGATTTTGGTTGACAATCGTCCTGACTGCCCCAGGCAGGCTGGGGAGCGGTCTGGTAGGGCCATTTTTGTTTTTTGGGCTATTTGGTTGGTCAAACGGGAGAAACAACGCGAACGGGCCATTTTAGGGCCAAATCGGTGTGCTATAGCCCAGGGTTTTAGGGGTGAGCCCGAGGTTCGATTGTGATTTTGGACAAAAATCGATCGGGCTGCCTCAGGCAGGCTGGGAAACGGCCTAGTGTGGGCCATTTTGTATTTTTGGATGGTTTGGTTGGTCAAACGGGCGAAACTGCATGAACGAGCCATTTTGGGGTTAAATCGATGGGCTATAGCCTAATGTTTTTAGGATGGGCCGGGGGTTAGGGCATGATTTCGGTTGATAATCGACTGGGCTGCTTTAGGAAGGCTGGGGAGCTACCTAGTGTGCGCCATTTTGGATTTCTGGACGGTTTGGTTGGTCAAATGGGCGAAATGACATAAAGGGGCCATTATGGGGCCAAATCGGTGTGCTAGCCCACGATTTTGGGGTGGGCCTGGGGTTCGGGTGTGATTTTGGCTAAAAATCGACCGAACTGCCCTTCGTAGGCTGCGGAGAGGCCTAGTATGGGCCATTTTGGTTTTCGGGGTTGTTTTATTGGTCAAACAAGCGAAACAACGTGAACGAGCCATTTTGGGGCTAAATCGATGTGCCATAGCCCACGGTTTTTGGAGTGGGCCTGGGTTTAGAGCGTGATTTTGGATGAAAATCGATTGGGCTGCCCCAGGCAGGTTGGAGAGCGGCCTAGATGGGCTATTTTGGTTTTTTGGGCGGTTTGGTTGGTCAAACGGCGCGAATGAGACGTGTTGGAGGCCAAATTAATGTGCTATTGCCCACGGTTTTTGGGGTGGGCTCTGGCTGAGGGCGTGATTTTGGCTGAAAATCGATCGGGCTGCCCTTGGAAGGCTGGGGAAAGGTCTAGTTTGGGCCATTTTTGTTTTCTGTGCGGTTTGGTTTGCCAAACGGGTGAAACGGTTCGAATAGGCCATTTTAGGGCCAAATCGGTGTGCTATACCCCACGATATTTGGGGTTGGGCCCAAGGTTCGGGCGTGATTTAGGCCAAAAATTGTCTGGGCTGCCCCAGGCAGGCAGAGAGCGGCCTAGTGTGGGTAATTTTTATTTTCTGGGTGGTTTGGTTGGTCAAACAGGCAAAATGGCACGAATGGGATGTTTTGGGGCCAAATCGGTGTGCTATAGCCCACGATTTTTGGAGTGGTCCCGAGGTATGAGCGTGATTTTGGCCAAAAATTTAACGGGATGCCCCAGGAATGCTGTGGAACGGCTTAGTGTGGGCCTTTTTGTTTTCTTTGGTAGGTCAAACGGGCTAAACGATGCGAACGGGCCATTTTGTGGCCAAATTGATGTACTATAGCCCATGGTTTTTGGGGTGGGCCTGGGGTCCGGGCGTAATTTCTACCAAAAATAGACCGAGCTGCCCTAGGCAGACTGGGGAGTGTCCTAGTATGGGCCATTGTGGTTTCTGGGATGTTTTTTTTTCAAACGGGCAAAACGGCACGAACGGGCTATCTTGGGATTAAATTGATATGCTATAGCCCATGGTTTTTTTGGGTGGGCCCCAGGTCCAGGCATAATTTTAGCCAAAACTCGATCGGCCTGCCTCAGGCAAGTTGAAGAGCGGCCTAGTGTGGGCTATTTTGGTTTTCTGGGCGGTCTGGTTGGTCAAACGATAGAAACGACGTGAACGGGCTATTTTAGGGCCAAATTGGTGTGCTATAGCTTATGGTTTTTGGGGTTGGCCCGGGGTCCAGGCGTGATTTTGGCCAAAAATCGACCGAGGTGCCCAGATAGGCTGGGGAACGACCTAGTGTGGTCCATTTTGGTTTTCTGGGCGGTTTGGTTGGTCAAACGAGTGAAACAACACGAACGGGATATTTTGGGGCCATATCAGTGTGCTATAGCCCACGGATTTTGTGGTGGGCTTAGGGTATGGGCGTGATTTTAGCCGAAGATCTACCGGGCTGCCACGGCCAGGATGGTGAGCGGCCTAATGTGGGCTATTTTTTTTCCTGGGCGACTTGGTTGGTCAAACGGGCGAAACGCACGAACGTGCCATTTTTTGGCTAAATTGGTGTGCTATATCCCACGGGCTTTGGGGAAGGCCCGGGGTTCGGGAGTGATTTTAGCTGAAAATCGACCCGGCTGCCTCAGGCAGGCTGGGGAGCGGCCTAGTCTGGGCCATTTTGGTTTTCTAGGTTGTTTGGTTTGTCAAACGGGCAATTTTGGGGCCAAATTGATCTTCTATAGCCCACGATTTTTGGGTTGGGCTCGGGGTTCGGGCGTATTAATGGCTGAAAGTCGACCGGGCTGCCCTAGGCAGGCTGCGGAGCGGCCTATTGTGGGCCATTTTGGTTTTCTGGGTGGTTTGGTTGGTCAAACGATCGAAACGACACGAATGGACCATTTTAGCGCTAAATTGATGTGCTATAGCCGACGGTTTTTTGGGTGGACTAGGGTACGGGTGTGATTTTGGCTGAAAATCAATTGGGCTGCCCCAGGAAGGCTGAGGAGTGACCTAGTGGGGGACATTTTGGTTTTCTAGGTGGTTTGGTTGTTCAAACGGGCAAAATAACATAAGCGGGCCATTTTGGGGCCAAGTCGGTGTCTATAGCCCACCGATTTTGGGGTGGGCTCATGGTATGGGCATGATTTTTGTAGAAAATTGATCGGGCTGCCCCAGGTAGGCTGGGGAGCGACCTAGTTTGGGCCATTTTAGTTTTGTGGGTTGTTTGGTTAGTCAAACGGGCGAAACGGTGCAAACGAACCATTTTGGGGCCAAATCGATGTGCTATAGCCCATGGATTTTGCGGTGGGCTCGGGCTATGGGCGTGATTTAGGCCAAAAATCAATCGGGCTGCCCCAGACAGGCTAGGGAGCAGCTAAGTGTGGACCATTTTAGTTTTTCTGGGCTGTTTACTTATCCAAACTAGCGTAACAAAGCGAACTGGCCGTTTTGAAGCCAAATCGGTGTACTATAACCCATGATTTTTGGGGTGGGCCTGAGGTCCGGGCGTGATTTTGGCTGAAACTCGATTGGGTTGCCCCAGGAAGGCTGGGGAACGGCCTAGTGTGGGCCATTTTGGTTTTCTGGGTGGTTTAGTTGGTCAAACGAGCAAAACGGCGAGAAAGGGTCAGTTTGGGGCCAGATCCATGTGCTATAGCCCACGGTTTTTGGGTTGGGCTCGAGATTCGAGCGTGATTTTGGATAAAAATTGCCTGGGATGCCCAAGGCAGGCAGGGGAGCGGCCCAGTATTGGCCATTTTTGATTTTTTGGCTGGTTTGGTGGGTCAAACGGGTGAAACAGTAAGAACGGGTCGTTTTGGGGTCAAATCGGTGTGCTATAGCCTACAGATTTTAGGGTGGGCCTGGGGTCTGGTGTGATTTTAGTTGAAAATTGACCGGGCTGCCCCAGGCAGGCTGGGGAGCGGCCTATTGTTGTCCATTATAGTTTTCTGGGCGGTTTAGTTGGTCAAACGGGCGAAACAACGCGAACGGTCCATTTTGGGGAAAAATCGATGTGCAATAGCCCACATTTTTTGGGATGGGCTTGGGGTCTTGGTGTGATTTTACTCGAACATCGAATGTGCTTCCCCAGGTAGGCTCCATTTTGGTTTTATCGGCGGTTTGGTTTGTCAAACGGGCGAAAAAGTGCAAGTGGTCTAGTTTTGGGCCAAATCGGTGTGCTATGGCCCACGGTGTTTACGGTGGCCCCGGATTTTGGAAATAATTTTTACCAAAAATCGATTGGTCTGCCCCAGGTAGGCTGGGGAGTGGCCTAGTGCGAGCTATTTTGTTTTTTCGGCCGGTTTGGTTGGTCAAACGGGTGAAACGGCGCGAATGGTCTATTTTTGGGCAAAATTGGTGTGCTATAGCCCACGGTTTTTGGGGTAGGCTTGAGGTTCAGGCGTGATTTTGGCGAAAAATAGATCAGGCTGCCCCAGCCAAGCTGGGGAGCAGCCTACTATGGGCCATTTTGTTTTTTTGGGCGGTTTAGTTGGTCAAAACGGTGAAACGGCGCGAGCAGGACGTTTTGTGGCCAAATCGGTGTGCTACAGCCCATGGTGTTTAGGGTGGGTCCGGGGTTCGGGTGTAATTTTTACCAAAAATCAACTGGGCTACCCCAGGAAGGATGGGGAGCGACCTAGTATGGGCTATTTCGGTTTTCCAGGCGGTTTAATTGGTCAAACAGGAGAAACGACGTGAACGAGCCATTTTGGGGCCAAATTGGTGTGCTAAACCCCATGATTTTTGGGGTGGGCTCGGGGTCCGGGCATGATTTTTTCCATAAATCCACTGGACTGCACCAGGCAGGTTGGGGAGCAGCCTAGTGTGGACTATTTTTTTTGGCGGTTTGGTTGGTCAAAAAGACAAAATGGCACGAACGGGCCATTTTGGGGCCAAATCGGTGTGCTATAGCTCACGGTTTTTGGGGTGGGCCTGGGGTCCGCATATGATTTTGGCCAAAAATTGATCGGGCTGCCCCAAGTAGGTTGAGAAGCGGCCTAGTGTGGGCTATTTTGATTTTCCTGGCGGTTTGGTTGGTCAAACGGGCGAAACAGCGGGAATGGGCCATTTTTGGGCCAAATCGGTGTGCTATAGCCCACAGTTTTTGGGGTGAGTCCCTGGCTCCGGGCGTGATTTTGGCTGAAAATTGATCCAGCTTCCCCAGGAAGGTTGTGGAGCAGCCTAGTGTGGTCCATTTTGGTTTTCTGGGTGGTTTGGTTGGTCAAAAGGGCGAAACCACGCGAATAGGCCATTTAGGGGCTAAATCGGTACGCTAAAGCCCATGGTTTTTAAGGTGGGCCCGGGGTCCAAGCATAATTTTGGTCGAATATCGACCGGGCTTCCCTAGGTAGGCTTGGGAGCGGCCTAGTGTGAGCCATTTTGGTTTTCTAGGCGGTTTGGTTGGTCAAACGGGCGAAACGGCGCAAATGTGCCATTTGGGGGCCAAATCGATATGCAATAGCCAACGGTTTTGGAGGTTGGCCTGGTGTCCGAGCGTGATTTTGGCCGAAAATCGTCTGGGCTTCCCCATCCTAACTGGGGAGCGACCTAGTCTAGGCCATTTGGGTTTTCTGGGTGGTTTGGTTGGTCAAACGGGCGAAACGAACGGGCTATTTTGGGGATAAATCTGTGTGCTATAGCCCACGGTTTTTTGGGGTGGACCCGAGGTTCGGTCATGATCCTTGTCAAAAATTGTCCGAGCTTCCCTAGGCAGTGATACCAAACGGTATCTACAAGAGCTCAAAACAGTCCACAACTCACAAAAATAGTGCACACGTACAAGACATCAAATGGGAACAACAAACACACAAACTTGAAAAATAAGGAGATAGATAACTTGACACAAAGAGAATATAAAATGTAGCAACTAAAGAGTGTATCTAACCCTAAAACCTCTACAAATCACATTAACAAGCACCAAGTTCTTACGGGAACACAAGAGGAACTCGGTTCACTCAAGCACTCTCGTTTCTAGCCGTCGCACAACACAAGTGGAACCTTTCACTTGTGAAGCTTAAAATGTTTGGTGGTATACTCTCTTCTTGAGAGGAAATATGGTGTTCAATGTTACAAAGTGATTTCAAAATAAGCTAACTAGGAGAAAAAGACTAAAGAAACACCTTAAATAGTCTTTACAAAAAGGATGGCAAAAGGACCCCTTTTCCCTTAATGAAAGGGGAGGGTGTGGAGTGTTTGGGGAAGCTTTGGGGGTGTATTTTGGTCCCCTAATGTCATTCCCCACATGTCAATACGTACACTCCCTTGGGCGAGTTTGCAACAAGCTCAACCACGTTTATTTTCATTAACACGCCTTGAAGCCTTTGTAGTTCCCGAGCTTAACTTTTAGTAAATGGTCTAGAGTTTGTGACACCCGTATCATCCTCTCCATCTTGAGAGGAGTTTGACCTAATTTACGGGTTCTTCATCTTCAATGGTAGCAATCCGTGAGAGGTCACACACGTTGAATGTATTATGCACTTGGTATTCCGGTGGCAAGTCGATCTTGTAAGCATTATCGTTGATTCTTTCAAGAACTTGGAATGGACCATCACCTATTGGCAGAAACTTACCCTTTATTTTGTCGGGGAACCGGTCCTTACATAGGTGTACCCACACCCAATCTCCCGGCTCAAGTACAAGACATCTTCTCCCTTTGTTGAGTCGTTTGGCCACCTCTTGCTTTTTCTTCTCAAGCCACATCCTCACCTTCTTATGCAGTCTTTTCATGGCTTCGGCCCTCTTATTTCCATCTAAGCTAACAACATCACTTGACAAAGGAGTTATATCCAAGGGGGTTAGGGGATTGAAACCGTAGACACATTCAAAGGGCGTAATGCCCGTACTCGAATGGATCACCCGATTGTAAGCAAATTCTATGAGAGGTAGGTGATCTTCCCAAGATGTCAACTTACCTTTAACCATGGAACGTAGCATGGAACCCAAGGTTCGATTCACTACTTCCGTTTGGCTATCGGTTTGTGGGTGGCAAGACATAGAAACCAATAATTTAGTTCTAAGCCTACCCTACATTGACTTCCAAAAGTGACTAAGGAACTTAGAATACTTATCACTTACAATGGTCCTTGGGATGCCATGTAACTTAACAACATTTTCAATAAACAAAGAAGCTACACTAGCCGCATCTTCACTATTTTTGCATGGAATAAAGTGTGCCATTTTGGAGAAACGATCAACGACAACAAAGATGCTATCCCGACCCCTTTGAGTCCGTGGCAACCCCAATACAAAATCTATAGAAATATCAAACCACGGGCGTGATGGAGTGGGAAACGGGGTGTATAACCCGTGAGGAAGGAGCCTCGACTTAGCACTTCTACAATCCATGCATTGGCCATAAATTTTGACAATATCTTTGCGCATCCTTGGCCAATAGAATTGATCCTCCAATATCCCGAGGGTGTTATAAATTCCAAAGTGACCCATGAGTTCGCCTTCATGTGCCTCCCTCAGAAACAACTCTCTCCAAGCGCTAGAAGGTACACACAATCATTTCCCCCGAAATAAGAACCCATCAAACACGGCATAAGGACTAGAATTCGAGCCCTCCTTTTCCTACCCATGGCTTTACCTTTCCTAAAGATTGGAGCGAAGTAAGGGCCCTCGGGATACAAAGACTTGAGGCTCTCAAACCCCATTAACTTGGAAGACAAAGTGGACACAAGAACATGCTTCCTAGACAATGCATCCTATCACATTATCCTTCCCCTTTTTGTATTGAATCACATAGGGAAAAGTTTCAAGAAATTCAATCCATTTGGCATGCCGTTTGTTAAGTTTATCTTGTGCCCGAAGGTTCTTCAAGGATTCATGATCCATTCGAATTACGAACTCCTTGGGCCAAATCTAACCAAGGCATACATCTCCAAATCATACGTAGAGTAGTTTAGAGTTGCTCCTTTGAGCTTTTCACTAAAATAAGCAATGGGCTTTAAATCTTGCATCAAAACAGCCCCAATGCCTATCTTACTAGCATCGCATTCAACTTCGAACATCTTATCAAAGTTAGGCAATTGCGACAACAGTGCCAAAATGAGCATATCTTTCAAGGTCTTAAAGGCCTTAGATTGCTCTTCACCCCACTGGTAAGGTTGGTCCTTTCGGATGATTTCGGTCAAGGGGGAGGCAATGGTACTAAATCCTTTGACGAACCTCCTATAAAAACTTGCCAACTCGTGGAAGCTCCGAACTTCACCCATGGTTTTTGGGGTTGGCCAATCTTTAATGGCGGTTATCTTGGATTCGTCTACCTCCACTCCCCTCGAGCTCACAACAAATCCCACAAATACAACTTTATCCACACCAAAGGAGCATTTTTCAATATTAGTATACAACTTTTCTTTCCTAAGAACATCAAACACACTCCTTAGATGTAAGACATGTTCATTAAGAGACTTACTGTAAACTAAAACATCATCAAAGTACACAACCACAAATCTTCTAATAAACGGCTTCATTACATGATTTATTAGCCTCATAAAGGTACTAGGAGCTTTGGTAAGACCAAATGTCATGATTATCCACTCATATAGGCCAAATTTGGTCTTGAATGCGGTGTTCCATTCATCACCCGGTTGCATGCTGATTTGGTGATATCCGCTCCTAATATCAACCTTAGAAAACACACAAGAGCCATTTAGTTCATCAAGCATATCATCTATCCTAGGAATAGGGTGACGATACTTTACCGTAATTTTATTTATGGCTCGGCAGTTATGCACATTCGCCACGTCCCATCCTTCTTAGACACAAGCATCACCAGGACCGCGTACAAACTCATGCTTTCCTTGATGTATCCTTTGTTGAGGAGGTCCTCAACTTGCCATTGGAGTTCCTTCATATTCGTGGGGTTGCTCCTATAAGCCGGCTTGTTCGGTAATTGTGACCCCGAAACAAAGTTGATTTGGTGCTTAATTCCTCGAAGTGGAGGAAGTACTTGCGGAAACTCCCTTGTAAATACATCATCAAATTCCTGCAAAACATTAGAAATAAAAGATGGGATAGGAGAAGTGGATGGGTTAACATTCATAATATGAGCCAAAAGTAGCATTGGAGTAGTATCATCATACTCTTTGAAAACGTCGCCCTTGCGAGCCAAAATTACCATCAAATCCCTACCCCTCAATGCCGAAACTCCTTCTTCACCCTCACTTCTCCCACTCTCGGGTTCCTCCCCCTACCCATGGGTTCTTTTTTTTTCCCTTTCTTTGCAAACTCTTCATTTGTCGATGTGCCTCACACACTTGTGATGGTGATAGTGGTTGGAGGTTGTACTTACGACCCTTGAACTCAAATAAATAATAGTTAGTTTGGCCATCATGCTTGGTCGAACTATCATATTGCCATGGCCAACCCAACAAAAGATTACAAGCTTGCATAGGAATGATGTCGCAAAGCACCTCGTCTTCATAATTTCCAACTTTGAACCGAATCACCACTTAATGAGTCACCTTCAACTCTCCACAATCATTCAACCATTGGAGCCTATACGGACTCACATGTGGAGTAATTGGCAATTTCAAGTGATCCACCATCAAGGCACTAGCTACATTAGCACAACTCCCGCTATCAATAATCAAGGAGAACACACTCCCCTTAATGAGGCACTTAGTATGAAAGAGGTTTTCCCGTTGGCTAGGATCATCCAACGCTTTGCTAATCGTAACTCTCTGTACCACATAATTAGGTACTTCAAGTTCGCCTTCTTGAGGCCAAACATCCTCTTCCTTATCATTACTAGGCCTCTCGGCCTTCCCTCTCTCTCCATCTTGAGCGACTTATTCATTTTCAACCATTTCAAGCCCCAATTCTTCCCCCAAGAAATACAATTTTCCTTCCCTTAATATCACATTTCTCCGATTAGGACACTCACTAGCCTTGTGTCCCCATCCATGGCATTTGAAGCATTGGAATCCCTTGATGTTGGAAGAGACATTCAGCTTCCCCTCAAATCGTGGAGGAAGTAGTTGAGCACTCTTTCTCACGGGTGGGGTCTTGGCTGGTTGTTTCTTTAATTTGTTCCATCCCGAAGACGATGAAACAATTTCTTTCCCTTTGGTCCAACCCGAGGACCCTTGGTAGGATTTGGATTTGTATGCCGACCTTTCCTTATTCTCCCGTTCAATCTCTAAAGCCGCTTGAAAGATCCCTTCAATAGTTTCAAACTTATGAAGTGTCACGTGCGTAGAGATTTCCTTATTTAGGCTGACCTTGAACCGGATGATGTCATTGCTCACTTGCTCTCATCTATGATCAAGTTTTAAGATGAGTTGTTGAAACTCATCATAGTAAGCTGCCACACTTTTGTTTCCTTGCTTCAAGTTGTACAATTTTGCAAGGAGTTCATATTGATAGCTTTCGGGAAAGTACCTTTGCCTTATAAGATACCTTACTCAAAACCAAGGAGGGGGTTGCCCCTCAATCAATATGTTGCCAAAACGTTTGACATACTCCCATCACGTGGTGGCATATCCCTCAAAATTAGCAATGGCGTAGCAGCTCTTCTCCTCCTCCGTGAGATCATTCACTTGAAAGACTCTCTCACATGCGGATTCCCATGCGAGAAACTCTTTGGGATCACTTTCTCCCTTAAAGATTGGAAGCCCCATTTTTATGGTGTTGAGGCCAACATCCCTTTCCCGAACACCTTGGCCGCCCCTACCTTCAAGCCTCTGGTTCTCCCTAGGTTCTACCCTTCTACCTCTCATCCCATCTTCCATCAAATAAGGATCATCATACATTCCATACCCCCCCTTTGGTTCTCCCTCACAAATCCCTCTTCTTATATTGGCGGGTTTTGGACATTTGGAATTTGGTATGGCGGATTGGTATTTAGTGGTCGAGGTCTTTGGATTGGCTGATTTTGGTTTGGAGGAGTTGGATCTAAGGGTGGCATTTGGGTTCCATGTCCGTCATGTGGGACTTGGTGATGTATAGAATGGCTAGGTCCTTCAAGGACTCGGCCTTATGAATAATAGTTGGCTTGAGGTATGGCATTTGGTGGGTGCACTCTTGGGTGTGTGGCTTCGTGGGTAATGGTTAGGGATGTGTTTTGAGGAGTTGAGGGTCGAGAACTCCGTTGGCTTTCTACCCTTTCCATTCGACCACTAATAGAGGCCACTTCTAGCCCTAACTTGCAAGACCCGCATTCACTCTAGCTACATCCCGAGACAAGGATTCAAGATTAGCCACAACAACATTCAAAACATTTTGGTCCACGGTTTGTGCATTGGATGTTTTGGGTTCCATATGTAATGGTTCCATTTGCTAATGTACCTACAAAATGAACAAATGTTAGTTCAAAATACGCTCACACAATCTTCACACTCGGCTTCCTCACTTGGTTCTTTAAGTGTTGTAAGCCGGCTATCATTTTGTGAGAACTTGGGAATGAGTAGACTCTTGAGTTGGTGTGGATTTCGGTTTGAAGACTCAAAGAAATTTTGTATGCACTTGAACTAAAAACAACTACGAATTTTAAATGAGAAAAGCACCACAAAGAACGTTGACATGAAGACGTACTCGAAAACTAGTTCACAACTTAGTAGGTTCTTACTTAGTTGCCAACTAGTTTAGGAGTCACTAGAAAGGAAACTATTAGAGACAAGAAAATAAACTTGGAAGGTCCTACGACTTGCGTTTTGTTGTTGATGTGGCGCTCACTTCTTTTTCTTTTTGAATGTTTGAATTTGTTGTTGAAGCGGAGTATGGTTTTTTTTTTTCAAGACTTAAGGGGTTCAATCTTGTGTGTTGATGAGGATTTTCAGTTTTGGAGTACCAAGACAAGGCCTTGGACTCTTTTTCCAAAGGTCAAAAAGGTGTCAATAAATTTTTCACCAACTTGCACCGAAATGGCAGAGCACCTTTTTGTTGTGGCTTTGTCCCTTTCCTCTTTTGGTCCTTCTTGAAAAAGGTTTTGACACTCTTTTGGTAAGGGAGCTTTTGGGGGTCTTTGGCTGATTTGCCTCTTTGGTGTTTTCGTGAAACTATTTCCAAGACGAACACAAGACTTAACCTCTCTCTTCCTCTTTTCAAATCAAACACCCCTTTGGTTAAACATTAACCTCAAGAACATTATGAGGAACAGTAAGATTACTTATGAACAACAACAACATTCACACTGTCCAACCCTTCAACAACACTGAACAAAGATTCAAATCTTGGACCTTAGACTCAAGTGTGCTAGGGGGACAACAAGATAACACCCGAAACTACTAAGACATGTAAAAATAACACCTAAATCTAGACACTTCTCGGCCAACACAAGTCACCAGATAACATATTTTTTTTGCCCTTTTTTTGAATTTTTCAACTGGAAGAGCCCAAGAATTGTGGTGTAAGAACATGACCAGCCTTCGATCTGATACCAAATAATACCAAACGGTATCTACAAGAGCTCAAAATAGTCCACAACTCACAAAAATAGTCCACACGTATAAGAAATCAAATGGAAACAACAAACACACAAGCATGAAAAATAAGGAGATAGATAACTTGACACAAAGAGAATATAAAATGTAGCAACTAAAGAGTGTATCAAACTCTAAAAGCACTACAAATCACATTAACAAGCACCAAGTTCCTACGGGAACACAAGAGGAACTCGGTTCACTCAAGCACTCTCGTTTCTAGCCATCTCACAACACAAGTGGAACCTTTCACTTGTGAAGCTTAAAATGTTTAGTGGTATACTCTCTTCTTGAGAGGAAATATGGTGTTCAATATTTGATGTTAGGCGTATTTACACGCCTAAAGCACCTTAATTCACCCATATTTTAGCTAAGTTTTAAGGACAAAATATGTAATTCCTGCTTTTTTAGTCCTTTTTCCTGTAAGTGAGCTAACCAACGTGATTAGCAAGTTTTCAGGTATAAATGATGAAGATTTCAGCATTTTATGGACTGTTTGACGCCAAAGGAAACCTCACGTAAGAAGGAAGACAACTTTTGGAAGCCTATGGTCTAAAAGTGACGCATGGAGAACTTGTCCCGGGCAAAAACAACATTTCTAAAGACTTGGGGGATCAGCAGTAACTTAGTAGGATTAGGACAAGTATGCAGTAACCCAGTAGGACTAGGACAAGGATAAAAACCCTATTTTAATAGGACTAGGATATGGATGTTATATAAACCTTATTTTGCTGAAACTTTTCAGCATTCTCTTCTTATCCCCTTTTCTATTCTTTCCCTTCTTCATTAATTCGTTGTTGACATTATTCTTCATCTATTTGACTTTTAATTTTCACGACAAGAGAAACGCTACTAGCAAGGAAATCACGCCACAAGTGACACCAAAACATACTTCACGTGAGATTGTTATTATTTTGGTATGATGATAATGTCTATTGTGTTTTTCGTTGCACTCATGAGTAGCTAAACTTCTCTGTTAGGGTTATGGAAGCCTTATGATATACTATCTATTGCTATGAGTTTGTGAATTCTTGATACGTATGCTGCTTATATCATTACTCTCTTCATCTTAATTGAATTCTTGTGGTTGCAAACATATAGAATACGCCAGTATAGCATTAACTTGTTCGAAAGAAAAGTTACATGTCTGGAAAAGAGAGAATGACAAGGAAATAGGGCTACCAACCCCTGTTTAAAAGTTAGTGCCGTAACTGGATTAACCTCTTGGAGAATTCGTACCATTAGTTATACGCTTTAAGCTCGAAAGAGTTAAAGTGAAATAATCCTTGATGGTCGAAAGACGCTAGGATTTACCATAGAATACGAATCTCTATAAGTGCATGCATGTCTGAATTCCGCATAACTCATAGTTAATAGATACGTAGAACTCATAAGGTGGACATAACCCTAACTTACAATTCTCATTGATTAAAATCTTACTAAACAAATCATTCCGTTTTTACTTTGCTATTTTGTTACTTTTAATTCACGCCTAAACCATCCCCCCTTTTTTTGTAGAATTTTCGACCAAAAGTCTACTAATAGTTGCTTACTTAGTGACCAAGTATTCCCTGTGGGATTCGACACCCAACCCAGTTGGGTTCTATATTTGACAACGACCGTTTAGACTCTTACGGGAGCTGTAGTTTGAGCGTTATCAATATTACAAAGTGATTTTAAAATAAGCTAACTAGGAGAACAAGACTAAAGAAACACCTTAAATAGTCTTTACAAAAAGGATGGCAAAAGAACCCCTTTGCCTTTAATGAAAGAGGAGGGTGTGGAGTTTTTGGGGTAGCCTTGGGGGTTTATTTTGGGCCCCTAATGTCATTCCCCACATGTCAATATGTACACTCCCTTGGGCGAGTTTGCAACAAGCTCAACCGCGTCCATTTTTATAAACACGCCTTGAAGCCTTTATAGTTCCCGAGCTTGACTTCTAGTAAATGGTATATAGCTCGTGACACCCATATCAGGCAGGCTGGGGAGTGGCCTAGTCTTTGCCATTTTGGTTTTCTAGGCAGTTTTATTGGTCAAACAGGCGAATTGACGTGAACAGGCCATTTTGGGGCCACATCGATGTGCTATAGCCTATGATTTTTGGGGTGGGTCTGGGTTTCGAGTTTGATTTTAGACTTAAATCGACTGGGATACCCCAGGATGGATGGGGAGTGGCCTATTATGGGCCATTTTGGTTTCTAGGTGGTTTGGTTGGTCAAATTGGCGAAACAATGCGAACGGGCCATTTTAGGGCTAAATCGGTATGCTATAGCCCGCGATTTTGGGGTGGGTCTGGGCATGATTTTACTCAAAAATCAAATGGGCTATCCCAGGAAGGCTGGGGAGTGGCCTATTATTGGCTATTTTGGTTTTATGGGTGGTTTGGATGGTCAAATGGGCGAAATAATGTGAATGGGATATTTTGGTGCCAAATCGATGTGCTATAGCCCACGGTTTTTGGGGTGGGCCCAAGGTATAGGAGTAATTTTTGCTAAAAATCAATCGGTCTACCCCAGGAAGGCTAGGGAGAATCCTAGTATGGGCCATTTTGGTTTCTAGATGGTTTGGTTGATAAAATGAGCGAAATGGCGCGAACGGGCAATTTTTGGGCCAACTCGGTGTGCTATAGCACGTTTTAGTTTTCTGGGCGGTTTATTTGGTTAAAAGGGATAAATGGCATGAATGGTCTATTTTGGGGATAAATCGGTGTGCCACATCCCACAGTTTATAGGTGGGCTCGGGGTTTGAGCGTGATTTTGGCTGAAAATTGACTGGGCTGCCCCAGGTAGGATAGGGAGTAGCCTAATGTGGGCCATTTTAGTTTTCTGGATGGTTTGGTTGGTCAAACGGGAGAAACAACATGAACGGGCCATTTTAGGGCCAAATCGGTGTGCTACACCCCACGATTTTTGGGGTGGGCTCGATATTTGGGTGTGATTTTCTCCAAAAATTGAATGGGCTGCCCCAGGCAGGCTGAGGAGTAGCGTAGTGTGGGGTATTTTGATTTTCCTGGTGGTTTGGTTAGTCAAACGAGATAAATGGCATGAACGGGCCATTTTGGGGCCAAATCAATATGCTAAGGTTACTGTTTTTGGGGTGGGCTTGGGTCCGTGCGTGATTTTGGCTGAAAATTGATCTGGCTAACCTAGGTAAGCTGGAGAGCGGCTTAGTGTAGGCCATTTTAATTTTCTGGGTGGTTTGGTTGGACAAACGGGAGAAACAATGGGAATGGGCCATTTTCGTGCCAAATCGGTGTTTTATAGTCCATGGTTTTTGGGGTGGGCCTGGGGTTCAGGCATGATTTTGGCCAAAAATTGATCGGGCTGCCCCAAGTAGGCTAGGGAGTTGCCTAATGTAGGCCATTTTGATTTTCTGGGTGGATTGGTTGGTTAAATGGGAGAAACGGTGCAAATAGGCCATTTCAGGGCCAAACCGGTGTGCTATAGCTCACGAATTTTAGGGTGGGCATAGGGTCCGGGTGTGATGTTGGTCGAAAATCGACCGAGATGCCTAGGTAGGTTGGGGAGCGACCTAGTGTAGGCTATTATGGTTTTCTCGGTGGTTTGGTTGGTCAAGCGAGTGAAACGACGTGAACGGTCCAATTTGGGGCCGAATAGGTGTGCTATAGCCCATAATTTTAAGGGTGAGCCCAGGGTCCGGGCATGATTTTTCCCAAAAATTGACTGAGCTTCCCTAGGCACACTGAGGAGCAGCCTAGTGTGGTCCATTTTGGTTTTCTGGGTGGTTTGGTTGGTCAAACGGGCGAAATAGTGTGATCGGGCTATTTTGGGTCCAAATTGGTGTGTTATAGCCCACAATTTTTGGGGTTGGCCCAAGGTTCGAACATAATTTTTGTTGAAAATCAATTATGCTACCCTAGGTAGGCTGGGGAGCGGCCTAGTGTGGGGATATTTTGGTTTTATAGGTGGTTTGGTTGGTCAAACAGGCAAAACGACATGAATAGGCTATTTTTAGGCCAAATGGGTGTGCTATAGTTCACAATTTTTGGGCTGGACATGGGGTTTGAGCGTGATTTTGTCCAAAAATTGATCGGGCTTCTCCAGGTAGACTGTGGAGTAGCTCAGTATGGGCCTCTTTTAATTTTGGGCTGTTTGGTTGGTTAAACGTGCGAAATAGCGCAAACGAGCCATTTTATGGCCAAATCGCTGTGCTATAGCTCACAGTTTTTTGGGTGGCCCTAGGGTCCGGGCATGATTTTGGCTATAAATTGATCAGGCTACCCCAGGCAAGCTGAGGAGTGGCCTATTGTGGTTCATTTTGTTTTTTTGGGCGATTTGGTTGGTCTAACTGGCGAAACGGCATGAACGAGCCATTTTAGGGTGGGCCGGGTGTCTGAGGGTATTTTTTGTTGAAAATCAACCGGTCTTCCCCAGGTAGGCTGGGGAGCGTCATAGTGTGAGCCACTTTTATTTTCTGGGCGGTTTGGTTGGTCAAACGAGCGAAACAGTGCGAATGGGCCATATTGGGGCCAAATAAGTTTGCTATATCCATGATTTTTGGGGTGGGCATGGGGTCCGATCATTATTTTGGTTGATAAGCGACTAGAATTCCACAAGCAGGTTGGGGAGAGTCCTAGTGTGGGCCATTTTGTTTTTTTGGGCCAAATCCGTGAGCTATAGCCCATAGTTTTTAGGGTAGGCTCAAGGTTTGAGTGTGATTTTTGCCAAAAATCATCCGAGCATCCCCCGGCAAGCTGGGGAACAGCCTAGTGTGGGACATTTTGGTTTTCTAGCCAGTTTGGTTGGTTAAATGGGCGAAACAGATCCAATGGGCCATTTTGGTGCCAAATCGGTGTGCTATAGCCCATAATTTTTGGGGTGGGCTTGGGGTCCGGGCGTGATTTTTGCCAGAAATTGATCGGGATACCTCAGACAGGATAGAGAGCGGCCTAGTGTGGGCCATTTTGGTTTTCTGGGTGGTTTGGTTGGTCAAACAGATTAAATGGCGCGAACGAGCCATTTTGGGGCCAAATCATTGTGCAATAGCCCACGGTTTTTATAGTGGCTTAGGGTCCGGGCATGATTTTGGCTGAAAATCCTTCGGGCTGCCTCAAGCAGGCCGAGAAGTAGCCTTGTGTAGGGAATTTTTGTTTTCTGGGTAGTTTGGTTGATCAAACAGGCAAAACGACATGAATGGGCCATTTTGAGGCCAAATTGGTATGCTATAGCCCACGGTTTTTAGGGTGGCCTTGGGGTCTGGGCGTGATTTTTGCCGAAAATCAACTGGGATGCCCTAGGAAGTTTGAGGAGCGGCCTAGTGTAGGCCATTTTGGTTTTCTGGGTGGTTTTGTTGGACAAACGGGCGAAATGGTGCGAACGGTCCATTTTTGGGCCAAATCAGTGTGCTATAGGCTATGATTTTTGGGGAAGGCTTGGGGTTCGAGCGTTGGCCAAAAATTGTCTGGGCTGCCCCTGTGTAATACCCCGCATGTTTCTAAGCTAGGAAGTGAATAAGTATTCCTACGTATGAAATCTCCTATCTTGTGATTCATGCTTGAGTACATGATTTACAATGAATATCCTAGTGATATGATAGCTTGTGATGCATTAAGCATATTTATATTAGTCCCTTAAGGTAATACAAGCTAAGAGTTTTTGAATCCATCAGGTTTTAGTGTTCGATTTTGTAAGGGTCAGCTTTGAATGAGTATAACTCGATGTTAATGGAGTATTTTGGATGATTTAGACCCACCAAATTGTAGAGAATCGAATTAGCTTTCCAACAATACCAATTTCGCATTAATCCAATACACGAGCAAATATTTATGCCCATTTTCGTGAGAGTCAGTAAGGATAGGTGATTGGTTAGACGCCGCCCAACCTAGCTTAGGCAATCACTTGGGTGCCGCCTAAGTCAGTTCCAGGTGCCAAAAACACTCCGTTTTAAGTTATTTTAAGGGTAATTAAGTCTTTTAACACTCCTTACACCTCTGTAAACTTAACCCTACGAAATATATAGCTTCTAATCATATTACAACCCTATTATCATCTCAAAGCTCATCATCTAAGAGCACTGAAAGAGAAAAATACTAGGGTTGCGTAACTAAGCTTGAAGATCCGATTTCAAGGAAATTCCTCCATCAATCATCAAGAGTTTTCCTTCTAAGGTATGCGTGGGTTGATTCATGGACTCCTTTCGTCCATGAAGCTCAAGAACCATCTTCTAAATTTTGTATCATGATGTTTATGTTGTTGGTGGTTGATGTTCATGTGGTTTGAGTTTGATGATGCCTAAGATGGGATATTTGTATGTTTATTGTGAGGATATGGTGGTATTTAACTTATAAATATGTGAAATTGGTGGTTGAATATTTGTAATCTTGATGAATCCACCTATGCCTAAGATGTGCATGTAAGGAGTTTGTGAAAATACCTAAGGGAATAGAAATCATGCTTTTATGACATTATAAGTCCTAAATGACTATTCCATGTTCTAAGTTTATGTTCAACGTGATCCCCGTGCTATTGTCTTGAATTGAAGAAGTTGTACGAGATTCTCATTATATTGTTACGATATGGAATGACCATGTTAATTAAGCCATGCAAGTATATACATGTTGTGTGCATCCCCGATCATGTGATAGTTTGTTGAGAATCATTCTTATTATGAAATCCTTACTTATGATATTATGAATTATGGACTCAAATCTTGTGATCAAGTCATGTCAAGTGTGTCAGTTTCCTCCTATCGAGTCCTAAGGGTACTTGTACCCGAAAACTATAGCTGTGTGCCTAGAGCCATGTCATGTTTCACGATATTCGAACTTAAGCTATGATTCCATAGACTTCAGTCAGTCATGTGACTCAGGAAAACCTCATGATCTCAGTCAGTTGTTAGATATCAGTAACATTCCGCCAGTCAACGGAATTCAGTAAGATTAAGTCATGCATAGTCAGATATTCATGTCCAGTCCCTCCAGATGAGAGTAGAGGTTAGCACCGAGTGAACCCAAGGATGGGAATTCACCCGCCAGTTCAGGGTGTGATTCTTAGTAGTCATCCTTGTATTCCAGAACTACGTAGCCAGCGTAGGTTGAGACATCTTAACCCATCAGATTGGGGTTGATGAGGTGTCTTAACCCGTCAATTTAGGGTTCCCACTGTTCTCATTGAGTACCCGACAGATAAGGGTCACTCACAGGCTGTCCTTACCCATGGCACGGTATTGACACCCCTCCAGTCGGGGCAGAGATTAGACCCTAGCTTAGCTATAATGTCATACATGGGGCATGTCAGCTAAACACTACTTCCCACAGTTTCAGTATCAGTCTCAATAAAAGAACTCAAGGCGTTCTTCAGATTTTAATATACACAGGACTGTTAGATACAACCGTCCATGCTATCAGTTTTAGTATCAGTCATGACAGTTATCAGTAAACCATGTATTAGCTTACAGGTCATGCTATCACATATTCACGATCCCAGTTTCTATATATGTGTGTTTGCACTCCCACGTTCATATTAGTCAGTCAGTGTTGTTCATGCATGAAACCCTTTTTGTTCAGCCTACCTTCCTCGTATACTCAGTACTCCAGTTTTACTGACGCATTTGTGCTATGGTGCTTTCTTTTCATGTTACACCATAGGTTCTGAGACACGAGCTCCAGCCCAACAGAAGCGGTAGCATTCCAGTCGCAGAGACATAGTGAGTCCTCATTGATTCGAGGATAATATGATTTGAGACATTTATTTATTTCTGCAGTTCAGTTTACAGAGTTAGTTGGAGACATGTTCCTTCAACTCCTTATTTAGATAGTTTAGAGGCTTTCAGATTTATGTTTAGATTTATGTTCAGATTAAGTTGTTTTGGGTATTTTCACCCATATGATTGTATTCAGTTGAACCTTATGGCCTTATAGTTCTATGTATTCCCCATTATTATATCATGATTTGCAGTATACAGGTACAGATATCAATCATGGGTTAGCTTGTGGTCCCTCGGGGTCATGAGCATCGTGTAGCATTCCAGTTCAGGGAATCGGGGTGTTACAAATTTGGTATCAGAGCCTAAGGTTCAATAGAGTCCTAGGAAGTCTGAAAGCCACATCTATTAGAGTCTTGTACATGGGTGTGTTGCGCTCCACATTTATGTGCAGGAGGCTATAGGATATTTTAGGAACCGTCCCCGATTATGATATATCAGAAATCCACATCAACAGATTTAGTGGAGTTAGAGATGACTAATTTTGATGTCATTCTCTGCGTGGATTGGCTTCATTCCTGGTATGCCACAGTCGACTGCAAAAATAAGATAGTTCAGTTTCAGTTCTCGAATGAGCCCGTCTTAGAGTGGAAGGGTAGCATTTCGGCGTTCAGGGGTCAACTTATTTCCTACCTTCGAGCAAAGAAAATGATTTCTAAGGGGTGTGTGTATCATCTCGAGCATGTTAACAATTCCAGTTCTGAATCTCCCAGCCTCGAAACAGTCCCTGTTGTTAATAAATACTCAGATGTCTTTTCCAAAGATCTTCCACGCATTCCTCCTGAAAGGAAAATAGACTTTGGCATAAACCTTCTTCCGGATACTCAACCTATTTTTATTTTTCCATACAGAATGGAACCAACAGAACTCAAGGAACTGAAAGATCAGTTGAAAGATCTTTTAGATAAGGGATTCATTAGACCCAGCGTTTCCCCATGGGGTGCGCCAGTGTTATTCGTGCGCAAGAAAGACGGTTCTCTCAGGATGTGTATTGATTACCGTCAACTCAAAAAGGTCACGTTCAAGAACAGATATCCTCTTCCCACGATTGATGATCTATTTGTCCAACTTCAGGGTGCCAGTTACTTCTCCATGATAGACCTCAAATCAGGCTATCATCAGCTCAGAGTTAGAGAATGTGACATTACAAAGATAACTTTCCGTACTCGGTATGGTCACTTCGAATTTTTAGTCATGTCATTTGGTCTTACCAATAACCCTGCAACTTTTATGGATTTGATGAACCGTATGTTCAAGTAGTACTTAGATATATTTTTCATAGTCTTTATAGATGATATTCTGATCTATTCTCACACAGAGCGTGATCATGCAGACCATCTCAGGATTGTTCTTCAGACTCTCAGGGATCATCAGTTATTTGCTAAGTTCAGAAAGTGCGAATTTTAGCTAAGATCAGTAGCATTCCTTGGCCATATTATTTTTGGTGATGGAATTAGAGTAGATCCTCAGAAAACCGAGGCTGTAAGAAACTGGCCCAGACCCGTATCTCCATCAGATATTAGGAGTTTCTTGGGTTTGGCTGGCTATTACAGACGGTTTGTTGAGGGATTTTGTTCTATTGCATCTCCCATGTCCAGATTGACTCAGAAAAAGATTAAGTTTCAGTGGTCAGATTCATGAGAGAAGAGCTTTCAAGAGTTCAAGACTCGACTCACCTCCGCTCTAATTCTAGCTATTCCAGATGGTTTAGATGGTTTTGTAGTCTATTATGATACATCCAGAGTGGGTTTAGGTTGTGTCCTCATGCAGCATGGTAAGGTCATAGCCTACGCCTCCAGACAGTTAAAGCTACATGGAAGAATTATCCTACTCATGATCTTGAGTTAGCAGCGGTAGTTTTTGCCTTGAAGATTTGGCGGCATTATCTTTATGGAGTTAATGTAGATGTCTTCACAGACCATAAAAGCCTCCAGTATGTCTTTTCCCATAAATATCTCAATCTTCGCCAGAGAAGGTGGTTAGAGCTCTTGAAGGATTATGACATGAGTGTTCTTTATCATCCAGGCAAGGCCAATGTTATAGCCGACGCTCTCAATCGACTCTCAATGGGTATTATTTCTCACGTTGAGGATAGTAAGAAAAAGATGGCTCAGGAGATCTATCCGCTTGCCAGACTAGGCGTTCGCTTAGTCGATTCTTCAAAGGGTGGTGTATGTGTTCATAGTAGTTCAGAGTCATCTCTAGTTTCCGAGGTGAAAGAGAAACAAGACAGGGATCCTAGCCTTGTCAAGCTTAAAGAGTCAGTTCAGAATCAGAAAGTTGAGGTTTTCTCCTAAGGGGGAGATGGTGTTCTTCGTTGTTAGGGTCGTCTATGTGTTCCAGGTGTAGATGAATTAAGGCAGCGAATTCTTGTAGAAGCGCATGGTGCGCGATACTCTATTCATCCAGGGACCACTAAGATATACCGTGACATGCGGGAGATCTATTGGTGGAGTGGGATGAAGAGAGATATTGCAGAGTTTGTGGCTAAGTGCTCTACATGTCAGCAGGTTAAGATAGAGCATCCGAAACCTAGTGGTTCCATGCAAGAGTTCACCATTCCTACTTGGAAATGGGAAGAAGTTAACATGGACTTCGTGACGGTTTTTCCTAAAACTCATCATCTGCATGATTCAGTCTGGGTCATTATAGATAGAATGACCAAGTTAGCTCATTTCCTTCCTGTTCGTACTTCTTATTCCGCCGAGGATTATGCCAAACTCTATATCAGGGAGTTAGTCAGGTTACACGGTGTTCCACTATCTATCATCTCAGACAGAGGTACCCAGTTCACTTCTCACTTTTGGAAAGTATTCCAAAAGGGTCTCGGTACCCAAGTCTATCTCAGTATAACATTTCATCCTCAGACAGATGGTCAAGCAGAGAGGACCATTCAGACTCTTGAAGATATGCTAAGGGTGTGTGCAATTGACTTCAAGGGAAGTTGGGACGACCACTTTCCTTTGATTGAGTTTGCATACAACAATAGCTATCATTCTAGTATTCAGATGGCTCCATTCGAAGCTCTCTATAGTAGGAGATGTAGATCTCCGATTGGTTGGTTCGAAGTTAGTGAGGCCTTAATCATAGGTCCTGACTTAGTATTCGACGCCTTAGAGAAAGTTCAGTTGATCAGAGAGAGACTCCAGGCTGCTCAGAGCTGACAGAAGTCCTATGCAGATGTTCGTAGAAAGGATCTCGAGTTCAAGGTCAATGACTATGTCTATCTTAAGATCTCTCCCATGAAGGAAGTGAAGAGGTTCGAAAAGAAATGGAAACTCACTCCCCGGTATGTCAGTTCCTTCAAAATTCTTTGTCGCTTTGGCAAGGTAGCTTATGATCTTGAGTTGCCTTCAGATCTAGCCTCAGTCCATCCAGTCTTCCATGTCTCTTTGCTAAAGAAGTGCATAGGTGACCCAACAGTTGTTGTCCCTATTCAGAGCATCGACATTCAGAACAGCCTCTCTTATGAAGAGATTCCAATCAAAATCTTAGATTATCAGACTCGTAGATTGAGGAACAAAGAAGTTCCTCTAGTCAAGGTTCTTTGGAAAAATTAGTCTCATGAGGGAGCTACTTGGGAAGCAGACGCAGATATACGTACCAAGTATCCTCACCTCTTCCTCGCCAATTCAGATCAAGCTTAAGGTAACAGTTCTCCTTAATCTTATTCAATTTCACGTTTATGTTTCCAGTATAAACTTGGTACCTATTAACCGTTTCATACTCAGTCATGCATTCATGTGTCAGTTGTCCGTGCATCAGATATGCACGAGTTCAGTATGTTTAGCATGTCAGTCATGATATTAAGTTGTAGTTCTTCATGTTCAGTTCAGTTTCTATTGTCTTATATCCCTTCTCAGTAAATTCTCATTCAAGTACGAATGTTCCCAAGGGGGAGATTTGTAATACCCCACATGTTTCTAAGCTAGGAAGTGAATAAGTATTCCTACGTATGAAATCTCCCATCCTGTGATAAATACTTGAGTACATGATTTACAATGAATATCCTAGTGATAGGATAGCTTATGATGCATTAAGCATGTTCATATGAGTCACTTAAGGTAATACAAGCTAAGAGTTTTTGAATCCATCAAATTTTAGTGTTTGATTTTGCAAGGGTCAGCTTTGAACAATTATAACTCGATGTTAATGTGATATTTTGGATGATTTAGACCCACCAAATTGTAGAGAATCGAATTATCTTTCCAACGATACCAATTTTGCCTTAATCCAATACCCGACCGAAAAGTTATGCCCATTTTCGTGAGAGACAGTAAGGATAGGCGATTGGTTAGGCGCCGCCCAACCAAACATAGGCAATTGGTTAGGCGCCGCCCAACCTAGCTTAGGCAATCACTTGGGCGCCGCCTAAGTCAGTTCCAGGTGCCAAAATCACTCCGTTTTGAGTTATTTTAAGGGTAATTAAGTCTTTTAACACTCCTTACACGTCCCTAAACTTAACCCTATGAAATATATAGCTTCTAATCATATTACAACCCTATTATCATCTCAAATCTCATCATCCAAGAGCACTAAAAGAGAAAAACAACTAGGGTTGCGTAACTAAGCTTGAAGATCGATTTCAAGGAAATTCCTCCGTCAATCATCAAGAGTCTTCCTTCTAAGGTATGCGTGAGTTGATTCATAGACTCCTTTCATCCATGAAGCTCAAGAAGCATCTTCTAAAATTTGTATCATGATGTTTATGTTGTTGGTGGTTGATTTTCATGTGGTTTGAGTTTGATGATGCCTAAGATGGGATCTTTGTATATTTATTGTGAGGATATGGTGGTATTTAACATTTAAATATGTGAAATTGGTGGTTGAATATTTGTAATCTTGATGAATCCACCTATGCCTAATATGCGCATGTAAGGTGTTTGTGAAAATACCTAAGGGAATAGAAATCATGCTTTTATGACATAATAAGTCCTAAATGACTATTCCATGTTCTAAGTTTATGTTCAACGTGATCCCCGTGCTATTGTCTTGAATTGAAAAAGTTGTATGAGATGCTCATGATATTGTTGCGATATGGAATGACCATGTTATTGAAGCCATGCAAGTATATACATGTTGTGTGCATCCCCGATCATGTGATAGTTTGTTGAGAATCATTTTTATTATGAAATCCTTACTAATGATACTGTGAATTGTGGACTCAAATCTTGTGATCAAGTCATGTCAAGTGTGTCAGTTTCCTCCTATTGAGTCCTAGGGGTACTTGTACCCAAAAACTATAGCTGTGTGCCTAGAGCCATGTCATGTTTCATGATATCCGAACTCAAGCTATGATTCCATAGACTTCAGTCAGTCATGTGACTCAGGAAAACCTCATGATCTCAGTCAGTTGTTAGATATCAGTAACATTCCGCCAGTCAACGGAATTCAGTAAGATTAAGTCATGTATAGTCAGATATTCATGTCCAGTCCCTCCAGATGAGAGTAGAGGTTAGCACCGAGTGAACCCAAGGATGGGAACTCACCCGCCAGTTCACGGTGTGATTCTTAGTAGTCATCCTTGTGTTCCAGAACTACGTAGCCAGCGTAGGTTGAGACATCTTAACCCGTCAGATTAGGGTTGATGAGGTGGATTAACCCGTCAGTTTAGGGTTCCATCCATTCTCATTGAGTACCCACCATATAAGGGTCATCACAGGCTGTCCTTACCCGTGGCACGGTATTGACACCCCTCCAGTCGGGGCAGAGATTAGACCCCAGCTTAGCCATAATGACATACATGGGGCATGTCGGTTAAACACTACTTCCCACGATTTTAGTATCAGTCTCAATAAAAGAACTCAGGGTGTTCTTCAGATTTTAGTATATACAGGACTGTCAGATACAGTCGTCCATGTTATCAATTTCAGTATCAGTCATGACAGTTATTAGTAAACCATGTATTAGCTTACATGTCATGCTATCACGTATTCACGTTCCCAGTTTCTAGATATGTGTGTTTGCACTCGCACATTCATATTAGTCAGTCAGTGTTGTTCATGCATGAAACCCTTTATGTTCAGTCTACCTTCCTCGTATACACAGTACTCCAGTTGTACTGACGCATTTTCGCTATGATGCTTTCTTTTCATGTTACACCATAGGTTCTGAGACACGAGCTCCAACCCAGCAAAAGCGGTAGCATTCCAGTCGCAGAGACATAGTGAGTCCTCATTGATTCGAGGACAATATAATTTGAGACATTTATTTATTTCTTCAGTTCAGTTTTACAGAGTTAGTTGGAGACATGATCCTTCAACTCTTTATTTAGATAGTTTAGAGGCTTTCAGATTTATGTTCAGATTTACGTTCAGATTGAGTTGTTTTGGGTATTTTCACCCACATGATTGTATTCAGTTAAACCTTATGGCCTTACCGTTCTATGTATTCCCCATTATTTTATCATGATTTGCAGTATACAGGTACAGATATCAGTCATGGGTTAGCTTGTGGTCCTTCAGGGTCATGAGCACCATGTAGCATTCTCGTTCAGCGAATCGGGGTGTTATAGCCTGGCAGGTTGGGGAGCAACCTAATATGGTCCATTTTAGTTTTCTAGGTGGTTTGGTTGGTCAAATGGGCAAAATGGCGCGAATGGGCTACTATGGGGCCAAATTGATGTGCTATAGCCCACGGTTTTAGAGTGGGCCCAGGGTCGGAGTGTGATTTTGGCTGAAAATTGATTGGGCTACCCCATAAAGGCTGTGGAGCGGCCTAGTGTGGCCATTATAGTTTTCTGGGCGATTTGGTTGGTCAAACAGGTGAAACGGTGTGAACGGGCCTTTTTGGGGCCAAATCGGTGTGCTATAGCCCATGGTTTTTGGGGTGGACATGAGGTCCGTGAGTAGTTTTGCCAAAAATCGACCGGGCTTCCCCAGACATCCAGGGGAAAGGCCTAGTGTGGGCAATTTTTATTTTATGGGTGGTTAGGTTGGTCAAACGAGTAAAATAATGCAAACGATCCATTTTGGGGCCAAATCGATGTGCTATAGCCCATGGTTTATGGGGTGGGCCCGGGGTCTGGGCTTGATTTTAGCTAAAAATTTATCAGGCTGCCCTAGGCAGGATAGAGAGAGGCGTAATGTGGGTTATTTTTGTTTTTTTGGGCATTTTGGTTTGTCAAACTGGCAAAACGACATAAACGGGTTATTTTGGGGCCAAATCGGTGTGCCATAGCCTCTGATTTTTGGGGTGGGGATGGGGTCCGATCATTATTTTGGTCGAATATTGATTAGGCAGCCCCAGGCAGGCTGAGGAGTGGCCTAGTGTTGGCTATTTTAGTTTTCTGGGTGGTTTGGTTAGTTAAACGGGCGAAACAACGTGAATGGT
Organism: Capsicum baccatum var. pendulum; assembly: GCA_030864225.1. Lineage (NCBI taxonomy): Eukaryota > Viridiplantae > Streptophyta > Magnoliopsida > Solanales > Solanaceae > Capsicum > Capsicum baccatum. Next base: position 232,263,306 of record CM061555.1, on the reverse strand, counting down.
CATTTTTGGGGCCAGATTGATATGCTATATCCCACGATTTTTGGGGTGGGCTCGGGGTCAGGATGTGATTTTAGCTGAAAATCAATCGAGCTACCCCAGGCAGGCTGGTGAGAAACCTAGTGTGAGCCATTTTAGTTTTCTAGGTGGTTTTGTTGGTCAAACAAGAGAAATGGAGCGAACGGGCCTTTTTGGGACCAAATCGGTATGCTATAGCTCACAATTTTTGGAGTGGGCTTGGGTCTAGGCATTATTTTTGCCATAAATCGACCGGGCTACCCCAGACAGGGTGGGGAGCGGCTAAGTGTGGGCCAGTTTGATTTTCTGTGTTGTTTGGTAGGTCAAATGGGCGTAACGGCATGAATGGGACATTATGAGGAAAAATCGATATGCATTAGCCCATGATTTTGGGGGTGGCCACAAGGTTCGGGCATGAATTTGGCCAAAAATTAATCGGTCTGCCCCAGGCATCCTGAGGAGTAGCCTAGTGTAGGCCATTTTTTTGTTGGAAGGATTGGTTGGTGAAACGGGTGAAACGACATGAATTGGCCATTTTGGGGTTAAATCGGTGAGCAATAGACCATAGTTTTTGGGGTGGGCCCGGTGTCCGGGCATGATTTTTATGAAAAATTATTCAAGCTGCCCCAAGCAGGCTGGGGAGTGGCCTAGTGTGTGCCATTTTGGTTTTCTGGCCGATTTGGTTGGTTAAACATGCAAAACGGCACAAGTAGGCCATTTTGGGGCCAATTCGGTATACTATAGCCCACGGTTTTTAGGGTGGACCCAGGGTCCGGGTGTGATTTTGGATTAAAACTGACCGGAATACCGCAAGTAAGCTAGGGAGCGGCCTATTATAGGCTATGTTTTATTTCTGGGCGGTTTGGTTGGGAAAATGGGTCAAACGGCACGAATAGGCCATTTTGGGCCCAAATCAATGTGCTATAGCCCAGGTTCTTGGAGTTATTTTAGCCAAAAATTGATTGGGCTGCCCCAGGCAGGTTGGGGATAGGCTTAGTATGGTCAATTTTAGTTTTTTGGGCGGTTTGGTCGGTCAAACGGACAAAACAACGCGAACTGGCCATTTTGGAGCGAAATATGTGTGCTAAGCCCACGATTTTTAGGGTGGCCCAAGGGTTCGAGCGTGATTTTGATTAAAAGTCGATCGAGGTGCCCCCGATAGGATGAGGTGCGGCCTAGTGTAGGTTATTTTTGTTTTCAATGTAATTTGGTTGGTCAAACGGGCGAAACGGCACGAACGGACTTTTTTGAGGCTAAATTAGTGTGCTATAGCCCACGGTTTTTAGGTTGGGCCTGGGGTCAGGGTGTGATTTTGGTTAAAAATTGATCGGGCTTCTCCAGGCAGGCTGGGGAGCAACCTAGTATGGGCCATTTTAGTTTTTTGGGCGGTTTGATTGGTCTAATGGTCGAAACGGCGTGAACGGGCCATTTTGTGGCCAAATTGGTGTGCTATAGCCCACAATATTTAGGGTGGACCTTTGGTCCAGGAGTGATTTTAGCCAAAAATTGATCATGCTTCTCCAAGCAGGCTGGAGAGCGGCCTAGTGTAGGCCATTTTGTTTTTTTGGGCAGTTTGTTGGTCAAGTAGGCGAAACGGAGCGAACGGGTCATTTTGGGGCCAAATCGGTGTGCTATAGCCCACGATTTTTTGGGTGTGTTCGGGCATTATTTTGGCCAAAAATTGACTAGGCTGCCTCAGGCAGGCTGGGGAGCAGCCTAGTATGGGCCATTTTGGTTTTCTGGGGGGTTTGGTTAGTCAAATGGGTAAAACGGCGCGAACGGGCCATTTTGGAGCCAAATTGGTTTTTGGGGTGGGACCAGTTTCTTGGGGTGATTTTTGTCGAAAGTCAACCAGGCTGACTCAGGTAGGCTGGGGAGCGGTCTAATATTGGTCATTTTGTTTTTTTGGGTGGTTTGGTTGGTCAAAAGGGAGAAACGACATAAATGGGCCATTTTTGGGCCAAATTGGTGTGCTATTGCCCACGAATTTTAGGGTGGACTCAGGGTCCGTGAGTGATTTTGGCTGAAAATTGACTGGAATGCCCCAAGCAGGCCGAGGAGCGATCTATTGTTGGATATTTTAATTTTCTGGGTGGTTTGGTTTGTCAAACAGGTGAAACGACATGAACGAGCCATTTTGGGACCAAGTCGGTGTTCTGTATTCTATGATTTTTAGGGTGGACATGGGGTTCGGGCTTAATTTTGGCCAAAAATCAATCAGCTTGCCCTAGGCAGTCTAGGAAGTGGCCTAGTGTGGGCCATTTTTATTTTCTGGGTGGTTTGGTTGGTCAAACAGGTGAAACGGCGTGAAGGGGCCATTTTGGGGCCAAATCTGTGTGCTATAACCCACGGTGTTTAGGGTGGGCTCAGGGTCCGGGCTTGATTTTGGCCAAAAATAGACTAGGCCACCTCAGGCATGTTGGGGAGCAGCCTAGTGTGGGCTATTTTGGTTTTCTCGCCGATTTGGTTGGTCAAACGGGCAAAATGGGATGAACATGCCATTTTGGTGCTAATTCGGTGTGCTATAGCCCATGGTTTTTGGGGTGGGCCTAGGATCCAAGGGTGATTTTTGTCAAAAGTTGACCGAGATGCCCCAGGCAGGCTGGGGAGCGGGCTAGTGTTGGCCATTTTGGTTTTCTGGGTAGTTTAGTTGTCAAACGGGCTAAACGGCACAAACGGGCCATTTTAGGGCTAAATCAATGTGCTATATCCCACAGTTTTTGGGGTGGGCCCAGAATCTAGGTGTGATTTTTGTCGAAAATCGATAGAAATGCCCCAGGCAGGCTGGGGAGCGACCTATTATAGGATATTTTGGTTTTCTGGCAGTTTGGTTGGTCAAATGAATGAAACAATGTGAACCAACCATTTTTGACATTAATCGGTGTGCTATAGGCCATGGTTTTTGGGGTGGGCTTGGGATTCGAGTGTGATTTTGGTGAAAAAGCCAAACCGGTGTGCTATAGCCCACGGTTTTTTGAGTGGTCCTAAGGTCTGAGCATGATTTTTGTAGAAATTGATCGGGTTTCCCCAGATAGGCTGATGAGCGGCCTAGTGTAGGCCATTTTAGTTTTCTGGTCGGTTTGGTTGGTCAAACGGGTGAAACGGCACGAACGGGTCATTTTGGGGCTAAATTGTTATGCTATAGCCCATGGTTTTTGGGGTAGGCCCAGGCTTCGTGCGTGATTTTGGCTGAAAATCAACTGGGCTGCACTAGGCCAACTGGGGAGCGGCCTAGTGTCGGCCATTTATGTTTTTTGGGCAGTTTTGTTGGTCAAAAAGGTGAAACAGCGCGAACAAGCCCTTTTGGGCTAAATAGGTGTACTATAGACCACGGTTTTTGATGTGGGCCTAGGTTTTTAGTGTAATTTTTGCCAAAAATAAACTGCGCTTTCCCATGTAGGTTGGGGAGCGGCCTAGTGTGGGCCAATTTTGTAATCTGGGCAGTTTGGTTGGTCAAACGGGTGAAATGGCACGAATGGCTCATTTTTGGGCAAAAAAGGTATGCTATAGCCCACGGTTTTTGGGGTGGGCCTGGTGTTCGGGCGTAATTTTGTCCAAAAATTGACTGAACTACCCCAGGCAGGCTGGGGAGCGGCCTAGTGCTAGCCATTTTGGTTTACTGGGTAGTTTGGTTGGTCAAACGAGCGAAACGGTGTAAACTAGCCAATTTTGGGCCAAATAGGTGTGGTATAGGCCATGGTTTTTGCAGTGGGCCCGGTTTCGTGCGTGATTTTTGCCAAAAATTGATCGACCTGCCCCAGATAGGCTGGGGATCAACCTAGTGTGGGCCATTTTGGTTTTATGGGCAGTTTGGTTGATTAATTGGGCAGAATGGCGTGAACGAGCTATTTTTGGGCCAAATCGGTGTGCTATAGCCCACAGTTTTTGGGGAGCGCTCGGGGTTTAGACGTGAATTTGGCCAAAAATTGATTGGGCTGCCCCAAGCCGGCAGGGTAGCGGCCTGGTATGGGGTATTTTGGTTTTCTGGGTAGTTTGGTTGGTCAAACGGGCAAAACGGCATGAACAAGCCATTTTTTTGCCAAAGCGGTGTGATAAATCCCACAGGTTTTGGGGTGGATCTGGGGTTTGGGCTTGATTTTAGGCCAAAGCGGGTAGTTTGGTTTGTCAAACGGGTGAAACAGTGCGAACAGGCCATTTTGCGGCCAAATTTGTGTGCTATAGCCCACGATTTTTGGGGTGGACCCAGGGTCCGGGAGTGATTTTAGCCAAAAATTGACCGGGCTGCCTCAAGCAGGTTAAGGAGCAGCCTAGTGTGGGCCATTTTTTTTTATTTTTTTGGGCGGTTTGGTTTGTCAAACTAGCAAAACGGCACGAACGGGTCATTTTGGGGCCAAAGCGGTGTGCGATAGCCTATGGTTTTTAGTGTGGGCATAGGGCCCGGGCGTGATTTTTACCAAAAATCGACCGGGCTGACCCAGGTAGGCTGGAGAGCGACCAAGTATGGGCCATTTTTGTTTTTTGGGCGATTTGGGGTTTAAAACGGGCAAAATGATGCAAACAGGCCAATTTGGGGCTAAATCAGTGTAGCCCATAATTTTTGGGGTGGGCCGGGGTCCGGGCATGATTTTGGCCAAAAATCGATCGGACTATCCCAGACACCCTGGGGAGTGGCCTAGTGTGGGCCATTTTGGTTTTCTGGAAGGTTTAGTTGGTCAAATGGGTGAAACGGCATGAACGGGCCATTTTGCGGCCAAATCGGTATGCTATAGCCCACAGTTTATGGGGTGATCCTGGGGTTCGGGTGTAATTTTGGCAAAAAATTGATCAGGCTGCCCCAGGCTTGCTGGGGTGCATCCTAAGTTAGGCCATTTTAGTTTTCTCGGTGGTTTGGTTGGTCAAACGGGCGAAACGACGCAAATGGGTTATTTTGGGACCAAATCGGTGAGCTATATCCCATGGTTTTTGGGGTGGGCCCTGGGTTTGGGCATGATTTTGGCAAAAAATTGACCAGGCTGTCCTAGGCAGGCTGGGGAGCGGCCTATTGTGGGCTATTTTGGTTTTCTGGGCGGTTTGGTTAGTCAAACAGGCAAAACAACGTGAACAGGCCATTTTGTTGCCAAATCGATGTACCATATCCCATGGTTTTTAGGGTGGGCGCGGGCATTATTTTGATTGAAAATTGATCAGGATGCCCCTAGTAGGCTGGGGAGCGGCCCAGTGTGGGCCATTTTAGTTTTTTTGGGTGGTTTGGTTTGTTAAATGGAAAAAATGGCGCAAACCCAAATCGGTGTGCTAAAGTCCACCATATTTGGGGTGGGCTCGGGGTTCGAGCATGATTTTTGCCAAAAATAAACAAGACATTTTGGGGCTAAATCGGTGTGCTATAGCCCACAATTTTTAGGGAGCGCTCGGGGTCCGTACGTGATTTTGACCAAAAATTGACCAAGCTACTCAATGCAGGATGGGGAGCTGCCTAGTGTGGGCCATTTTGGTTTTCTGTGTGGTTTGGTTGGTCAAACGGGCAAAACGACGTGAATGAGCCTTTTTTGGGCCAAATCGATTTTATAAATCCCATGATTTTTAGGTTGGGCTCGTGGTCCGTGCTTTATTTTTGTTGAAAATTGATCGGGCTACCACAGGTAGGCTGGGGAGCGGCCTAGTGTGGGCCATTTTGGTTTTCTGGGTGATTTGGTTGGTCAAATGGGCGAAACAACACGAATAAGTTGTTTTGGGGCTAAATCGGTGTGCTATACCCCACAGTTTTTGTGGTGGGATCAGGCTCCAATCGTGATTTTTGTCAAAAATCAATCGGGCTACCCCGGGCAGGTAAGTAAGCAGTCTAGTGTGGGTCATTTTGTTTTTTTGGGCAGTTTGGTTAGTTAAACAGGCGAAACGGTGCGAACGGGCTGGTTAGGGGTGAAATCGGTGTGTTATAGCTTACAATTTTTAGGGTGGGCCTGGGGTCCGGACATGATTTTGGTTGAAAATCGATTGGGCTACCCCAGATAGGCTGGGGAGCGGCCTAATGTAGGCCATTTATGTTTTCTAGATGGTTTGGTTGGTCAAACGGGCAAAACGGCGCGAACGAGCCATTTTGGGGCCAAATCAGTATGCTTAGCCCATGGTTTTTGGGGTGGGCCCTGGGACCAGCATGATTTTTGCTGAAAATAAATTGAGCTACCCCACTGGGGAGCGAGCTTGTTTAGGCCATTTTGGTTTTCTGTTCGGTTTGGTTGATCAAATGGGCAAAACAACGCGAACGGGCCATTTTAGGGAAAAGTCGGTATGCCATAGCCCACGATTTTTAGGGTGGGCCCGAGCGTGATTTTTGCTGAAAATAGATTGGGCTGCCCCAGGTAGTCTCGGGAGTGGCCTAGTGTAGGACATTTTATTTTTCTAGGCGGTTTGGTTGGTCAAATGAGCGAAACGACATGAACTGGCCATTTTAGAGCCAAATCGGTATGCTATAACCTACGGTTTTTAGGGTAGGCCCGGGGTTCGGGCGTGATTTTGGCCGTAAATGGATCGGGCTTCCAGGCAGGTTGGGAAGCGCCTTTGTGTAGGCCATTTTGGTTTTCTGGGCGGGTTTGTTGGTCAAACGGGCGAAACGGTGCAAACGAACCATTTTAGGGACAAATCGGTGTACATAGCCCATGGTTTTTGGAATGATTCGGGGTTCGAGCATGATTTTTGATGAAAATCGTCCAGCCTGCTGCTCCCTAGTATGGGCCCTTTTGTTTTTTTGGGTGAATTGGTTGGTCAAACTGGGGAAATGACGCGAACGGGCTATTTTTGGTCAAATTGATGTGCTATAGCCCATGGTTTTTGGGATGGGCCCAGGGTCCGGGCGTGATTTTGGCCAAAAATTTATCGGGTTGCCTTAAGCAGGCTGAGGAGTGGCCTAGTGTGAGCCAGTTTGGTTTTCTAGGCATTTTGGTTGGTCAAACAGGTGAAACGGCATGAATAGGCCATTTTGATGCCAAATCGTTGTGCTATAGCCTACGGTGTTTGGGGCGGGCTCGGGGTTTGAGCAGGATTTTAGCAAAAAATCAAGCGAGTTGCCCAGGAAGGCTGGGGATCGGCTTAGTGTAGGCCTTTTTGCTTTTCTGTGCATTTTCATTGGTCAAATGTGCAAAATGGCGGGAACGGGCCGTTTTGGGACAAAATCACGGTACTATAACCTGCGGATTTTGGGGTGGGCCAGAGATTCGGGTGTTATTTTGGCCAAAAATTGATCGAGCTTCCCCAGGCAGGCTGGGGAGTGGCCTAGTGTGGACTATTTTATTTTTCTGGGTGTTTTGGTTATTCAAACGGGCGAAACGGCGGGAACGGGCTATTTAGGGGCCAAATCGGTGTGCATAGCCCAATGTGTTTGGGGTGGGCCTGTGATCCGAGCATGATTTTTGCAAAAAATCGATCGGGCTCTCCCAGGCAGGTTAGGGAGATACCTAGTGTGGTCTATTTTGTTTTTTTCGGGCAGTTTGGTTGGTTAAACGAGCGAAATGGCGCGAACCGGCCATTTTGGCGCCAAATTGGTGTGCTATAGCCCATGCTTTTTGGGATGGGCCTACGTTTCGAGTGTGATTTTGATGAAAATCTATTGGGCTTCCCCAGACAGGCTGAAGAGCAGTCTAGTGTAGGCTATTTTTGTTTTCTGGGCGGTTCAATTGGTCAAATGGGCGAAACGGCGAGAACTGGCCATTTTGGGGCTAAATCGCTGTGCTATAGCCCACGATTTTTTGGGTGAGCCTAGGGTCCGAGCATGATTTACGCCAAAAATCAATCGGGCTACCCCAGGAAGGCTGAGGAGCGGCTTAGTGTAGGCTATTTTTGTTTTTCGGGAGGTATGGTTGGTAAAACAGGCGAAACGACGAGAACGGGTTATTTTGGGGCAAAATTGGTATGCTATAGTCAATGGTTTTTGGGGTGGGCCCGGGTCCAAGCATGATTTTGGTCAAAAACTGATCAAGCTTCCCCAAGCAGGATGAGGAGTGGCCTAGTGTGGGCTTTTTTGGTTTTCTGAGCGGTTTAGCTGGTAAAATGGGCGAAACAGCGCGAACGGGCTATTTTAGGGCCAAATTTGTGTGCTATATCCCATTGTTTTTGGGGTGAGCCCAGGGTACGGGCGTGATTTTGGTCAAAAATTGACTAGGCTGCCCCAGGCAGGCTGGGAAGAGGCTTAATATGGGCCATTTTAGTTTTCTGGGAGGTTTGGTTGGTCAAACGGGTGAAACAGCATGAACGACCCATTTTGAGGCTAATTCGGTGTGCTATAGCCCACGGTTTTTTAGGAGGGCCCAGGGTTCGGGCATGATTTTAGCTGAAAATCGATCGGTCTGCTCCAGGCAGTTTGGAGAGAAGCCTAGTGTAGGCCATTATGGTTTTCTGGGTGATTTGGCTGGTCAAACAAGCAAAACGGCGCGAATGAGCCATTTTGGGGAAAAATTAGTGTGCTATAGCCCATAGTTTTTTTGGGTGGGAATGGTGTCTGGGCGTGATTTTTGCCAAAAATAGATCTAGTTGCCCCAGGGTGGCTGGAGAGTGGCCTAGTATGGGCCAATTTGGTTTTCTGAGCGAATTGGTAGGTAAAAGGGCAAAACGGCATGAACTGGCCATTTTAGGGCAAAATCGGTGTGCTATATCTCTCAATTTTTGGGGTAGGCTCGAGGTACGGGCGTTATTTTGGACAAAAATCGATCGGGCTACCTCAGGAAGGTTACAAAATAACCCACTGTGGGCCATTTTGTTTTTTTGAGCAGTTTTGTTGGTCAAACGGGCAAAACAACGTGAATGGACTATTTTAGGGGCAAATCGGTATGCTATAGCCCAAGGTTTTGGGTGGGCCTGGGGTTCAGGAGTGATTTTACCCAAAAATCGATTGGGCTACCCCAGGTAGGGTGGGCAGTGGCCTAGTGTGGGACATTTTTATTTTTTCGGCGGTTTGTTAGGTCAAACTGGCGAAATGGCGCGAACAGGCCATTTTGGGGCAAAATCGGTGTGCTATAGCCCACAGTTATTGGGATGGGCCCGGGGTTCGAGTATAATTTTGGCAAAATATCAACTGGGTTGCCCCAGGCAAGCTGGGGAGCGGCCTAGTGTAGGCCGTTTTATTTTTTCTGGGCGATTTGGTTGGTCAAATAAGCAGAACGACACGAACGGGCCATTTTGGGGCCGAATCGTTGAGCTATAGCCTACAGTTTTTTAAGTGGGCCTAGGGTCAAAGCATGATTTCAGCTAAGAATTGACCAAGCTGCCCTAGGAAGGAAGGAGTATGGGCTAGTGTTGGCTGTTTTGGTTTTCTGGGCGGTTTGGTTGGTCAAACGGGCAAAACGGTGTGAACGGGCCATTTTGGGGCCAAATCTGTGTACTATAGCCCACGTTTTTTGTGGTGGCCTTGGGGTTTGGGATTGATTTTGGCTGAAAATCGATTGGGCTTCCCCAGGCAGGCTGGAGAGCGGCTTATGTGGGCCATTGTAGATTTTCTGGGTGGGTGGTTTGGTCAAAGAAGTGAAACGGTGCGACCAAGAAATTTTGGGACCAAATCTGTGTGCTATAGCCCAAGGTTTCTAGGTTGGGCTTGAGGTTCGAGCGTGATTTTGGCTAAAAATCGATCGGGCTGCCCTAGGCAGGCTGGGGAGCGAACTAGTGTGTGCCATTTTAGTTTTCTGGGTGGTTTGTTTGGTCAAATGGGAAAAACGGCGTGAACATGCAGTTTTAGCACCAAATTAGTGCGATATAGCCCACGGTCTTTGGGGTGGGCCCAGGGTCCGATCATGATTTTTGCCAAAAATTGATCGGCCTTCCCCAGGCTGGCTTGGGAGTAGCCTAGTGTAGTCCATTTTGATTTTCTGGTAGGTTTGGTTGGTCAAATGGGTGAAACAGTGTGAACAGGCCATTTTTGGGCCAAATTGATGTGCTATAGCGCACGGTTTATGGGGTGGGATCGGGGTCCAGGCTCGGAGTCTTTAGGGTGGGCTCGGGGTCCAATCGTAATTTTGGCCAAAAATTGATCAGGCTACCCCAGGCCGACTGGGGAGCAACCTAGTGTAGTCCATTTTGATTTTCTGGTAGGTTTGGTTGGTCAAACGGGTGAAACAGTGTGAGCGGGCTATTTTGGGGCCAAATCAGTGTGCTATAGTGCACGGTTTGTGGGGTGGGCTCGGGTTTCGAGCGTGATTTTGGAAGAAAATTGATTGGGCTGCCCCAGGTAGGCTGGGGAGCGGTCTAGTGTCAGCTATTTTGGTTTTATAGGAAGTTTTGTGGGTCAAAGAGGTGAAACGGCACAAACGGGCCATTTTGGGACTAAATCGGTATGTTATAGCCCTAGATTTTTGGGGTGGTCCCAAGGTTCGGGTGTGATTTTGGTCAAAAATTGACCAGGCTTCCTTAGGCAGGCTGGGGAGCAATTTTGTATGGGCCATTTTTGTTTTCTAGGCGGTTTGGATGGTCAAACAGGTAAAACGGCGTAAACTGGCCGATTTGGGGCCAAATCGGTGAGCTATAGCCCACAGTTTTTGGGGTGGGCCTGGGGTCTGGGCGTAATTTTGGCCAAAAATCAATTGGGTTGCCCCAGACAGGCTGGGGAGGGGCCTACTATAGGCCATTTTTGTTTTCTGGACAGTTTGGGTGGTGAAACGGGTGAAACGGCGCGAACGGGCCATTGTAAGGCCAAATTGGTGTGCTATAGCCCATGGTTTTTGGGGTGGGCCCAGGGTACGAGCCTAATCTTGGCTGAACATTGACTAGGCTGCCCCAGGCAGGTTGGGGAGAGGCCTAGTTTGGGATATTTTATTTTTTTGGGGCGGTTTGGTTGGTCAAATGGGCAAAATAGCGCGAAAGGGCCATTTTAGGGCTAAATCGGTGGGCTATAGCCCACATTTTTTGCAGTTGGCCTAAGGTTCGGTCATGATTTTGGCCCAAAATTAATCGGCTTGCCCCAGGCAGGGTGGGGAACGGTCTAGTGTGGGATATTTTTATTTTATGGGTTGTTTGGATGGTCAAACAGGCAAAATAGCATAAACTGGCCATTTTAGGGCCAAATCGGTGTGTAATAGCCCGTGGTTTTTGGGGTCGGCTCGAGGTTCGTGTGTGATTTTTTTGAAAATTGATCGGATGCCCAGGCAGGCTAGAAAGCGGCCTAGTATGGGCTATTTTGGTTTTCTGGGCGGTTTGATTGGCAAACAGGCAAAATGGCGTGAACAGGCCATTTTGGGGGGAAATCGGTGGGCTATAACCCATGGTTTTTTGGGTGGGCCTGGGGTCCAAGCAAGATTTTGGCCCAAAATTGACCTAGCTACCCCAAGCAGGCTAGAAAACAGCCTAGTGTGGGCGATTTTAGTTTTATGGGAGGTTTGGTGTGTCAAAATGGCGAAACAATGCAAACGGGCCATTTTGGGGCCAAATCAACGTGCTATAGCCCATTGTTTTTGGGGTGGACCCAGGCCTTATTTTGGTTGAAAATCTACTGGGCTGCCCCAGGCAGGTTACGGAGCGACCTAGTGCAGGCCATTTTAGTTTCGTGGCGGTTTTCTTGGCCAAACGGGCGAAACAGCTTGAACTGGCCATTTTAGGGTAAAATTGGTGTGCTATTTCCCCCAATTTTTGGGTGGTCCAGAGCATAATTTTGGTCAAAAATCGATCGGGCTGCTCCAGGCAGGTTGGGGAGAGGCCTAGTATGGGCCATTTTGATTTTCTGAGCGATTTGGTTGGTAAAATGAGCGAAACGATCCGAATAGGCCATATTGGGGACAAATTGGTGTGCTATATTCCATGGTTTTTAGGGTGGGCTTGGGGTCCGAGCGTGATTTTGGCTGAAAACCGAGTAGGTTGCCCCAGATAAGCTGGGTAGTGGCCTAGTGTGGGCCATTTTGGTTTACTGGGCAATTTGGTTGGTCAAACGAGCAAAATGGCACAAACAAGCCATTTTGGGGCTAAATCGGTGTGCTATAGCCTTTGATTTTTGGGGTGGGCCCATGGTCCGCGCGTGAATTTTGCTAAAAATTGACCAGGCTGGCCCAGGCAAGTTGGAAAATGGCCTAGTGTGGGCTATTTTGGTTTTCTGGGTGGTTTGGTTGGTCAAATGGTCAAAACGGTATGAACAGGCCATTTTGGGGCCAAATTAGTGTGCTATATCCCACATTTTTATCGGTGGGCTCGAGGTCTGAGCACGATTTAGGTCAAAAATCAGCCGATCTGCCCTTGGTAGGCTGGGGAGTGGACTAGTGTGGGCTACTTTGGTTTTCTGGGTGGTTTGGTTTTTCAAATGGGAGAAATGGTGTGAACAGGTCATTTTGGGGCTAAATCGGTGTGCTATAGCCTGTGTTTGAGGTGGGCTCGAGGCCCGGTCATCATTTTGGTCAAAATTTGTTCGGGCTATCCCAGACAGGCTGGGAAGCGTCCTATTATGGGTCATTTTGGTTTCCTGGGCGGTTTGGTTGGTCAAAAGGGTGAAATTATGCTAACGGGCCATTTTGGGGCCAAATCGATGTGCTATAGCCCATTGTATTTGTGGTGGGCCCGGGGTTCGAACGTGGTTTTGGATGAAATTTGATCGGGCTGCCCCAGGTTGGCTGCGGTGCGGCATAGTGAAGGCCATCTTGGTTTTCTGGGCTGTTTGGTTAGTCAAACGGGTGAAACGGCGCGAATAGGACATTTTGGGGCCAAATCGGTGTGCTATAGCCTACGGTTTTATGGTGGGCTCATAATTCGGGTGAGATTTTGGTCAAAAATCGATGGGTTGCCCCAATCAGGTTGGGGAACGGCCTAGTGTGGGCCATTTTATTTTTTTGGGAAGTTTGGTTGGTCAAGCGGGTGAAACGCCGCAAATTGGCCATTTTGGGACCAAATCGGTGTGCTATAGCCCACAGTTTTTAGGGTGATCTCGGGGTCCGGGTGTGATTTTGGCAAAAAAATTGATCGGGTTACCCTAGGTAAGCTGGGAGCGGCCTAGTGTGGGCTATTATGATTTTCTAGGTAGTTTGGTTGGTCAAACGATCGAAATGGCGTGAATAGGCCATATTAGGGAAACATCTGTGTGTTATAGCCCACGGTTTTTAGGTTGGGCTCGGGGTTCGAGCGTGATTTTGGCCAAAAATTGATTGGGCTGCTCCAGGCAGGCTGAGGAGTGGCCTAGTATAGGCCATTATGGTTTGCTGGGCGGTTTGGTTGGTCAAACAAGCGAAATAGCGTGAATGTACCATTTTGGGGTAAAATCGGTGTGTTATAGCCCTCAGATTTTGGGATGGGCCTGGTGTTCGGGCATGATTTTGGTCAAAAATCGATCGAGCTACCCCAGGTTGGCTGGAGAGAGGCCTAGTGTGGGCCATTTTAGTTTTCTGGGAAGTTTGGTTGGTCAAACAAGCAAAACGGCACGAACGGCCCATTTTGGGGCTAAATCGGTGTGCTATAGCCCACAATTTTTTTGGGTGCGCCCGAGGTCCGGGCGTGATTTTAGTTGAAAATCGATCGAATTGTGCCAGGTAGGCTGTGGATTGGCCTAGTGTGGGCCATGTTGTTTTTCTGGCTAGTTTGGTTGGTCAAACGATGAGAATGAGCCATTTTATGGCCAAATCGGTGTGCTATGGCCCACGATTTTTGGGGTTGGACCTGGGTCCGGGCGTGATTTTGGCCAAAAATTGACTGGGTTGTCCCAGGCAGGCTGGTGAGCGGCATAGTATGCGCCATTTTCATTTTCTGGGCGGTTTGGTTGGTCAAACGGATGAAATTGTGCGAATGGGCCATTTTGAGGTTAAATCGGTGTGCTATAGCCCACGCTTTTTAGGGTGGGCCCGGGGTCAAAGCATAATTTTGGCCGAATATCGATTGAACTGCTCCAGGAATGCCGGGGAGTGGCCTAATCTTGGCCATTTTGGTTTTATGGGCGGTTTGGTTGATCAAACGGGCGAAACGGTGCAAACGGGCTATTTTGGGGCCAAATCAGTATGCTATAGCCCACAATTTTTGGGGTGGGCATGGGGTCCGAGCATGATTTTGGCTGAAAATTGACTGGGCTTCCCTAGGTAGGGCGGGAAGAGGCCTAGTGTGGGCTATTTTGGTTTTCTAGGCGGTATGGTTGGTCAAACGGGAGAAACGGCGCGAATGGGACATTTTGGGGGCAAATCGGTGTGCTATATCCTAAGGTTTTTGGGGTGCCCAGAGTTCTGGCGTAATTTTATTCAAAAATTAGCCGGGCTGCCCCAGGCAGGTTGGGAAGCGGCGTAGTGTAGGCCATGTTGGTTTTCTGGGCGGTTTGGTTGGTCAAACGAGCGATACGACACAAACGGGCCATTTTGGGGACAAATCAATGTGCTGTAGGCCACGGTTTTGGGGGTGGGCTTGGGTTTTGAGGCTGATTTTGACCAAAAATCAACCGAGTTGCCCCAGGCAGGTTGGGGAGTGGCCTAGTATAGGCCATTTTAGTTATCTAGGAAGTTTGGTTCGACAAACATGCGAAACAACCTGAACGGGCCAATTTAGGGTATAATCACTATAGCCCATGGTTTTAGGATGGGCCCGGAGTCCATGCGTGATTTTGTAGAAAAATTGACTGGGCTACCCAGGTAGGCTGGGGAGCGGCCTAGTTTGGGCCATTTTGATTTTCTGAGCGGTTTGACTGGTCAAACGAGCAAAACAATGCGAACGGGCCATTTTAGGCCAAATCGATATGCTATAGCCCATAAATTTTGGGATGGGCTCGGGGTTCGGGCGTGATTTGGCCGAAAATTAATCGGGCTACTAGAGGGTAGTTGAGGAGAGGCCTAGTTTGGTCCATTTTGGTTTTATGGGTGGTTTGGTTGGTCAAATGGACAAAACAATGTGAACGGGCCAAATCAGTGTGATAAATCACACGATTTTTAGGGTGGGCCTGGGCGTGATTTTGGCCAAAAATCAACCGAGCTTCCCCAGGAAGGCTGGGGAGTGGCCTAGCATGGGTCATTTTAGTTTTCTGGGCAGTTTGGTTTGTCAAACGGGCGAAACAGTGCGAACAGGCCATTTTGGGGCTAAATCTGTGAGCTATAGCCCTCGGTTTTTGGGTTGGGCCCAGGGTCCGGGCATGATTTTAGCTTAAAATTAACCGGGTGCCTCAGGTAGGTTAAGGAATGGCCTAGTGTGGGCAATCTTTTTTGGGCGGTTTGGTTTGTCAGACTAGCGAAATGGCATGAACGAGCCATTTTGGGGCTAAAGCGGTGTGCTATAACCCCCAATTTTTAGGTTGGGCCCAGGGTTCGGGCTTGATTTTTGCCAAAAATCAACCAGGATGCCCCAGGTAGGCTGGGGAACGACCAAGTTTGTGCCATTTTTATTTTCTGGGAAGTTTATGATGTTAAACAGGCAAAACAGCGTAAACGGACCATTTTGGGGTCATATCAGTGTACTATAGCCCACAATATTTAGGGTGAGCCCGGGTTCCGATCATGATTTTGGTGAAAAATCGATCGGGCTTCCCCAGGTAGCCAGAGGAGCATCCTAGTGTGGGCCATTTTGGTTTTTTGGGAGGTTTAGTTGGTCAAACAGGCAAAACGGTACGAACGGGCCATTTTGGGGATAAATCGGTATGCTATAGCCTACGGTTTTCCGGGTGGTCTTGGGGTTCGAGCGTAATTTTGGCCAAAAATCAATCGGGCTATCTTAGGCTTGTTTGGGAGTGGCCTATTTTGGGCTATTTTGGCTTTCTGTGTGGTTTGGTTGGTCAAATGGGCGAAACAGTGCGAATGGGTTGTTTTGGGGCTAATCGATGTGCTATATCCCACAGTTTTTGGGGAGGGCTCGGGGTTCGAGCGTGATTTTGGCAGAAAATTGACCAGGCTATCCTAGGCAGGCTGGGGAGCGGCCAAAAATAGATCGAGGTTCCCTAGGAAGGATCAGGAGCTGCCTAGTGTGGGCCCTTTTAGTTTTTTGGGTAGTTTGGTTGGTCAAAAGGCCGAAAATGACATGAACTGGCTATTTTGGGGCCAAATCGGTGTGCTATAGCCCATGATTTCGGGGTGGGCTTGGGTTTCGGGCATGATTTTGGTCGTAAATAGATCGGGCTGCCTAGGCAGGTTGGAAAGTGCCCTTGTGTTGGCCATTGTGGTTTTCTGGGCGGCTTTATTGGTCAAACGGGTGAAATGGTCCAAACGGGCCATTTTGGGGATAAATCGGCGTGCATAGCCTACTATTTTTTGAGTGGGCCTGGGGTTCGGGCATGATTTTTGACAAAAATGAACCGGGCTACCCCAGGCAGGCTGGGGAGCGGTCTAGTGTGGGCCATTTTGTTTTTTTGAGTGATTTGGTTGGTCAAACAGGCAAAACAACGCGAACGGGCCATTCTAGGTCCAAATCACTGTGCTATAGGCCACGATTTTTGGGGTGGGCCAGAAATTTGGACGTAATATTATTCAAAAATCAACCTGGCTGCCCCAGGCAGCTGGGGAACATCTTAGTCTGAGCCATGTTGGTTTTCTAGGAGGTTCAGTTGGTTAAATAAGTAAAACGGTGCAAACGGGCCATTTTGGGGCCAAATTGGAGTACTATAGCCCACAGTTTTTGGGGTTGGCTTGGGGTTCGGGCATGATTTTTGTTAAAAATCAACTGTACTATCCCAGGCAGGCTGGGAAGCAGTCTAGTGTGGGTCATTTTATGTTTTTAGGTGGGTGGTTGGTCAAACGAGCGAAATGATGTAAACGGGCCATTTTGGGGCCAAATCAGTGTGCTATAGCCCACGATTTTTAGGATGGGCCCAGGGTCCGTGCGTAATTTTAGTCAAAAACTGACTGGGCTACTCCAGGCAGACTGGGAGCGGCCTAATGTGGGCCATTTTGTTTTTTTGGGCGGTTTGGTTGGTCAAACGGGCAAAACACCGTGAACGGGCCAATTTAGGGCTAAATTGGTGTGCTATAGCCCATGATTTTGGAATTGCTCAATATTCAAGCGTGATTTTGGCTGAAAATTGACCCGGATACCCCAGGAAGGCTGTGGAGCGGCCTAGTATGGTCCATTTTGGTATTTTAGGCGGTTTGGTTGGTCATATAGGTGAAACAACATAAACAGGCCATTTTAGGGACAAATCGGTGTGCTACAGCCTACGGTTGGTGTGGTGGGCCGGGTTTCGTACGTGATTTTTGCCAATAATCGACCGAGCTTCCCCAGACAGGCTAGGAAGTGGCCTAACGTAGGATATTTTCATTTTCATGGCAGTTTGGCTGGTCAAACAAGCTAAACAACGCAAATGGGCCATAATTGGGCAAAATTGATATGTTATATCCCATAATTTTTAGGGTGGGCCCAGGGTCTGGGCATGATTTTGGTCGAAAATCAATCGAGCTTCCCCAGGTAGGCAGAGGAGTGGCCTAGTATGGGTCATTTTGATTTTCTGGGTAGTTTGGTTAGTCAAACGAGCAAAAACAGTGAGAACGGGCTATTTGGGATAAAATCGGTGTGCTATAGCCCATAGTTTTTTGGGTGGGCCTGGGGTCCGTGCATGATTTTGGCTAAAATTCAATCAGGATGCCTCGGGCAGGCTTGAAAATAGCTTAATATGGGATAGTTTGGTTTTCTAGGCGGTTTGATCGGTCAAACGGATGAAATGGTGCGAACGGGTCATTTTAGGGCCAAATTGGTGTGCTAAATGCCATGATTTTTAGGGTGGGCCGGGGTTTCGGGCGTGATTTTGGTTGAAAATTGATCGGGCTACCCTAGAAAGGCTGGGGAGCAGCCTAGTCTTGGTCATTTTTGTTTTTTGGGGCGGTTTGGTTGGTCAAACAAGTGAAACAGCGTGAACAGGCTATTTTGGGGCTAAATCGGTGTGCTATAGCCTACGATTTTTGGGTTGTCCTAGGGCCCGAGCATTATTTTGGCCAAAAATAGACCAGGCTTCCCCAGGTAGGCTGGGGAACGGCCTAGTGTGAGCTATTTTGGTTTTCTTGGCAATTTGGTTGGTCAAAATGGCGAAAAGGCACGAACAAGCCATTTTGGGGCAAAATCAGTGTGCTATAGACCACGATTTTTGGGGTGGGCCCGGGTTTCGGGCATATATTTAGCCAAAAATTGACTGAGCAGCCATAGTCAGTGTGGAGAGGGGCGTAGTGTGGAATATTTTAGTTTTTTGGGAGGTTTGATTGGTCGAACGGGTGAAACAGCGCAAACGGGCCATTTTGAGGACAAATCGATGTGCTATAGCCCACGGTTTTTGGGGTTGGCCCAGGATCCAGGCGTGATTTTTGCTGAAAATCGATCAAACCCCCTAAGGCAGGCTAGAGTAGCCTAGTGTAGGAAACTTTGGTTTTCTGGGCGGTTTGGTTTGTCAAACGGGTGAAACGACACGAACGTGCCATTTTAGGGATAAATCAGTGCGCTATAGCCCACGTATTTTGGAATGGGCAGGTTTTCAAGTGTGATTTTGGCCAAAAATTGACTGGGATGCCCCAGGAAGTCTGGGGAGAGGTCTAGTCTGGGCCATTTTGGTTTTCTAGGTGGTTTGGTTGGTAAAATAGGCGAAATAGTGCGAACAGGACATTTTGGGGCCAAATCGATGTGCTATTGCCCACGGTTTTGGGGTTGGGCCCGAGGTCCAGGTGTTATTTTTGCTGAAAATCGACCGACCTTCCCCAGGCAGGATGGAAAATGGCGTAGTGTGGGCTATTTTAGTTTTTTGGGCGATTTGGCAGGTCAAACGGGTGAAACGTCGCGAATGGGCCATTTTGGGAAAAATCGGTGTCCTACAGCCCACTATTTTTGGGGTGGGTGATAGCCTAAAGGACTATCAAACACGAAATGGACACTAAAGGAACAAAAATCAGCAAGTTCACAAAGAGAAAACAACACACTAGAAGAAGATGAAAAAAAAAAGAGTTGTATGAAATTAAAGATAAATAGAGAGACCCTCACTTCCACCAATGAATAGCACTAGAAGGTGTATCAAACCTTCAAACACACATCACCAATGTAAGATCAAACTACTCTCTTAGGTGACCCAAAGGAAACACTCTTCCTCAAGCACACCTTTCTTGCCAAATTTCCCAATACAAGTGAAACCCTAACTTCAAATGTATTCAAGGAACCAATTTCGGGTTTGAGAGCTAAAATTACAAGACTAAAGCTACAATCTAAGAAAAATATCCAATTTCATCAAAGTCTAATGAAAAATAAGCCTAAGGAGTCTATTTATAGCTTATTACATAAAAGACCAAAATACCCTTAATGAAGGGTGCTCCTTTGAAGTGTAAAAAGGGAGTTTTCTGGGAAGTTTGGTTGGTCAAACAGGCAAAAATGCTCGAACTAGCCGTTTTAGGGCTAAATTAGTGTGCTATATACCTCGCTTTTTGAGGTGGGCTCAGGGTACGAGCAAGACTTTGGCCGAAAATTGACCGGGCTACCCCAGGAAGGCTGGGGAATGACCTAGTCTGGGCCATTTTGTTTTTTGAGCAGTTTGGTTGGTTAAAAGGGAAAAACGGCATGAACGGGCCATTTTAGGGCCAAATCGGTGTGTTAAAGCCCATGGTTTTTGGGTGGGCCTGGGGTTTGAGTGTGATTTTACCCAAAAATTGATCAGGCTACCCCAGGTAGGCTGGGGAGCAGCCTAGTGTGGGTTATTTTTATTTTATGGGCGGTTTTGTTAGTCGAACTAGTGAAACGACGCGAACGAGCCAGTTTTTGGGGTGGGTCCGGGGTTCGAGCATGATTTTTGCAAAATATCGATTGGGATTCCCCAAGTAGGTTGGGGAATGGCCTAGCATGGGCCGTTTTGGTTTTTGGGGCAGTTTGGTTGGTCAAACGGGCAAAACAGCATAAATGGGCTATTTTGAGGCCAAATCGGTGTGCTATAGCCCATAGTTTTTGGAGTGGGCCCAGGGTCCAAGCATTGTTTTGGCCAAAAATCGATTGGGCTGCTCTAAAAGGTAGAGTCGAATAGTATTGGCCATTTTGGTTTTCTAGGTGGTTTGGTTAGTCAAACGGGTGAAACATTGCGAACGACCAATTTAGGGCCGAAATCAGTGTGCTATAGCACATATTTTTAATGGTGGGCCCGGGGTCTGGGCTTAATTTTGGCTAAAAATTGACTGGGTTTCCCTAGGCAGGCTGGAGAGCGGTCTCGTATAGGCCATTTTGGTTTTCTAGGTGGATAGTTTGGTCAAATAAGCGAAACAATGCGACCAAGCCATTTTGGGGCCAAATCTGTGTGCTTTAGCCTAAGTTTTTTGAGTTAGGCTCAAGGTTCGAGCGTGATTTTGGCCAAAAATCAATTGGGCTACCCTAGGCAGGCTGGGAAGTAGACTAGTGTGGGCTATTTTGGTTTTTTGGGAGGTTTGGTTGGTCAAACAAGAGAAACGCTGCGAACAGGCAGTTTTGGGGCCAAATTGATGTGCTATAGCCTATGGTATTTGGGGTGGGCCCGGGGTTCGATTGTAATTTGGGTTAAAAATTGACCGAGCTACCCCAAGTCGACTGAGGAGCAGCCTAGTGTGGTCCATTTTAGTTTTTTGGGAGGTTTGGTGCGAATGGACTACTTTGAGGCAAAATTGGTGTGCCATATCCCATGGTTTTTTGGGTAGGCACGGGGTCCGAGCGTGATTTTGGCCAAAAATTGATCGAGCTACCCCAGGACGATAGGGTAGAAACTAATGTGGGCCATTTTTATTTTTTGAGCGGTGTGGTTGGTCAAACGGGAAAAATGGCAAGAATGAGTCATTTTGGGGCCAAATCAGTGTGCTATTAGCCCACGGTTTTTGGGGTGGGCCTGGGTCCCAAGCGTGATTTTGGTTGAAAATCGGTCGGGCTGCCCCAGGTAGGCTGAAGAGTGGTCTAGTGTGGGCCATTCTTATTTTTGGGGCGATTTGGTTGGTCAAGCGGGAGAAATTGTGTGAATGGGCCATTTTAGGCTAAATTGGTGTGCCATAGGCCACGGTATTTGGGGTGGGCTCGGGGTCCGGTTGTGATTTTAGCTGAAAATTGATCGAGTTGCCCAGGACGGGAGGGGAGCAACCTAGTGTCGGCCATTTTGGTTTTCTAGGAGGTTTGGTTTGTCAAACAACATGAACGAGCTATTTTGGCGATTTGGTTAGTCAAACCAGTGAAAAAATGCGAACGAGACATTTTGGAGCCAAGTCGGTGTGTTATAGCCCACGGTGTTTGGGGTAGGCCCAGGGCCCGGGCGTGATTTTGGTAAAAATCGATCGGGATGCCCAAGGCAAGTTGGGGAGCGATCTAGTGTGGGCTATTTTGGTTTTATAGGCTATTTGGTTGGTCAAACAGGTGAAACAGCACAAACAGTCCATTTTAGGGCCAAATCGGTATGCTATAGCCCACAAATTTTGGGGGTGAGCCCAGGGTTCGTGTGTGATTTTAGATGAGAATCGACCGGGCTGCCTCAGGTAGGCTAATGAAAGGCATAGTGTGGGCCATTTTAGTTTTCTGGGTGGTTTGGTTGGTCAAATGGGAGAAATGACAGTAATGGGCCATTTTGGGGCCAAATAGATGTGCTATAGCCGATGGTTTTTGGGGCCTGGCATGAATTTGGTCGAAAATCAATCGGACTGCACCAGGAGGGATGGGGACTGGCCTACTGTGGGCCATTTTGGTTTTCTGGGTGGTTTGGTTAGTCAAACAGGCAAAACGATGCAAACTGGCCCTTTTGGGGCAAAATCATTGTGCTATAGCCCACTATTTTTAGGGTGGGCCTGGGGTCTGGGCATGATTTTGGCTAAAAATCAATCGAGCTGCCCTAGGCTAGCTGGGTAGCGACCTTGTCTAGGTTATTTTTATTTTATGGCCAGTTAGGTTAGTCAAATGGGAGAAACGGCGCAAAAGAGCTATTTTGAGGCCAAATCTGTGTGCTATCGCTTATGGTTTTTGGGGTGGGACAAGGGTCCGGGCATGATTTTGGTCGAAAATCAACTGTGTTTCCCCAGGCATGCTGGAAAATAGCCTAGTGTGAGCCATTTTCGTTTTATGGGTGGTTTGGTTGGTCAAACCTATGAAATAATGCATATGAGCCATTTGGGGGCTAAATCGATGTGCTATAACCCACGGTTTTTGGGGTTGGCCCAAGGATCGGGCGTCTCTTTTGCCAAAAATTAATTGGGCTACCCCAGGCAGGTTGGGGAGTGGCCTAGTATGGGCAATTTTTCTTTTCTAGGCAGTTTGATGAAAAGACGTGAAGTGGCCATTTTGGGGCCAAATCGGTGTGCTCTAGCCCATGGATTTTGAGGTGGGATCGGGCTCCAGGCATGATTTTAGTCAAAAATCGATCGGGTGGCACCTGTCAGGGTTGGGAGCAGCCTAGTATGGGTTGTTTTAGTTTTCTGGGTAGTTTGGTTGGTCAAATAGGCAAAACAGCGTGAACGGGCTATTTTTGGGCTAAATTGATGTGCTATAGCCCACGATTTTTGGTGTGGGACAGAGGTTCGGGCGCGATTTTTGCCAAAAATTGAATGGGATACCCTAGGCAGGCTAGGAAGCAGCCTAGTGTGGGCCATTTTGGTTTTCTGTATGGTTTGGTTGGTCAAACGGGTGAAACAGGGAGAACGTGCCATTTTGGGGCAAAATCGGTGTGCTATAGCCCATGATTTTTGTTGTGGGCCAAGGGTTCGGGCGTGATATTTGCCAAAAATCAATCGGCCTACACCAGGCAAGCTGAGGAGTGACCTAGTGTGGGCTATTTTGGTTTTTTGGGCGGTTTGGTTGGTAAAAGCGATGAATCAGCGTGAATGGGCCATTTTTTGGCCAAATTGGTGTGCTATAGCCCATAATTTTTGGAGTGGGCTCAGGCTTCGGGTGTGATTTTGGATGAAAATCAATCGGGCTTCCCCAGACAGATTGGGGAGCAACCTAGCGTGGGCCATTTTTGTTTTCTAGGTGGTTTGGTTGGTCAAACAAGCAAAACGGCATAAACGGGCCATTTTGGGGTCAAATAGATGTGCTCTAGCCCATGATTTTTTTGGTGGGCCTGAGTACAAGCGTGATTTTGGCCTAGAATCGATCGGGTTGCCCCGGGCGGGCTAGGAAGCGGCCTAGTGTAGGCCATTTTGGTTTTCTAGGTAGTTTGGTTGGTTAAATAGGCAAAACGACGCCAACGGGCTATTTTGTGGATAAATTAGTGTGCTATTGCCCACGGTATTTGGGGTGGGCCTGGGGAATGGGCATGATTTTTTCCAAAAATCGACTAGGTTGCCCCAGGTAGGCTGGGAAGCGCCCTAGTATGGGCTATATTTGTTTTCTGGGCGGTTTGGTTAGTCAAACTAGCAAAACGGTGTGAATGAGCCATTTAGGGGCAAAATTGGTGTGCTATCGCCAATGGTTTTTGTGGTGGACTCGGGGTCCGGGCGTGATTTTTGTCGAAAATCAATTGGGCTGCCTCAGGCAGGCTGAGGAGTGGCCTAATGTAGGCCATTTTTGGTTTTTGGAGGTTTGGTAGGTCAAACGTGCGAAGCGACATGAATGGGCCATTTTGGGGCCATGGAGGTGTGCTATAGCCTACGATTTTTGGGGTGGGCATAGGGTCGAAGCGTGATTATGATTAAAAATCAATCGAGCTGCCCCCAGGCAAGCTGGGGAGTGGCCTAGTATGGGCCATTTTAGTGTTCTAGGCAGTTTGGTTGGTCAAACGGGTGAAATAGCACAAATGGGTCATTTTAGGCTAAATCGGTGTGCTTAGCCCACGATTTTTTGGGTGGGCTCGGGGTTTGGGCATGATTTAGGTGAAAAATCAATCATACTACCCCAGGCAGGCTGGGGAGCAGCCTTATTTTGGCCATTTTGGGGCCAAATTAGTATGCTATAGCTCACGGCTTTTGGGGTGGGTCGGGGGTCTGGGCATGATTTTTGTCGAAAATCAATTGGGCTGCCCCAGGCAGCTGGGGAGCGCCCTAGTGTGGGCCATTGTATTTTTCAGGCAGTTTGGTTGGTCAAACATGCAAAATAGCGTGAACGAGCCCATTTGGGGCCAAATCAGTGTGCTATAACCCACGGATTTTGGGGTAGGCCCAAGGTCCGGGAATGATTTTTGCTGAAAATTAATCGGGTTGCCCCATGCAGGCTGAGGAGCGGCCTAGTATGGGCCATTTTGGTTTTCTATGCAGTTTGGTTGGTCTAACGGGCGAAACGGCGCAGACAGGTTATTTTGAGGCCAAATCGGTATGCTATAGCCCATGATTTTTAGGGTGGGCCCAGGGTCCAAGCGATATTTTTACCAAAAATCGATCGAGCAGGCCCAGGCAGGCTGGAGAGCGGCCTAGTGTGGGCTATTTTGATTTTCTGGGCAGTTTGGTTGGTTAAACGGGCAAAATAGTGCAAACGGTCCATTTTACGGGTAAATCAGTGTGCTACAGCCCATGATTTTTGGGGTAGGACAGGGTCCGGGCGTGAATTTGGCCAAAACTAGACCAAGATTCCCCAGGCAGGTTGGGGAGTAACCTAGTGTGGGCCATTTTTGTTTTCTAGGCGGTTGGTTGGTCAAACAGGCGAAACGGCAGGAACGGGCCATTCTGGGCCAAATGCATATGCTGTAGCCCACGGTTTTTGGGGTAGGTTTCATGATTTTGGTTGAAAAACTTTTAGGCTACCCCAGGTAGGCTGGGAAGCGTCCTAGTATGGGCTATATTTGTTTTCTGGGCAGTTTGGTTAGTCAAACTAGCAAAACGGTGTGAATGAGCCGTTTAAGGGCCAAATTTGTGTGCTATCGCCCATGGTTTTTATGGTGGAATCGGGGTCCGAGCGTGAGTTTTGTCAAAAATTGATTCAGCTGCCTCAGGCAGGCTAAGGAACGACCTAATATAGAACATTTTTGTTTTTTGGCGGTTTGTCGGTCAAACGTGCGAAACGACATGAATGGGCCATTTTGGGGCCATGTCAGTGTGCTATAGCCCACGGTTTTTGGGGTGGGCACAGGGTCCAAGCATAATTGTGGTTAAAAATCAACCGAGCTTCCCCAGGCAAGATGGGGAGCGGCCTAGTATGGGCCATTTTAGTGTTTTGGGCAGTTTGGTTGGTCAGACGGGTGAAACAGCACAAATGGGCCATTTTTAGGCCAAATCGGTGTGCTTAGCCCACGATTTTTTGGGTGGGCTCAGGGTTTGTCCATGATTTAGGTAAAAAGTCAATCGTGCTACCCCAGGCAGGCTGGGGAGCAGCCTTGTTTTGGCCATTTTGATTTTCTTGGCGGTTTGGTTGGTCAAAGGGACAAAACGGTGTGAACGGGCCATTTTGGGGCCAAATTAGTGTGCTATAAACCACGGTTTTGGGGGTAAGACCGAGGTTCGAGAGTGATTTTTGCTGAAAATTGATCGGGCTGCCCCATGCAGGCTGAAGAGCGGCCTAGTATGGGCCATTTTGGTTTTCTAGGCAGTTTGGTTGGTCTAACGGGTGAAATGGCACAAACAGGTTGTTTTGAGGCCAAATCGGTGTGCTATTGCCCACGGTTTTTAGGGTGGGCCCAGGGTCCAAGAGAGATTTTAACCAAAAATCGATCGAGCAGACCCAGGCAGGCCAGAGAGCGGCCTCGTGTAGGCCATTTTCATTTTCTGGGAAGTTTGGTTGGTTAAACGGTGCAAACGGTCTATTTTGGGGGTAAATCGGTGTGCTACAGCCCATGATTTTTGGGGTAGGCCAGGGTCCGGGCATGATTTTGGCCAAAACTAGACCAAGCTTCCCCAGGCAGGTTGGGGAGTGACCTATTATGTCCATTTTAGTTTTCTGGACGGTTTGGTTGGTCAAACAGGAGAAACGGCAGGAACGGGCCATTCTGGGCCAAATGCATGTGCTGTAGCACATGGTTTTTGGGGTAGGTTTGGGGTCCGGACATAAATTTGGTCGAAAATCTTTTGGGCTACCCCAGGCAGGCAAGGGAGTGATCTAGTATGGGTTATTTTAGATTTTTGGGTGGTTCGGATAGTCAAATAAGTGAAATGGCACGAACGGGACATTTTGGGGCACAATCGGTGAGCTTTAGCCTACGATTGTTGGAGTGGACCCGGGGTCCAAGCATGATTTTTGCTAAAAATTGACTAGGATGCCCCAAGCAAGCTTGGGAGCGGCCTAGTATGGGCCATTTTAGTTTTTTTGGGTAGTTTGGCTATTCAAATGGGCAAAATAGCGTAACAGGCCATTTTAGGGCGAAATCAGTGTGCTATAGCCCTCAGTTTTTGGGGTAGGCAGGGTTTCGGGTGTGAATTTGGTTGAAAATACACCGAACTACCCCAGTAAGGGTAAAGAGCGGCCTCGTTTGGGCCATTTTGTGTTTTGGGGAGGTTTAGTTGGTCAAACGGCCAAAACAGCGAGCATAGGCTATTTTGGGGCCAAATCGGTGTGCTATAGCTCACGGATTTTGGGGTGGGCCAGGGGTCCAGCCGTAATTTTTGCCAACAATAGACCGGTTTACCCCAGGTAGGATTATGTGGGCTATTTTAGTTTTCTGGGCGGTTTGGTTAGTCAAATTGTCAAAACAATGCAAACGAGCCATTTTAGGGCCAAATCGGTGTGCTATAGCCCACAGTTTTTAGGGTAGGCCCGTGGTCCGGGTGTGATTTTTGCCAAAGATCGATCGAGCTACCCCAGGCAGGCTGGGGAGCGGCCTAATATAGGCCAATATGGTTTTCTGGGCAGTTTGGTTGATGAAATTGGTGAAACGATGTGAACGGGCCATTTTGGGGCTAAATCGGTGTGCTATAGCCCATATTTTTAGGGGTGGGCCCGGGGTTCGGGCATGATTTTAACTAAAAATCTATCGGGCTTCTCCAGGCAGGCTTGGGAGCAGCCTAGTATGGGTTATTTTGGTAATCTGGGCGGTTTGGTTGGTCAAACAGGCGAAAAGGCATGAAGGGGCCATTTTGGGGCCAAATCGGTGTGCTATACCCACGATTTTTGGGGTGGGCTCGGGGTTCGGGCGTGATTTTGACCAAAAATCGACCGGGATGCCCCAGGTAGGTTGGGGAGTAGCCTAGTGTGTGCTATTTTGACTTTCTAGGCTGTTTAGTTGGTCAAACGGGCAAAACGGAGCAAACGAGCCATTTTGAAATCGAATTGGTGAGCTTAGCCAACAGTTTTTGGGGTGGATCAGAGGTTCGGGAGCAATTTTTGCCAAAAATTAATCGTGTTGACCCAAGAAGGTTGGGGAGCGGCATAGTGAGGGCCATTGTGGTTTTCTAGGTGGTTTGGTTGGTCAAACGGGCAAAACGGCATGAACGGGCCATCTTGGGGCCAAATCGGTGTGCTATATCCCATAATTTTTGGGCTGGGCCTAGGGTTCGGGCGTAATTTTTACCAAAAATTAACCGGGCTACCCCAGGAAGTCTAGGGAGCGGCCTAGTGTGGCCTATTTTGGTTTTATGGGCGATTTGGTTGGTCAAACAGGCGAAACGACGCAAACGGGCCATTTTGAGGCCAAATTGGTGTGCTATAGCCCACGATTTTTAGGGTGGGCCAGGGTCCGAGCGTGATTTTGGGAAAAAATCGACCGGACTACCCCAGTCAAGCTGGGGAGCGGCTTAGTTTGGGCTATTTTAGTTTTCTAGGTAGTTTGGCTAGTCAAACAAGCGAAACGGTGCGAACGGGACATTTTGGGACTAAAGTCATATGCTATAGCCTACGGTTTTTGGGGTGGGCCCGGGTTCGAGCATGATTTCTGTGAAAAATCAATCGTGTTGCCCCAGGCAGGCTGAGGAACGGCCTACTGTGGGCCATTTTAGTTTTCTGGGCAAGTTGGCTGGTCAAACGGGCGAAACAGCACACACAGGCTATTTTGGGGCCAATTAGTGTGCTATAGCCCATGGTTTTGGGGTGGGCTCGTGATCCGGGCGTAATTATTACCAAAAATCAATGGGGCTACCCTAGGCAGGCTGGGTAGTAGCCTAGTGTAGGTCATTTTGGTTTTATGGGCGGTTTGGTTGGTGAAACGGGCAAAACAGCAGGAACAGACCATTTTAGGGACAAATTGGGGTGCTATAACCAACGGTTTTTGGGGTAGGCCCGGGGTTCGGGTGTGATTTTGGCCGAGAATTGACCGAGCTGCCCCAAGCAGGCTGAGGAGCGGCGTAGTCTGGGCTATTTTGGTTTTCTAGGCTGTTTGGTTGGTAAAATGGGAGAAATGATGCGAACAGGCTATTTTGAGGGCAAATCGATGTGCTATAGCCCACGTTATTTAGGGTGGGCCAGGGGTTCAGGCGTGATTTTTGCCAAAAATTGATCGGGCTTCCGTAGTTCAATTGGAAAATACCCTAGTATGGGTAAATTTTGGGTTTCAAGGTAGTTTGGTTGGTCAAACGAGTGAAACGGGGCGAATGGAACCAAATCGATGTGCTATAGCCCTCGATTTTAGGGGTAGGCATGGTTCCGGGCGTGATTTTGGTTGAAAATTAACCGACCTTCCCCAGGCAGGTTTTGGAGCGGCCTAGTGTGGGCTATTTTAGTTTTCTAGGCGGTTTGGTTGGTAAAACGGGCTAAATGGGGCGAACGGACTATTTTTAGGCAAAATCGGTGTGCTATATAGCCCACAGTTTTTAGGGTGGGCCAAGGATCCAAGCGTTAATTTTGCCAAAATTTAACTGAGCCATTTAGATTTTATGGGTGGTTTGGCTGGTCAAACGGGCAAAATGGAAGAAACGAGCAATTTTGAAGGAAAATCGATGTGCTATAACCCACGATTTTTAGTGTGAGCCAAGGCTTCGGGCGTGATTTTGGTCAAAAATTGACTAGGCTACCTCAGGCAAGTTGAGGAGCAGCCTAGTGTGGGCCATTTTGGTTTTTTGGGCGATTTGGTTGGTCAAATGGGTGAAACGACACGAACGGGCCATTTTGGGTACAAATTGATGTGCTATATAGCGCACGATTTTTGGGGTGGGCCCAGGATCCGGGTGTGAATTTAGCTGAGAATCGATCGGTCTGAACCAGGTAGGCTGGGGAGTGGACTACTGTAAGCCATTTTGGTTTTCTGAGCGGTTTGGTTGGTCAAACGGGCGATACGACGTGAATGGGACATTTTAGGGCAAAATCAGTGTGCTATAACCTCTGGGTTTTGGGGTGGGCAAGGGGTCCAGGCGTGATTTTGGGTGAAAATCGACAGGGCTGCCCCAGGCAGGCTGGGAAGTGGCATAGTGTGGGCCATTTTAGTTTTTCGGGTGATTTGGTTGGTCAAACGAGCGAAATAGGGCGAACGAGTTATTTTGGGGTTAAATTGGTGTGCTATAGTCCACGATTTTTGGGGTGGGCCAGGGGTCCAGGCATGATATTTACCAAAAATTGACTGGGTTAACCCAGGTAGGCTGGGGAGCGGCCTAATGTGGGCCATTTTGGTTTTATTAGTGGTTAGGTTGTTCAAACAGGTGAAACGATGTGAACGGGCCAAATCGGTGTCCTATAGCCCACGGTTTTTGGGGTGGTCCAGGGGTTCGGGCGTGATTTTTGCAAAACATTGATTGGGCAGCTATAGGTAGGCTGGGGAGCCGCTGAGTGAGGGCTATTTTTTGTTTTCTAGGCGGTTCGGGTTGTTAAACAAGCAAAATGGCATGAACGGGGCATTTTGGGGATAAATTGGTGTGCTATAGCCCACAATTTTTAGGATGGGCTTGGGGCCTAAGCATAATTTTGGCTGAAAATTGGTTAGGCTGCCCCAGGCAGGCTGGAGAGCGGCCTAGTGTGGGCTATTTTGGTTTTCTGGGCGGTTTAGTTGTTCAAACGGGTGAAACATGGCAAATGGGCCATTTTAGGGTCGAATCGATATGCTATAGCCCACAGTTTTTGGGGTGGGCCAGGGTCCGAGTGTTATTTCGGCAAAAAATTGATCAAGCTACCCTAGGTAGGCTGAGGCACGACCTAGTGTGGGCCATTTTGGTTTTCTGGGTAGTTTGGCTAGTCAAACAAGCGAAACGGATCGAACGGGCCATTTTGGTGCCAATAGGTGTGCTATAGCCAGCGGTTTTTGGGGTGGGCCAAAAGTCCGAGCGTGAATTTGGTCAAAAATTGACTGGGCTGCCCCAGGCTGGCTAGGGAGTGGCCTTGTGTGTATCATTTTTATTTTTTGGGCGATTTGGTTGCTCAAGCATGTGAAACGGCATGAACAAGCCATTTTCAAGCCAAATCGATGTGCTCTAGCGCACGGGTTTTGGGGTGGGCCTAGGCTTCAAGCGTTATTTTGGTCAAAAATTGATAGGCTTGCCCCAGGCAGGCTTGGGAGTAGCCTAGTATGGGACATTTTGGTTTTCTAGGAAGTTTGGTTGGTCAAAGGGGCCAAATCATTGTGTTATAGCCCACGGTTTTTGGGGTGGGCCTAGGGTCCGGGTGTGATTTTGGCCTAGTGTGGTCCATTTTTGTTTTCTGGGCGGCTTGGTTGGTCAAACGGGCGAAATGGGACGAACGAACCATTTTGGGGCCAAATCGGTGTGCTATAGCCCTCGATTTTTAGGGTGGGCCCCAGATCAGAGAGTGATTTTTATCGAAAATCAATCGGGCAGCCCAGACAGGCTGGGAAGCAGCCTAGTGTGGGCTATATTTGTTTTCTGGGTGGTTTGGGTTGTCAAACAGGGGAAACGGTGTGAACAGGCCATTTTGGGGCCAAATCGGTTTGCTAGGGTGGGTCGGGGGTCCGAACGTAATTTTGACCCAAAATCGACCAGCTTACCCCATGTAGGCTAGAGAGCAACCTGGTGCGGGCCATTTTTATTTTCTTGGTGATTTGGCTGGTCAAACAGACAAAATGGGGCATACAGGCCATTTTAGGGCAGAAAACGTGTGTTATAGCCCACGGTTTTTAGGGTGGGCCATGGGTCAGGTCGTTATTTTGGCCAAAATTCGATTGGGCAGCCCCTGGCAGGATGGGTAGCGGCCTAGGAAGGGCTATTTTGGTTTTCTGGGTGGTTTGGTTGGTCAAACCGATGAAACAATGGGAACGGACCATTTTAGGGCCAAATCGGTGTGCTATAACTCTCAATTTCTGGGGTGGGCCAGGGCTTCGGGCATTATTTTGGTTAAAAATTTTACCGGGCTGCCCCAGGCAGGCTGGGGAGCAGCCTTGTGTGGGCTATTTTGGTGTGATATAGCCCACGGTTTTTTAGGAGGGCCCGAGTTTCGAGCGTGATTTTGGTCGAGAATCGACCGAGCTTTCCCGGGCAGGCTGGGGAGAGGACAAGTGTGGGACTTTTTTGTTTTCTGGGCGGTTTGGTTGGTTAAACAGGCAAAACAGCACGAACGGGCTGTTTTGGGGCTAAATCGGTGTGCTAATAGCCCACGATTTTTGGGGTGGGTCCAGGGTCCGGGCGTGATTTTTGTTAAAAATCTACCGGGCTACCCCACGCAGGTTGGGGAGCAGCCTAGTATGGGTCATTTTTGTTTTCTGGGCGGTTTGCTTGGTCAAACAGGCGAAAAGGCATGAACGGGCCACACTGGGACGATCCCCAACCTCCCTGGCATGCCCCGAATGATTTTTGGCCCACGGCACGCCTGACCCCCGAGCCCACCCCCAAAAACATGGGCTATAACACACCAATTTGGCCCAAATATGCCCCGTTCGTGCCGTTTTGCCCTATGCCTCGATTGATTTTTGACCCATAGCATGCCCGGACCCCGGGCCCACTCCAAAAACCAGGGGCTATAGCACACCGATTTTACCCGAAGTGCCCAGTTCACGCAGTTCTGCCCGTTTGTCCACCCAAATAGCCACAAAAATTTAAACGGACAACACTGGGATGATCCCCAACCTCCCTTGTATGTCCCTATCTATTTTCGGTCGAAAACACGCCCGGACCTCGGGCCTACCCCTGAAAAAATGGGCTAGAGCACATCAATTTGGCCCGAAAATGCCCCATTCACACCGTTTTGCCCGTTTGTCCACCCAAATGGCCACGAAAATTTTAACGAACTATACTGGGATGATCCTCAACCTCCCTGGCATACCCCGGTTGATTTTTGACCCACAACACACCCGAACCCCAGGCCCACCCCCAAAATCGTGGCCTATACCACACCCATTTAGCCTAAAAATGCCTCGTTCATGCTGTTTTGTCCGTTTGTCCACACAAATGGCCACGAAAATATAAATAAATCACACTGGGATGATCCCCAACCTTCCTGGCACACCCCGATTGATTTTTGGCCCACAGCACAGTCGGACCCCAAGCCCACCCCCAAAACCGTAGGCTATAGCACACCGATTTGGCCCAAAAATGCTTAACTCGTGCCGTTTTTCCCGTTTGTCCACTCAAATGGCCACGAAAATTTAAACAAACCACACTGGAACGATCCCCAACCTCACGCCCTGATGGATTTTGAGCCCACAAAACGCTATAATCCCAGGACCTGCCCCAAAACCGTGAGCTATAGCACTCTAATTTGGTCCAAAAATGCTCCATTCACGTCGTTTTTCCTGTTTGCCCACCCAAATGGCCATGAATTTTTAAATGGACAACATTGGGACGATCCCCAACCTCCCTGGCACGCCTCGGTCAACCTTTTGCCTACAGCACATCCGGACCCTAGGCCCACCCCCAAAATTATTGGCTATATAGCACACCGGTTTTGCTCAAAAATTCCCCATTCACTTCGTTTCGCCCGTTTGTCCACCTAAATGGCCACAAAACTTTAAAAGGATCATACTAGGATTATCCCCAACCTCTCGGGCACGTCCAGACCAATTTTTGACCTACAGCACGCCAGGACCCCGGGCCTACCCCCAAAAACGTGGGCTATAAGCACACTGATTTGGCCCAAAAATTCTGCGTTCGCATCATTTTGATATAGACATGAAATTTAAATGGACCACACTTGGATGATCCCCAACCTCCCTGGCACGCCCGAGTCAATTTTTGACCCACAGCACGCCCGGACCCCGAGCCTACACCTGAAACTGTGGGCTATAGCACACCAATTTGGCCCGAAAATGCCCCGTTTGCGTCGTTTCTCTCATTTGTCAACAAAAACTTAAACGGACAACACTGGGACAATCCCTAACTTCCTTGGCATTCCCCAATTGATTTTTGGGCGACCGCACGCCCAAACCCCGAGATCACCCCTAAAATCGTGGGCTATAGCTCACCGATTTTTCCTAAAAACACCCCGTTTGTGCCGTTTCGCCCGTTTGTCCACCCAAATGGCCACGAAAATTTAAGTGGACCACACTAGGATGATCCCAACCTCCCTGGCATGCCCTGATTGATTTTTGGCCCACAGCACGCCTGGTCCCCAAACCGACCCCAAAACCATGGGCTATAGCACACTGATTTGGCCTGAAAATGCCTTGTTTGCGTCGTTTCTCCCGTTTGTTCACCCAAATGGCCACGAAAATTTAAACGGACCAAACTAGGATGATCCCGAACCTCCCTGGCGTGCCCCGATCAATTTTTAGCCCATAGCACGCTCGAACCCCAAGCCCACCCCT
Organism: Capsicum baccatum var. pendulum; assembly: GCA_030864225.1. Lineage (NCBI taxonomy): Eukaryota > Viridiplantae > Streptophyta > Magnoliopsida > Solanales > Solanaceae > Capsicum > Capsicum baccatum. The sequence goes on along the minus strand of CM061555.1, from coordinate 232,229,996 downwards.
GAAACCATGGGCTATAGTACACTGATTGGGCCCAAAAATGCCTCATTCTAACCGTTTTGCTCTTTTGTCTACCCAAATGGCCACAAAAATTTAAACGAACCGCACTGGATGATCCCCAACCTCCCTGGCACTCCCTGGTTAATTTTCGGCCAACAGCAGGCCCAAACCCCGGGTCCCCCCCCAAAATCGATGGCTATAGCACACCAATTTAGCCAAAAAAATGCCCCATTGTCACTGTTTCGCCCGTTTGTCCACCCAAATAGCCATAAAAATTTAGACGGACCATATTGGGACGATACCCAACTTCCCTGGCATGCCCCGGTCAATTTTTTGCCTACAACGCGTTCGAACCTCGGGCCCACCCCTAAACCGTGAGCTATAGGACATCGATTTGGCCCAAAAATGACCCGTTCATGCCGTTTCGCCCGTTTGTCCACCAAAATGGCCACAAAAATTTAAATGGACCATACTGTGACTATCCACAACCTCCCTAGCATACCCTGGTCGACTTTTGGCCCATAACATGCCTGGACCCCGGACCTACCCTAAAACCGTGGGTTATAGCACACCGATTTGACACAAAAATGCCCCGTTCGCGCCGTTTCGTCCGTTTGTCCACCTAAATAGCCACGAAAATTTAAAAAGACCACCCTGGGACGATCCCCAACCTCCTGGCAAACTCCGATCAATTTTTGGCCCACAGTACGCCTGGACTCCAGGCCCACCCTTAAAATGGTGGGCTATAGCACACAGATTTCACCTGAAAACACCCCATTCACGCCGTTACGCCCGTTTGTCCAGCCAATTGTCCACTAAAATTTAAATGGACCACACTTGGATGATCCCCAACCTCCCTGGCATGGCTTGTTTGATTTTTGGCCTACAGCACGCCGAGACCCTAGCCAACCCCCAAAATCGTAGGCTAAAGCACACCGATTTAGCCCAAAAATTCCTTGTTCGCGCTATTTCGCCCATTTGTCCATCCAAATGGCCACAAAAATTTAAACGAACCATACTGGGATGATCCCTAACCTCCCTGGCATACCTCAATCGATTTTCATCCTACAACACGCCCAAACCCCGAGCCCAACCTCGAAATCGTGGGCTATAGCACACTGATTTGGCCGAAAAATGCCTCATTCGCGCTATTTCACTTATTTGTCCGCACAAATGGCCATGAAAATTTATACGGACCACACAGGAACAATCCCAACCTACCTGGCATGCCCCGATCGATTTTTGACATATAGCACGCCCGGGCCCACCCCCAAAACCATGGGTAATAGTACATCGATTTGGCACGAAAATGTCCCGTACCCGTTGTTCTGCCCGTTTGTCCACCCAAATGGCAATGAAAATTTAAACGGACCACAGCGGGACGATCCCCAACCTTCCTGGCATGGCCTGGTTAATTTTTATCCCACAGCACGCCCGGACCCCTTGCCTACCCTCAAAACCAGGAGCTATAGCAAACCGATTTGGCCCGCAAATACCTTATTTGCGCTGTTTTGCCCGTTTGCATACCCAAATAGCCACGAAAATTTAATCTGACCACACTGGGATGATCCCCAACCTCCCTGGCACACCCCGATCGATTTTTGACCCACAGCACGCACAGACCCCGGGCCCACCCCAAAACTGTGGGCTATAGCACACTGATTTGGCCTGAAAATGCCTCATTCTCGTCGTTTCAATTGTTTGTCCACTCAAATATCTATGAAAATCTAAACAGACCACACTGGGATGATACCCAACCTTCTTATCACGCCCTGGTTGATTTTTGGCCCATAGCACACCCGAATCTTGAGCTCACCCCCAAAACCGTGGGTTATAGCACACTAATTTATCTTGAAAATGCCCTGTTCGCGCCGTTTCACCTGTATGTCCACCCAAATGGCCACAAAAATTTAAATGAACCATACTGGGATGATTCCAACCTCCTTGGCATACCTCAATCAATTTTCATCCAATAGCACGGCCGAACCCCCGCTCACCCCCAAAACTGTGGGCTATAGCACACCGATTTGGCTTGAAAATCTCCTGTTCGCATCGTTTTATCCATTTGTCCACCCAAAAGGCAATGAAAATTTAAACGAAAACACTGGGACGATCCCCATATCCAACATCCCTGGCACGCCCTAATCGAATTTTGGTCCACAGCACGCTTGGACCTCAGGCCCACCCCAGAAACCGTGGGCTATAGCACATCAATTTTACCCAAAAATGCCCCGTTCGCTCCGTTTAGCCCGTTTGTCCACCCAAATGGCCATAAACATTCAAACGGACCAAACTGGGATGATCCCCAACCTCCCTCGCATGCCCTGATTGATTGTCAACCCACAGCATACCCATACCCGAGGCCCAACCCCGAAACCATGGGCTATAACACATCGATTTAGCTCGAAAATGCCCTGTTTACGCCATTTCGCCCAGTTGTCAACCTAAATAGCCACAAAAATTTAAACAGACCATACTGGGATGATCCCCAACCACCCTAGAATGCCCCGATTGATTTTAGTCCCACAACACGCCAGAACCCCGAGCCCACCCCTAAAATTGTGGGCTATAGCACATCGATTTAGCCCAAAAATGCCCCGTTCGCATTTTTTTTCCCGTTGTCCACCCAATGGCCAATAAAATTTAATCAAACCAAACTGGAATGATCTTCAGCCTCCCTGTCATGTCCCAATCAATTTTTGGCCCACAGCACGCCCATACCACGAGCCCACCCCCAAAATCGTGGGCTATAGCACACCAATTTAGCCCAAAAATACCCCGTTCTCGTCATTTTGCCTATTTGTCCACCCAAATTGCAATGAAAATTTAAATGGACCACACTGGGATGAACCCTAACCTCCCAGACATGCCCCGATCAATTTTCAACCCACATCACGCTTGGACCCCAGACCCACCCCCAAATCTGTGGGCTAGAGCACACCGATTTGACCCAAAAATAACCCATTTGTGTTGTTTCGCCAGTTTATACACCCAAATGGCCGCAAAAATTTAAACAAACCACACTAGGATAATCCCCAACCTCCCTGACATGCCTCGGTAAATTTTGCCCTATAGCACATCGGATCCCGGGCCCACCCCTGAAACCATGGGCTATTGCACACCAATTTAGCCAAAAAAATTCTCGTTCGCACCATTTTGCCCATTTGTCCACCCAAATGGCCTCAAAAATTTAAACGAACCACTCTGGGATGATCCCCAACCTCCCTGGAATGACCCGATTGATTTTTGACCCACAGCATGCTCGAACCCTGACCTACTCCCAAAATAATGGGCTATAGCACACTAATTTTGCCTGCAAATGCCCCGTTCGCACCGTTTTGCTCGCTTATCCACCCAAATGTCCACGAATATTTTAGCGGACTACAATGGGATGATCCCCAACCTCCCTGGCATGCTACAAAAAATTTTCAGCCCACAACAAGCTTGACCTCTGGCCCATTCCTAAAATTGTGGGCTATAGTACACTGATTTTGCCTGAAAATGCCCCGTTCGCACCGTTTCACACATTTGTCCACCCAAATCGCCAAGAAAATTTAAACTAACCACACTGGGATGATCCCCAACCTCCCTTGCATACCTCAATAAATTTTTTGCTCGTAGCACGCTCGAACCCCTGGCCCACCCCCAAAACTGTGGGCTATAGCACACCGATTTAGCCCAAAAACTCCTCGTTTGCACAGTTTTTCCCGTTTATCCACCTAAATAGCCACAAAAAATTAAACAGACCAAACTGGAACGATCGTCAACCTTCCTGGCATGCCCCATTTGATTTTTCACCCCCACCACGCCAGCACCCTGGACCCACCCCCAAAATCGTGGGGTATAGCACATCGATTTGGCTCGAAAATGCCCCGTTCTCGCTGTTTCCCCATTTGTCCACCCAAATAGCAACAAAAATTTAAATGGACCATACTGGGATGATACCCAACCTCCCTGGCATACCCCGATCAATTTTAGGACCACATCACGCCCGGACCCCTGGTCCACCCCTAAAACTGTGGGCTATAGCTCACCAATTTGACCTAAAAATGCCCCGTTCGAGTTGTTTCGCCCATTTGTGCACCCAAATGGCCACAAAACTTTAAACGAACAACACTGGGATAATCCCCAACCTCCCTGGCATGCCCCAATCGATTTTCGACATATATCATGCCCGTACCTCGGGACCACCCCTAAAACCGTGGGCTATATCATACCAATTTAGCCTAAAAATGACCCATTTGCAATGTTTTGCCTGTTTGTCCACCCTTAGCCATGAAAATTTAAATAGATCACACTGGGATGATTTCCAATCTCTTTGGCATTCCCCGATTGATTTTTAACCCACAACACGCCTTGACCCCGGGCCCACCCCTGAAACCGTGGTCTATAGCAAACCAATTTGGCTCAAAAATACCTGTTCATACCGTTTTGCCCGTTTGTCCACACAAATGGCCATGAAAATTTAAACGGTCCATACTGGGACGATTCCCAACCTCCCTGGCATTGCCCGATCGATTTTTGGCCCACAGCACATCCGAACCCTGGGACCTCCCATGAAACCGTGGGCTATAGGACACAGATTTGGCTCAAAAATGCCCCGTTCGTGTTGTTTCTCCCGTTTGTCCACTCAAATATCCACAAAAAATTAAAAGGACCACACTGGGACGATCTCCAACCTCCCTGGCATACCACAGTAAATTTTTAGCCCGCAGCATGCCCGTACCCCAGGCCCACCCCTGAAACCGTGGGCTATAGCACACTAATTTTGTCTATAATGCCCCATTCACGCTATTTCACCCGTTTGTCCACTCAAATGGCCACAAAAATTTAAACGGACCACATTGGGATGATACCTAAAATCCCTATCATGCCTCGGTTGATTTTTGGTCCACAGCACGCCTCAAAACCATGGGCTATAGAACACCGATTTGGCCCAAAAATACCCCATTCACACCGTTTTGCCCGTTTGTCTATCCAAATGGCCATGAAAATTTAAACGGACCACACTGATACGATCCCCAATATCTCTGGCATGCCTCGGTTGATTTTTCACCCATAGGACACTCGAACCACCGGCTCACCCCCGAAACCGTGGGCTATAGCACATCAATTTGGCCCAAAAGTACCCCATTCCCATTGTTTCACCCATTTGTCCACCTAAATGGTCATGAAAAACTAAACGGACCATACTGGGATGATCCCCAACCTCCCTATCATGCCCTGATAGATTTTCAGCCTACTGCATGCCCGAACCCTGGGCCCACCCCAAAACTGTGGGCAATAGCACATCGATTTGGCTCGAACAAACCACGTTCGCGTCGTTTCGCCCGTTTATCCACCCAAATAGCCACAAAAATTTAAGCGGACCACACAGGGATGATCCCCAACCTCCCTAGAATGCTTCGGTTGATTTTTGGCCCACAGCATGCTTGGAACCCGGGCCAACCCTCGAACTATGGGCTATAGCACACCGAATATGCCTGAAAATGCCCCACTCGCGCCGTTTCGCCCGTTTGTCCACCCAAATGGCCCAAAAATTTAAAAAAACCACACTGGGATGATTCCAAACCTCCCTGGCATGCCCCGATCAATTTTTGGCCCACAGCACGCCCGGACCCTGGGCTCACCCCTAAAACTGTAGGCTATAGCACACTGATTTGTCCCGAAAATGCCCCATTCGCGTCATTTAGCCCATTTGTCCACCCAAATAGCCACAAAAAATTAAACAGACCATAATAGGATGATTCCCAACCTCCCTGGCATGCCTCGGTTAATTTTTGGCCAACTACAAGCCCGTACCCCGAGCCCACCTTTGAAATCGTGGGCTATAGCACACCAATTTAGCTCAAAAATGCTTCATTCATGTTGTTTCGCCTGTTTGTCCACCGAAATAGCCACAAAAATTTAAATGGACCATATTGGGATGATCCCTACCCTCTCTTGCATGTCCAGGTCAATTTTTGGCCCACAGCATGCCCAGACCCCGGGTCCACTTCCAAAACCATGGGTTATAGCACACTGATTTGGCCAAAATTTCACGTTCACACTGTTTCACCTATTTTTCCACCAAAATAGCCACAAAAATTTAAACGGACCATACAGGGATGATCCCAACCTCCCTAGATTACCCCGGTCTATTTTTGACCCGCAGAACGCTCGAACCCCGGGGCTATCCCCGAAACCGTGGGCTATAGCCAAGAGGGTTGAGGATTGTCCTAGTGTGGTCCATTAAAGTTTTTGTGGCCATTTGGGGTGACATACGGATAAAATAGTATGAACGAGGCAATTTCGGGCCAAATTGGTGTTTTATATCCTACAGTTTTGGGGGTGGGCCCAGGGTCCGGGTATGCTGTGGGCTAAAAATTGACTGGGGCATTCCAGGGAGGTTGGAAATTATCCTAGTATGGTCTGTTTAAATTTTCATAGCTATTTGAGTGGACAAACTGGTGAAATGGCGCGAACGAGTCATTTTCAGGCCAAATCAGTGTATTATAGCCCACAACTTAGGGGGTGGGCTCGGGGTTCGGGTGTGCTTTGGGTCTAAATTCGACAGAGGCATGTTAGGGAGGATGGGGATCATCCCAGTGTAGTCCATTAATATTTTTGTGGCTATTTGGGTAGACAAACGGATGAAACGGCATGAACGGGGTATTTTTGGGCCAAATCGGTGTGCTATAGCCCACGATTTTGGGGATGACTCCAGGGCCCGAGCATGTTGTGGGTAGAAAATTGATCGGGCATGCCAGAAAGGTTGGGGATCATCCTAGTGTGGTCCATTTAATTTTCGTGGCAATTTGGGTGGACAAACAGGTGAAACAGGGCCAACGAAGCATTTTTGGGCAAAATCGGTGTACTATAGCCCACGATTTTGGGGTGGGCTGGGGATCCGGGTGTGCTGAAGGCTGAAAATTGACCGGGGAGGGAAAGAGAGGTTGGGGATCATCCCAATGTAATCCGCTTAAATTTTTGTGGCCAATTGGGTGTACAAACAGGAAAAATGGTGCAAACAGGCCATTTTTGGGCCAAATGGGTGTGCTATAGCCTACGGTTTTAGGGGTGGGCCCGGGGTCCGGGTGTTCTATGGGCCAAAAATCGATCGTACGTGCTAGGGATGTTTGGGATCATCCTAGTATGGTTTATTTAAAATTTCGTGGCCATTTGGGTGGACAAATGGGCGAAATAGTACGACGGGGTATTTTCGGGCCAAACTGGGGTGCTATAGCCCACAATTTGGGGGGTGGACTCGGGTTATGGGCATGCTGTGGGCCAAAAATTGACCGGGGTATGCCAGGAAGGTTGGGGATCATCGTAGTATAGTTCTTTTAAATTTTCGTGGCCATTTGGGTGAAAAAATGAGCGAAATAGCGTGAACAGGGGTTTTCAGGTCTAATCAATGTGCTATAGAACACGGTTTCGGGGGCGCGCCCAGGATCCAAGCATTCTGTGGGCCGAAAATTGACCTGGGCATGCCAGGGAGGATGAAGATCATCGCAGTGTGGTCCGTTTAAATTTTTGCAGCCATTTGGGTGGACAAACGGGCAAAACGGCGCAAATGGTGCATTTTTTAGCCAAATTGTTGTTATATAGCCCACAAATTTGGTGATTGGCTCGGGGTCTGAGCGTGTTGTAGGCAGAAAATAGACCAAGGCGTGCCAGGGAGGTTGGGGATCGTTCAAGAGTGGTTCGTTTAAATTTTTGTTGCCATTTGGGTTGACCAAGGGGTGAAACAGCTCAAGCGAGTCATTTTGGGGCTAATTCGGTGTGCTATAGCCCATGATTTTGGGGGTGGGCCCAGGTTCTGGGCGTGCTGTAAGCCGAAAATCGATCGGGGCATGCCAGGGAGGTTGGGGATCATCCCAGTATGGTCTGTTTAAATTTTTGTGGCCATTTGGTTGGACAAACGACAAAAATGTGCAAACGGAGCATATTCAGGCCAAATCGGTGTGCTATAGCCCACGATTTCAGGAATAGGCCCGGGGTTCGGGCGTTTTTTGGGCTAAAAATTGAGCGGGGCATGCCAGGTATGTTGGGGATCAACCTAGTATGGTCTGTTTAAATTTTTGTGGTTATTTGTGTGGAAAAATGGGTGAAATGATATGAACAGGGCATTTTTAGGCTAAATTAGTGTGCTATAACATACGGTTTCATGGGTAGGCTCAGGATTCGGGTGTGCTGTAGGCCAAAAATCGACCGAGGCATGCCATGGAGGTTGGGGATCATCTCATTGTGGTCTGTTTAAATTTTCATGGACAATAGGGTGGACAAACGGATGAAACGGCGCAAATGGGGCATTTTTGGGCCAGATTGGTGTGCTACAGCCCACGATTTTGGGGGTGGGCCCAGATTCTGGGCGTGCGGTGGGCCTAAAATTGATCGGGACATGCTAGGGATGTTGGGGACCATCTCAGTTTGGTCCGTTTAAATTTTCATTGCCATTTGGGTGGACAACCGGGATCAACGACGCGAACTGGGAATTTTTGAGCCAAATTGGTGTGCTATAGCCCACGATTTTGGCGGTTGGCCTAATGTCCTGGTGTGCTGTGGGCCAAAAATCGACCGGGGCGTGACAGGAAGGTTAGGAATCATCCCATTGTGGTTTGTTTAAATTTTTATGGCCATTTGGGTGGATAAATAGGCAAAACAGGGCATTTTCAGGCCAAATTAGTTTGCTATAGCCCACAGTTTTGGGGGTGGGCCAAGGGTTCGGGAGTGCTCTGGGACAAAAATCGACTGAGGCATGCCAGGAAAGTTGAGTATGGTCCCAGTGTGGTCCATTTAAATTTTTGTGGCCATTTTTGGGGTCAAACAAGCAAAACAGCGCAAATGGGACATTTTTGGGCCAAATCGGTGTGCTATAGCCCAGAGTTTTGGGGGTGGGCCTAGGGTCCGGGCATGCTGTGGGCCAAAAATTGACCAAAGCATTCTAGGGAGGTTAGAGATCATCCTAGTGTGGTCTATTTAAATTTTTTTGGCCATTTGGGTTGACAAATGAGCAAAACTGCTCGAACGGGACATTTTTAGGCCAAATTGACGTGCTATAGCCCACAGTTTTGGGGGTGGTCCCGGGATTCGGGTGTGCTATGGGCCAAAAATTAATTGGGACATGCCAGGAAAATTAGGGATTATCCCAGTGTGGTCCTTTTAAATTTTTGTGGCCGTTTGGGTGGACAAACGAGCGAAACGGTGTGAACGAGGCTTTTTTAGGCTAAATTGGTGTGCTATAGCCCACAGGTTTGGGGGTGCGGCCGAGGTCCGAGCGTGCTGTAGGAAATAAAATTGACCGATCCATGCCAGGGAGGTTGGGTATCATCCCAGTGTGGTCTGTTTAAATTTTCGTGGCCATTTGGGTGGACAAACGGGCAAAAAGGAGCAAACTGGCATTTTTGGGCCAAATCGGTGTACTATAGCCCACAGTTTCACGGGTAGGCTCAGGGTTTAGGCATGCTGTGAGCCAAAAATCGATCGAGGCATGCTAGAGAGGTTGAGAATCGTGCCAGTATGGTTCGTTTAAATTTTCGTGGACATTTGGATGGACAAACGGGCGAAACGGTACAACGGGATATTTTTGGGCCAAATCAGTGTGCTATAGCCCCTGATTTTGGGGGTGGGCATGAGGTCCGAGCGCGTTGTGGGATAAAAATTGACCGAGGCATGCCTAGGAGGTAGGGGATCATCCCAGTGTGATCCGTTTTAATATTTTTGGCCATTTGGGTGGACAAACGGGCAAAACGATGGGAATGGGGCATTTTTGGGCTAAATCGGTGTGCTATAGCCTACGATTTAGGGGTGGGGTCGGGGTTCGAGCGTCCTGTAGGAAAAAAATCAATCGGGGTATGCCAGGGAGGTTGGGTATCATCCCAGTGTGGTCTGTATAAATTTTCATGGCCATTTGGGTGTACAAACGGGCAAAACATCGCAAACAGGGCACTTTCGGGCCAAATCTGTGTGCTATAGCCCACGGTTTTGGGGGTGGTCTCGGGGTCCGGACATGCGGTGGGCCAAAAATAGACAGGAGCATGCCATAGAGATTGGGGATCATCCCAGTATGGTCCATTTAAATTTTTGTGTCCATTTGGGTGGACAAACTGGCGAAACGGAGTGAACCGGGCATTTTCGGGCCAAATTGGTGTGCTATAACCCACAATTTTTTAGGTGAGCTTGGGGTTTGGGTGTGTTGTGGGATGAAAATCAACCGAGGAATGCCAAGGAAGTTGGGGATCATGCCAGTGTGGTCCGTTTAAATTTTGTGGCCATTTGGGTGGAGAAACGAGTAAAACGGTGCGAACGGGACATTTTTTGGCCAAATTGGTGTGCAATAGCCTATAGTTTTTGGGGTGGGCCCGGGATCCAGGCGTGCTATTGGCCTAAAATCAATCAGGGCGTGCTAGGGAGGTTGGGGATTATCCCAATGTGGTCCGTTTAAATTTTCGTGTCCATTTGGGTGGACAAACGGGCAAAACGGCATGAACGAATCATTTTCACGCTAAATCGATGAGCTATAGCCCACGGTTTAGGGGGTTGGCTTAGGTTTCGAGCGTTCTGTCGGCCAAAAATTCATCGAGGCATGCCAGGGAGGTTGTGTATCATCCCAGTATGGTCCATTTAAATTTTTGTGGCTATTTGGGTGGACAAACCGGCGAAACGGCACGAACGAGGCATTTTTGGGCCAATTTGGTATGCTATATCCCACGGTTTTGAGGGTGGGCCTAGGTTCTAGATTTGTTGTGGCCGAAATTCGACTGGGGTATGCCATGGAGGTTGGGTATCATCCCAGTATTGTTCGTTTAAATTTTCATGGCCATTTGGGTGGACAAACGGGCGAAACGTCATGAACAGGGCATTTTCAGGCCAAATCGGTGTGCTATAGATCACAGTTTTGAGGAAGGGTCCGGGCGTTCTGGGGGCCAAAAATCAACCGGGGCATGCCAGGGAGGTTGGGGATCGTTCCAGTATGGTCCGTTAAAATTTTCGTGGCCATTTCGGTTGACAAATGGGTGAAACAGCACGAATGAGGCATTTTTTGGCCAACTCGGTGTCCAGTAGCCCACGGTTTCAGGGATGGACCTGGGGTCCGGGCATGCTGTGGGCTGAAAATCGATCGGGGTATGCCAGGGAGGTTGGGGATCATCCCATTGTGGTTCCTTTAAATTTTCATGGCCATTTGGCTGGACAAACAGGCAAAACGGTGTGAACGAGGTATTATCCGGCTAAATCGGTGTGCTATAGCCCATGATTTTGGGGGTGGACCTGGGGTTCGAGCGTGCTGTAGGCTAAAAATTGACCAGAGGATGCCAGGGGGGTTGAGGATCGTCCAGTGTGATCCGTTTAAATTTTTGTGGCCGTTTAAGTGGACAAACAGGCAAAATAGTTGAATGATGTATTTTTAAGCCAAATCGGTGTGCTATAGCCCATGGTTTCGGGGGTGTTCCTAGGGTCCGAGCGTGATGTGGACTTAAAATAGATTGGGGCATGCCAGGGAGGTTGGGGATCATCCCAGTGTGGTCAGTTTAAATTTTTATTGCCATTTGGGTGGACCAACGGGCAAAACGGCGCAAATGGGGCATTTTTAGGCGTAATCGGTGTTCTATAACCCATGGTTTTGGTGGTGGGATCGGGGTCCGGCCGTGCTGTGGTCAATAGCACATCGATTTGGCCTGAAAATGCCCAGTTCTCATCGTTTTGCCCGTTTGTGCACCCAACTGACCACAAAAATTTAAATGGACCACACTGGGATAATCCCTAACCTCCCTGGCATGTCTCGGTTGATTTTTGGCCCACAGCATGCCTAGACCTCGGGCCCACCCCCAAAATCGTAGGCTATAGCACACCGATTTGGCCCAAAAATACCCTGTTCGCGCCATTTCGCCCGTTTGTCCACCCAAATGGCCATGAAAATTTAAACAGACCACACTTTGACGATCCTTAACCCCCCTGGCATGCCTTGATTGATTTTTGGCCCACAGCATGCCCTGACCTGGGCCCATCCCAGAAACTGTGGGCTATAGCACAGCGATTTGGCCCGAAATTACCCCGTTCATGTCGTTTCACCCATTTGTCCACCCAAATGGCCACGAAAATTTAAATAAACCACATTGGGATGATCCCCAACCTCCCTGGAACGTCTCGATCTATTTTAGGCCCATAGCACACTGGACCCCGAGCCCACCCCCAATATCGTGGGTTATATAGCACACCGATTTGACCAAAAAATACCCCGTTCACACTGTTTCGCCTGTTTATCCACCCAAATGGCCACGAAAATTTAAACGGACCACACTGGCATGATCCCCAACCTCCATGGCATGCCTCGGTCAATTTTTGGCCCACAGCATGCTCGGACCCCTGACTCACCCCCAAAACCGTGGGCTATAGCACTTCGATTTTGCCTAAAAATGCCTCACTCGCACCGTTTCGCCCATTTATCCACTCAAATGGCAGCAAAAATTTAAATAGACCACACTGGGATGATCCCCAACTACCCTGGCAGGCCTCGATAGATTTTTGGCCCACAACACGCTCGGGCATCGGGCCCATCCTGAAACTGTGGGCTAAAGCACATCAATTTGGCCGAAAAATGCTGCGTTCGCACCGTTTCACTCGTTTGTCCATCCAAATAGCCACAAAAGTTTAAACGAACCACACTGGGATAATCTCCAACCTCCCTGGAATATACCGGTCAATTTTTAGCCCACAGCATGCTCGGACCTCGAGCCCACCCCCAAAACCATGGGCTATAGCACACCGAATTTTCCTGAAAATGCCCTGCTCGTGCAATTTCGCTCGTTTGTCCCCCCAAATAGCCAAAAAAAAATTAAACAGACCTTACTGGAATGATTCCCAACCTCCCTGGCATGCCCTGGTCAATTTTAGGCCCACAGCACGGCCGGACCCTGGGCCCACCCCTAAAACTGTGGGCTATAGCACACCAATTTGGCCCGAAAATGCCCCATTCGCACCATTTAGCCTATTTGTCCACCCAAATGGCCACAAAATTTAAACGGACCACAATAGGACGATCCCCAAATTTCCTGACATACCCCGATCAATTTTTAGCCCACTGCACGCCCGTACCCAGGCCCACCTTTGAAATCGTGGGCTATAGCACACCAATTTATCCTGAAAATGCCCCATTCTTATTGTTTTTCCCATTTTTCCACCCAAATGGCCACAAAAATTTAAATAGACCATATTGGGACGATCCCCAATCTCCCTTGCACATCCAGGTCAAATTAGTGTGCTATAGAATATGGTTTTGGGGGAAGGCCCGGGGTCCGGGTATGCTGTGGGCTAAAAATTGATCTGGGTATGCCAGGGAGGTTAGGGATAATCGCAGTGTGGTCCGTTTAAATTTTTGTGGCCATTTGGGTGGACAAACGGGCGAAACAGAATGAATGGAAACTTTTTGGGCCAAATCGGTGTTATATAGCCCATGAATTAGGGGGTTGACTCAGGTTTCAAGCATGCTGTAGGCCGAAAATTGGACGGAGCATGCCAGGGAGGTTGGGGATCATCTCAGTGTGGTCCGTTTAAAGTTTTGTGGCCATTTGGGTGGACAAACGGGCAAAACAGAATGAACGGGGAATTTTTGGGCCAAATCGGTGTTATATAGCCCACGAATTAGGGGGTTGACTCAGGGTCCAAGCGTGCTGTAGGCCGAAAATTAGCCGGAGCGTGCCAGGGAGGTTGGGGATCATCTCAGTGTGGTCCGTTTAAATTTTTGTGGCCATTTGGGTGGACAAACGGGAGAAACGGCTTGAGCGAGGCATTTTAGGGCCAATTTGGTGTGTTATAGCCCACGATTTTGGGGGTGGGCCAAGGGTCTGGGCGTGCTGTAGGCTAAAAATCGACCAGAATATGCCAAGGAGGTTGGGGATCATCCCAGTGTGGTCTGTTTAAATTTTCGTGGAAATTTGGGTGGTCAAACGAGCGAAAATGCGCGAACGGGGCATTTTCAAGCCAAATCAGTGTGCTATAGCCCCCGGTCTCGGGGATGGGCCCAGGGTTTGGGCGTACTGTGGGCCAAAAATTAACCGGGGCATGCCATGGAGGTTGGGGATCATCCCAGCATGGTCCATTTAAATTTTTATGGCTATTTGGGTGGACAAACAGGTGAAACGACATGAACGGGGCATTTTTGGGCTAAATTGGTGTGCTATAACCTACGGTTTTAGGTGTAGGCTCAGGGTTCAGGCATGTAGTGGGCCAAAAATCGATCGAGGAATTCCAGGGAGGATGGGGATAGTCTCAGTGTGGTTCGTTTAAATTTTCATGGCCATTAGGGTGGACAAACGGAAGAAACAGCGTGAATGGGGTATTTTTGGACCAAATTAATGTGATATTGCCCACGGTTTTAAGGGTGGGCCTAGAGTCTGGGCGTGCTGTGGGCCTAAAATCGACAGCGGCATGCTAGGGAGGTTAGGAATCATCCCAGTTTGGTCCGTTTAATTTTCATTGCCATTTGCGTGGACAACTGGGATAAACGATGCGAACTGGGCATTTTCGGGCCAAATCGGTGTTCTATAGCCCACAATTTTAGCGGTTGGCCTGGGGTCCAGGTGTTCTGTGGACCAAAAATTAATTGGGGCATGACAGGGAGGTTTGGAATCATCCTATTATGGTTTGTTTAAATTTTTATGGCCATTTGGGTGGATAAATGGGCAAAATGGGGCATTTTTAGGCCAAATCGGTGTGCTATAGCCACGGTTTTGGGGGTGGGCCCAGGTTTTGGAAGTGCTATGGGACGAAAATTGACTAAGGCATGCCAGGGAGTTTGAGGATTGTCCCAGTGTGGTCTATTTAAATTTTTATGGCCATTTTTGTGGACAAACAGGCGAAACAGCGCAAACAGGGCATTTTCTAGCTAAATCGGTGTGCTATAGCACACAGTTTAGGGGTGAGCCCAGGATACAGGCATGCTGTGGGCCAAAAATTGATCAGGTCATTCTATAGAGGTTAGGGATAGTCCCAGTGTGATCCATTTAAATTTTTCTGGCCATTTGGGTTGACAAACGAGAAAAACTATGCGAACAGGGCATTTTCAGGCCAAATTGACGTGCTATAGCCCAAAGTTTTGGGGGTGGTCCCGGGATTTGGGCATGCTGTGGGCCAAAAATTAATTGAGACGTGTCAGGAAGGTTAGGTATTATCCCAATGTGGTCCTTTTAAATTTTTGTGGTCATTTGGATGGACAAACGAGCAAAACGGCGTTAACGGGGCATTTTTAGGCTAAATCGGTATGTTATAGCCCACGGGTTTGGGGGTGGGGCCGGGGTCCGAATGTGCTGTGGGAAATAAAATCGACCGAGGAATGCCAGGGAGGTTGGGTATCATCCCAGTGTGGTCTGTTTAAATTTTCGTGGCCATTTGGGTGGACAAACGAGCAGAACAGTGCAAACGAGGCATTTTCGGGCCAAATCGGTGTGCTATAGCCCACGATTTAGGGGGTGGGCTCGGGGTCCGAGCATGCTTTTGGCCAAAAATTGACTGAGGCTTGTTAGGAGGGTTAAGGATCGTCCCAGTATGGTCCGTTTAAATTTTTGTGGCCATTTAGATTGACAAACGGGCAAAATGGTGCGAATGGGGCATTTTAAAGCCAAATTGGTGTGCTAAAGCCCACAATTTTAGGGGTGGGCTCGGGGTACGGGCGTGCTGTGGGTCTAAAATTGATTGGGGTGTTCCAGGGAGGTTAGGGATCATCCCAGTGTGGTTCATTTAAATTTTTCTCGCAATTTGGGTGGACAAATGGATGAAACGACGCGAACGGGGTATTTTTTGGCCAAATCGGTATGCTATAGCCCAAGGTTTAGGGGGTGGGCCTGAGGTCCGAGTGTGTTGTAGGCCAAAAATCGATCGGGGCTAGACAAGGAGGTTGGAGATCTTCCCAGTGTGGTCCATTTATATTTTTATGGCCATTTGGGTGGACAAACGGGTGAAACAACGTGAACGGGGTATATTCGGGCCAAATCGATGTGCTATAGCCCACGGTTTTAGGGGTAGGCCCAAGGAGGTTGGGAATCATCCTAGTGTAGTCCGTTTAAATTTTTGTGGCCGTTTGGGTGGACAAATGGGCGAAACAGTGCGAACGGTTAATTTTCAGGCCAAATTGGTGTGCTATATAGCCCATGGTTTTGGGGGTGTCCAGGTGTCCGAGCGTGCTGTGGGCCAAAAATCGACCAAGGCATACCAGGAAGACTAGGTATCATCTCAGTGTGGTCCATTTAAATTTTCCTGGTCATTTGGGTGGAAAAACAGGCGAAATGACGCGAACAGGGCATTTTGGGGCCAAATCGGTATGCTATATAGCCCACGGTTTTTGGGTTGGGCGTGCCAGGGAGGTTGGGGATCGTCTCATTATGGTTTTTTTAAATTTTTGTGGCCATTTGGTTGGATAAACGGGAGAAACAGCACGAACGAGACATTTTTGGGGAAAATTGATGTGTTATAGCCCACAGTTTTGGGATTGGGCCCGGGGTCCGAGCGTGCTGTAGGCCGAAAGTCGACCAGAGTGTTCCAGGGGTGGTTGGGGATCAACCCAGTGTTGTCCTTTTAAATTTTTGTGGCCATTTGGGTGGACAAACAGGTGAAATGGCGTGAAGGGGGCATTTTCGAGCCAAATTGGTATGTTATAACCCACAGTTTCGGGGGTGGGCCCAAGGTCCGAGTAATTTTTTGGCTGAATATCGATCGGTTCATGCCAAGAAGGTTGGGAATCATCCTCGTATGGTCCGTTTAAATTTTTGTGACCATTTGGGTGGACAAACAAGCAAAACGGCTGAACGAGGCATTTTTAGACCAAATCAGTGTGCTATAGCCCACGAATTTTGGGGTTGGCCCAGGTTCCAGGCATATTGCGGATCAAAAATTGACTGGAGCGTGCCAGGGAGGTTGGGGATCATCCCAGTGTGGTCAGTTGAAATTTTATGGCCATTTAGGTGGACAAACGGGCGAAACAGCACGAACGGAGCATTTTTGGGCCAAATCAGTGTGCAATAACCTACGGTTTTGGGGATGGGCCTGGGTTCCGGGGGTGTTGTAGGCCAAAAATTGATCGTGATATGCCAGGGAGGTGGTGGATCATTTCAGTATGGTTCATTTAAATTTTTGTGACCATTTGGGTGGACAAACGAGCGAAACAGAGCGAATGGGGCACTTTTGGGACGAATCGATGTGATATAGCCCACAGATTTGGGGGTTGGCTCGGGGTCTGGATGTGAGGTAGGCCAAAAATTGATCGGGGCGTGTCAAGGAGGTTGGGGATCACCCAGTGTGGTCCGTTTAAATTTTAGTGGCCATTTGGTTGGACAAACGGGCGAAACGGCACCAATGGGGCATTTTTGGGCTAATTTGATATGCTATAGCCGATGGTTTTAGGGGTGGTCCCAGGGTGTAGGCGTGTTATGGGCCCAAAATCGACTGAGGCATGGCAGGGAGGTTAGGGATCGTCCCAGTGTGATCCGTTTAAATTTTCGTGACCATTTGGGTGGACAAACGGGCGAAACAGCGTGAACAGAGAATTTTTAGGCCAAATCGATGTTCTATAGCCCACGGGAGAAAAGGAGCAAACGGGGTATTTTTGGGCTCAATCGGTGTGATATAGCCTACGGTTTTGAGGGTTGGCTCGAGGTCCGGGAGTGCTGTGGGCCAAAAATTGATCTGGGCGTGCCAGGGAGGTTGGGGCTCATCCCAATATGGTTCGTTTAAATTTTTGTGGCCATTTGGGTGGACAAACGGGCGAAACGGCATGAATGGGGCATTTTGGGCCAATTCGATGTGCTATAACCCACGATTTTGGGGGTGGGCCTGGATTCTAGGCGTTCTGTGGGCCGAAAATCAACCGAAGCATGCCAGGGAGGTTGGGGATCATCCCAGTGTGGTCTGTTTAAATTTTTGTGACCATTTGGGTTGACAAACGGGCGAAACGACGCGAAGGTGCATTTTAGGGCCAAACCGGTTTGCTATTACCCACGATTTTGGGGTTGGGCCCAGGGTCCTGGCGTGTTGTGGCCTTAAAATCAAACGAGGCATGCCATAGAGGTTGGGGATCGTTCTAGTATGGTCCATTTAAATTTTTTTGGCTATTTGGGTGGACAAATACGCAAAATAACGCGAATAGGGCATCTTCAAGCCAAATCAATTTCGGGGGTAGGCTCGGGGTCCGGGCATACTATGGGCCGAAATTCAACCGAGGAATGCTATAGAGGTTATAGATCGTCCCAGTGTGGTCCGTTTAAATTTTTGTGGCTATTTGGGTGGACAAACGGGCGAAACAGCATGAACGAGGCATTTTTGGGCCAAATTGGTGTGCTATAACCCACGATTTTGGGGGTGGGCCCAGGTTTTATGGGACTGTGGCAAAAAAATAAACTGAGGTGTGCCAGGGAGGTTAGGGATCATCACAGTGTGGTCCATTTAAATTTTTGTGGCCATTTGGGTGGACAAACGGGAGAAACGGCGCAAACGGGGCATTTTTGGGCCAAATCGGTGTGCTAACCCATGGTTTCTAGTTGGTTTGGATGGTCAAAGGGGGAAACAGGGCGAACGGGCTATTTTGGGTCCAAATCGGTGTGCTATAGCCCACGATTTTTAGGGTGGGCAAAGGGTTCGGGCGTGATTTTTGCCGCAAATTGACCAGGCTACCCCAGGCAGGCTGGGGAACGGCCTATTGTTGGCTATTTTGAGGATAAATTAGGACATTTTGGGGACAAATCGGTGTACTATAGCCCAAGATTTTTGGGTGGCCCAGGGTCCGGACGTTATTTTGGCCTAGAATCAACCAAGTTTCCCAGGCAGGCTGGGTAGTGGCCTAGTGTGAGCCATTTTCATTTTCTGGGTGGTTTGGTTGTTTAAACGGGTGAAACGGCACGAACGGGCCATTTTGGGGCCAAATCAGTGTGTTGTAGCCCATGGTTTTTAGGGTGGGCCCGAGGTCTAGGCGTGATTTTTTGCCAAAAATCAACTGGGCTGCCCCAGGCAGGCTGGGGAACAGCCTAATATGGGCCATTTTGATTTTCTAGTCAGTTTGGTAGGTGAAACGGGCGAAACGGCGTGAACGGGCAACTTTGGGGCCAAATCGGTGCGTTATAGCCCACAGTTTTTGGGGTAGGCCAGGGGTCTGAGCGTGATTTTTGCCAAAAATTGACCAGGCTACCCCAGGCAAGCTAGAGAGCGGCTTAGTATAGGCCATTTTGGTTTTCTAGATTGTTTGGTTGGTCAAACAGGTACAACGGTGTGAATGAACCATTTTGAGGCCAAATCGGTGTGCTATAGCACACGATTTTTGGGGTGGGCCCGAGGTTCGAGCATGATTTTGGCCAAAAATCTATTATGTTGCCCCAGGAAAGCTGGGGAGTGGTCTAGTGATGGGCCATTTTGGTTTTCTGGGCAGTTTGGTTGGTCAAACGGGTAAAACGGGGCGAACGGGCCATTTTGGGGCCAAATTGATGTGCTATAGCCGACGGTTTTTGGGGCAGGCCAAGGGTCCAGGCGTGATTTTTGCTGAAAATTGACCGGGTTGCACCAGGTAGGCTGGAAAGCGGCCTCGTGTGGGCTATTTTGGTTTTCTGGGTGGTTTGGCTGGTCAAACCGATGATACGGTGCGAACGGGCTATTTTGGGATAAATCGGTGTGCTATAGCCCATGGTTTTTGGGGTGGGCCTGGATTTCAGGCCTGATTTTGGCCGAAAATCGACCGACCCACCCCAGGCAGGCTGAGGAGCAGACTATTGTGGGCCATTTTGGTTTTCTAGGAGGTTTGGTTAGTCAAACGGGCAAAAATGAACAGGCCATTTTGGAGCTAAATCGGTATGCTATAGCCCACGATTTTTGGGGTGGGCCCGGGTTTCAGATAGGATTTTATCCAAAAATTAACCGGGCTGCCCCAGGCAGGCTGGAAAACGGCCTAGTGTGGGTTATTTTGGTGTTCTAGGTGGTTTGGTCGGTCAAACGGGCAAAACGGTGTGAACAGGCCATTTTGGGACCAAATCAGTGTGCTATAGCGCACGGTATTGAGGGTGGGCCCAGGGTTCGGGCGTAATTTTTGCAAATAATTGACCGGGCTGCCTAAGTCAGGATTGGGAGAGCCCTAGTGTGGGCCACATTTGTTTTCTGGGCGATTTAGCTGGTTAAACGGGGCAGACGGGCCGTTTTAGGGCCAAATCGGTGTGCTATTACCCACGGTTTTTGGGGCTAGCCCGGGGTCCAAGCGTGATTTTGGCTGAAAATCTACTGGGCTGCCCCAGGCAGTTTTGGGAGCGGCCTTATGTTGGCCATTTTGGTTTTCTAGGTGGTTTGGTTGGTCAAACGAGCAAAACAGTTGGAACGAGCCATTTTAAGGCCAAATCGGTGTGCTATAGCTGACGATTTTCACAGTGAGCTCGGGGTCAAGGCGTGATTTTGGTCAAAAATTGATTAGGCTCCCCCAGGCAGGCTGGGAAGCGGCCTAGTGTGGACCATTTTGGTTTTCTGGGCGTTTTGGTTGGTCAAATAGGAATGGTGCGAATAGGCTATTTTAGGGCCAAATCGGTGAGCTGTAACCCA
Source organism: Capsicum baccatum var. pendulum (assembly GCA_030864225.1). Classification (NCBI taxonomy): domain Eukaryota; kingdom Viridiplantae; phylum Streptophyta; class Magnoliopsida; order Solanales; family Solanaceae; genus Capsicum; species Capsicum baccatum. The sequence continues at coordinate 232,209,461 of CM061555.1, read as the reverse complement.
TGGTTTTTGGGGTAGACCCATGGTTCGGGCGTGATTTTGTCCGAAAATTGATCGAGCTGCCCTAGGCAGGCTGGATAACGGCCTAGTGTGGGCTATTCTGGTTTTCTGGCTGGTTTGATTGGTAAAACGGGCAAAACGGTGTGAACGGGCAATTTTGGGGCCAAATTGGTATGCTACATCCCACGGTTTTTGGGGTGGGCCCATGTTTCGGCCTTAATTTTGGTGAAAAATCAATCGGGCTCCCTCAGGCAGGCTGGGGAGAGGTCTAGTGTGGGTCATTTTGGCTTTTTGGGCAGTTTGGTTGGTCAAATGAACGAAACGGCGTGAACGAGCCTTTTGGGGGCCAAATTGTTGTGCTATAGCCCTAGGGTTTTGTGGTGGGCCTAGGGTCCGGGTGTGATTTTGATCAAAAATCAACCAAGCTGCCTTAGAAAGGCTGGGGAGCAACTTAGTATGGGCCATTTTGATTTTTTGGACGATTTGGTTAGATAAACGGGCGAAATGGCACGAACGGGCCATTTAGGGGCTAAGTCGATGTGCTATAGCCCACGGTTTTTGGGGTGGGCCCAAGGTTCGGGCATGATTTTTGCTGAAAATCAATCAAAATTCCCCTGGCAGGCTAGGGAACGGCCTAGTATGGCCATTTTGGTTTTCTGGGCGGTTTGGTTGGTCAAACTGGCAAAACAGCGTGAACGGACCATTTTGGGGCCAAATCGTTGGGCTATAGCCCACAGTTTTTGGGGTGGGCCCAGGGCCCGAGCATGATTTTGGCTAAAATTCGACCAGGATGCCCTAGGCAGGCTGGGAAGCGGCCTAGTGTGGGCCATTTTTGTTTTTTGGGCAGTTTTGTTGGTCAAGCGGGCAAAACGGCGTAAACGCGCCATTTTTGGGCCAAATCAATGTGCTATAGCCCACAATTTTTGGGGTGGGCTCGGGTTCCATGCGTAATTTTAGCTGAAAATCGATCGGGCTACCCCAGGCAGGCTAGGGAGTGGCGTAGTGTTGGCCTTTTTTGTTTTCTGGGCGGTTTGGTTGGTCAAACGGGCGAAACGGTGCGAACGTGCAGTTTTAGGGCCAATTCGGTGTGCTATAGCCCATGGGTTTTGGGGTGGGCCCAAGGTTTGGGAGTGATTTTGGCTGAAAATCGACTGGGTTGCCCCTGGCAGGATAGCACTAGATGGACACAAATCATTCTCACGAAGAGAATCAATTCTGTCATTTAAAGGATCAACTAGTGCTTTTGTACCTACAACAAGAGTTTGGTTCTCATGCGACCTAACAATACCAAGAGTATCACCAAAGGAAGACTCAAGCACCTCTACCCTAGGCAAAGCCGCAGCTATACCCACTTGGTTACTACTAGCCACAACACAACATTCTAAGTTCATAGGAGTGTAGGGGCTAGCGTTTTTACCTTATAGCTTACATGAGCTACGGCCTTCCTCTTGACGTGTGTCCAGGCAACCCACTTGCTCCCTTTGACCTACCATATGATCCAACATTTCATTCATCATAGCTAGGTGTCGGGATATAGGGTCAAGGTAGGCCAAAATGACATTGGTGACATTTGTGTCCATGGGTTGAGAGGTTGAAGTCGCGGGTTCCTTTGTAATTGTACCTAAAACAAAACAAGAACAAGCCTACAAAACAAAACACAAGTTATTTCGAAACAACCTCACCATACTCTCACACGTGATGAGTCAAGGGGTGAGTCTACTCTTTGGTCAAAATGGATTCTTTGTTTGAAGACTCAAGGAAATAATTTCTGAACTTGAACCAAGAAATACTACGATTCAAAAATAAGAAAAGCACAAAATAACGCTAACACGAAGAAACGCATTCAAAAGCCAATTTACAACTTAGTAGGTATTTACTACTTGCCAATTAGTATAAGAATCAATAACAAGAAACTAAGAATCCAAGATTCGAGCCAAAAGTTTTGGTATTGTACGAAATTTGGTGATGTGGCGGTCTAGGATTGGTTGCGGTTTTTGAAAGGTTCTTATTTTTCCCAACTTTAAAATTTTGGTTCAATTTTCAATTCTTGAAGTGTATAATTCGGCCTAGGATAGTAAAACAACTAGACATGAAGATTGGTCGAAAACAATAAGAACCTTCAATAGAAGTTTAAAGATCAAACCTCACGTGAACCTCCAAGAATTGAACACACCCTTTTCAAGTTTATAACCCACAACATAATATCAACAATACAAGTTCAAGACAACACCTTCCAGATTTCGGATCCACAACAACAACACCAACAATGTTCAAGTTCTGAAATCGCAATAACAATACCAACAACAATCGTTCAAGCTCACTTGGATCTAGACTCAAGGTGTTAGAGAAGAAGAAAGCTAACACAAGTAACACTCAAAACAAGTAAAATACACCAAGATCTAGACTTAAATTTTGGCCAAGACTACAACAACAACACAATTTCATCCAAGAACACAAACACGGGCAGATTATTATTATTCTGGAATTTTTAGTTTTCAATAATTTTTTTTTATTTTCAAGTTTACGAGCCCAAGATTGATCTTGTGGGAACAAGATCAAGTCATGCTCTGATACCAAATGATACAAGGCATCCCACAAAGGACACAAAATAGTCCACAAACGTCACAAAACAGTCCACAAAGAACAAGACACAAAACGGCAACAAAAAGAGAAACACAAAACAAAGACGATTTGCAATATATTAAAGGATAGATGGTTAGACAAATACTTACATAAAAACTAGAAACCCTAAGATGTATCAAATCTAAGGACCTCTAACACTTACATAAACAATCACCAAAACCCTTACAGTGACACAAGAGGGACGTTACCTCCTCAAGCACCAACGTTTCAAGCCAAGTTGCAACTCAAGTGAATCCACACTTGAATTCTCCCTCATTTCGGTTTTGGCTTTTTCCAGCCCTACAACTAAGGTGTTTCACTCTCAAACCTAGAAAGAATTAGGTGTTACAATGTTTCAAAGTCTTCCATCAATAAACAACCAAGTATGAAATGAATCCTAAAGAGCCTACTTATAGTTATTACAAAATAAAGACAAAATGACCCTAATGCCCTTAATGAAAGGAGTTCCTATGGAGTGTAAGGAAAGGACACAAAATAACCAAAACACCCGTAAGTAGAGTGGCGGTTTTGGAGTGTTTTAAGGCTCTTCAATGCTCCAAAAACCAAGAGTCATTAAGTGTGGTCCAAAACCGTGAGTCCTCAAGTCTTTAATGCTCCAAGCAATCTTCCACACACGGCCTTAATTAATGGCATGCTCAAAACTAATCTTCCATGCTTTTTCTTGTATACTCAAAGTGACAAAGTCTTGAGTCTTTATGTGTTGGCCTCCAAAGATGTCATCAAAATCTAAGTTGGCCATTTGGCTCGTATCAATTTACTAGGTCCTTAATGGATGGACATGTAATATTTGAGGTCAAAAGTCTCAGTCACATATATTCCCCAAAAAGCGTGGGCTAATAAATATGAAAAGCCTCAAAAATTCTAAAGACCCATTTCGGGACCTTAAAAATCTTAGATGTGCGATGTACGCCCCTGAAAAGAATGCAGTATCATTTACGAGGTCCTTGTAGATGGATCCATAAAATTTGAGGTCAAATATTCTCGAGCGCACATATTTCGAAAATCATGGAATAATACACACGAAAAGCCTCAAAAATTCTAAATACCTATTTCAGGGTATTAAAATCCCAAGTAACCAATGTATGCCTCCTAAAAGCATTCACAATCACGAGTCTGGGCGTACTGTGGGCCTAAAATCGACCAGGGCATGCTAGGGAGGTTAAGGGTCATCCCAGTTTGGTTCGTTTAAATTTTCATTGCCATTTGGGTGGACAACCGGGATAAACGGCGTGAACTGGGCATTTTCAGGCCAAATCGGTGTGCTATAGCTCACAATTTTGGCGGTTGGCCTAGGGTCCAGGTGTGTTGTGGGCCAAAAATTGACCGGGGCGTGATAGGGAGGTTAGAAATTATCCCATTGTGGTTTGTTTAAATTTAATGGCCATTTGGGTGGACAAATAGGCAAAATAGGGAATTTTTAGGCCAAATCGGTGTGTTATAGCCCACGATTTTGGGGGTGGGCCCAGGGTTCGAAAGTGTTGTGGGATGAAAATCGATTGAGGTATGCCAGGAAGGTTGAGAATTGTCCCAGTGTGGTCCATTTCAATTTTTGTGGCCACTTTTGTGGACAAACAGGCGACACGGCGCAAACGGGGCATATTCGGGCCTAATACGTGTGCTATAGCCTACAATTTTGGGGTGGGCCCTGGGTCCGGGTATGTTGTGGTCCAAAAATTGACCAGGGCATTCTAGGGAGGTTAGGGATCATCCCAATGTGGTCCATTTAAATTTTTGTGGCCATTTGGGTTGACAAACGAGCAAAACTGTGCGAATGGGGCATTTTCAGGCCAAATTGACGTACTATAGCCCACAGTTTTGGGGGTGGTCCCAAGATTCGAGCGTGCTGTGGGCAAAAAATTAATCGGGATGTGCCAGGAAGGTTAAGGATTATGCCAGTGTGGTCCTTTTAAATTTTCATGGCAATTTGGGTGGACAAATGGGCAAAACGATGCGAACAGGGCATTTTCGAGCAAAATCGGTGTGCTATAGCCCACTATTTAAGGGGTGGGCTCGGGGTCCGGGCGTGCTGTAGGCTAAAAAATGGCCATTTGGATGGACAAACGAGCGAAACAGTGCAAATGGGGCATTTTCAGGCTAAATCGGTGTGCTAAAGGCCACGATTTTTGGGGTGGGCCAAGGTTACGGGCGTGCTGTGGGTCTAAAATTGACCGGGGCATGCCAGGGAGGTTAGGGATCGTTTCAGTATGGTCCGTTTAAACTTTTGTGGCCATTTGGGTGGACGAATGGACGAAACAGTGCGAATGGGGTATTTTTAGGCCAAATCGATATGCTATAGCCCAAGGTTTTGGGGGTGGGCCCGGGGTCCGAGCGTGCTGTGGGCCAAAAATTAATCGGGGCGAGCCAAGTAGGTTAGATATCTTTCCAGTGTGGTCCGTTTATATTTTGTGGCCATTTGGGTTGACAAACGGGTGAAATAATGCAAACGAGATATACTCAGGCCAAATCGGTGTGCTATAGCCCACGGTTTTAGGGGTAGGCCTTGGTTCCGAGCGTGCTGCAGACCAAAATTTGATCGGGGCCTACCAAGGAGGTTGGAGATCATCTCAGTGTAGTCCGTTTATATTTTTGTGGCCATTTGGGTTGACAAATGGGTGAAATAATGCGAACGAGATATATTCAGGTCAAATCGGTGTGCTATAGCCCACGATTTTAGAGGTAGGCCCTGGGTCCGAGCGTGCTGCAGACCAAAAATTGATCGGGGCCTACCAAGGAGGTTGGAGATCATCTCAGTGTAGTCCGTTTAAATTTTTGTGATCGTTTGGGTGGACAAACGGGCGAAAAAGCGTGAACGGTTAATTTTCGGGCCAAATCGGTGTGCTATAGCCCATGGTTTTGGGGGTGTCCAGGGGTCCGAGCGTGCTGTGGGCCAAAAATTGACCAAGGCATACCAGGAAGACTGGGAATCATCTCAGTATGGTCCATTTAAATTTTCCTGGTCATTTGGGAGGAAAAACAGGCAAAATGACGCGAATAGGGCATTTTGGGGCTAAATCGGTATGCTATATGGCCCACATTTTTGGGATTGCGAATGGGGTCCGGGCGTTCTGTGGGGCAAAAATCGATCGGGGCATGCCAGGGAATTTGGGGATCGTCCCATTGTGGTTCGTTTAAATTTTTGTGGCCATTTGGGTGGACAAATAGGAGAAACAACGTGAACAGGGCATTTTCGAGCAAAATTGGTGTGTTATAGCCCACGGTTTTGGGAGTGGGCTCGGAATCCAAGCGTGTTGTAGGCCGAAAGTCGACCAGACTGTGCCAGGGAGGTTGAGGATCATCCCAGTGTTGTCCGTTCAAATTTTTGTGGCCATTTGGGTGGACAAACGGGTGAAATAGCGCGAAGGACGCATTTTTTAGCCAAATTGGTATGTTATGACCTATAATTTCGGGGGTGGACCCACGGTCCGAGTAATTTTTTGGCTGAATATTGATCGGGCCATCCAAGGAAGGTTGGGTATTGTCCTCGTATGGTCCGTTTAAATTTTTGTGACCATTTGGGAGGACAAATGGGCAAAACGATCGAACGAGGCATTTTTGAGGTAAATCAGTGTGCTATAGCCCACGGTTTTTGGGTTGGCCTAGGTTCCAGGCATGCTATGGATCGAAATTGACTGGGGCGTGCCAGGGAGGTTGGGTATCATCCCATTATGGTCAGTTTAAATTTTTATGGTTATTTGGGTGGACAAACGGGCGAAATGGCACGAACGGGATATTTTTGAGCCAAATCGGTGTGCTATAGCCCACCATTTTGGTAGTAGGCCCAGGATCTGAGCATGCTGAGGGACGAAAATCGACCAGGGCATGCTAGGGAGGTTGGAGATCATCCCAGTGGGGTTCATTTAAATTTTTGTGGCCATTTGGGTGGATAAATGGACAAAACGGCACGAACGGGGCATTTCCTGGCTAAATCGGTGTGCTATAGCCCACGATTTTGGGGGTGGGGCTGGGGTCCGGGCATGCTGTGGGCTGAAAATCGATCGGGGTGTGCCAGGGAGGTTGGGGATCATCCCAGTGTAGTCCGTTTAAATTTGGGTGGACAAACGGGTGAAACAGCGCAAACGGGACATTTTCGGGCCAAATCGTTGTGCTATAGCCTATGATTTTGCCATGCCAGGAAGGTTGGAGACCGTCCTAGTGTGGTCCGTTTAAATTTTAGTGGCCATTTGGGTGGACAAACGAGCAAAACGCTGCGAATGGGGCATTTTTAAACCAGATCGGTGTGCTATAGCCCACGATTTTAGGGGTGGGCCCAGGGTCCGAGCTTTCTGTGGGACAAAAATTGATCGGGGCATGCCAGGGAGGTTGGGAATTATCCCATTGTGGTTCATTTAAATTTTTGTGGCCATTTGGGTGGACAAATGGTCAAAACGACACAAATGGGGTATTTTTGGGCCAAATCGGTGTGCTATAGCCCATAATTTTGAGGGTGGGCCCAGGCTCTGGGCGTACTGTGGGATGAAAATCGACCGGAGCATGCCAGGGAGGTTTGGGATTGTACTAGGATGGTCCATTTAAATTTTTGTGGCCATTTGGGTGGACAAATGGGCAAAACGGCGCGAATGGAGTATTTTCGGGCCAAATCAATATGCTATAGCCCACGGTTTTTGGGGTGGGTCCAGGGTTCGAGCGTGTTATGGGATAAAAATTGATAGGGGTATGGCAGGGAGGTTGGGGATCGTCCCAGTATGGTCCGTTTTAAATTTTATAGCTATTTGGGTGGATAAACGGGTGAAACGATGCGAATGGGGCATTTTCGGGATAAATCGGTATGCTATAGCCCACGATTACGGGGCTGCGCTCGGAGTTCAGGCGTTCTGCGGGCCAAAAATCGACCGGGGCTTTACAGGGAGGTTGGGGATCGTCCCAGTACGGTCCGTTTAAATTTTCATGGTCATTTAGGTGGACAAATGGGCGAAACGACGCTTACGAGGCTTTTTCGGGCCAAATCGGTGTGCTATAACCCACGGTTTATGGGATGGGCCTGGGGTCCGGGCGTGTTGTAAGCCAAAAACCGACCAAGATGTGCCAGGGAGGTGGGGGATCATTCCAGAATGGTCCGTTTAAATTTTCGTGGCCATTTGGGTGGACAAACGGGCGAAACGGAGCGAATGGGGCATTTTGGGGCTAATTCGATGTGCTATAGCAACGGTTTTGGGGGTGGTCCCAGGGTGTGGGCGTGCTATGGGCCCAAAATCGACTGAGGCGTGCCAGGGAGGTTGGGGATCATCCCAGTGTGGTCCGTTTAAATTTTCTTGGCCATTTGAGTGGACAAACGGGAGAAATAGCGTGAACAGGAAATTTTTTGGCCAAATCAATGTGCTATAGCCCACGGGAGAAACAGAGCAAACGGGGCATTTTTGGGCCCAATCGATGTGATATAGCCTACGGTTTTGAGGGTTGGCTCGGGGTCCAGGAGTGCTGTGGGCCAAAAATTGATCGGGGCGTGCCAGGGAGGTTGGAGCTCATCCCAGTATGGTCCGTTTAAATTTTTGTGGCCATTTGGGTGGACAGGCGGGTTAAACGGCACGAACAGGGCATTTTTGGGCCAATTCGATGTGCTATAACCCACGATTTTGTGGGTGGGCCTGGAATTTGGGCATCCTGTGGGCCGAAAATCAACCGAGGCATTCCAGGGAGGTTGGGGATCGTCCCAGTGTGGTCCGTTTAAATTTTCGTGGCCATTTGGGTTGAAAAATGGGTAAAACGATGTGAAGGTGTATTTTAGGGCCAAATCGGTGTGCCATAGCCCACGGTTTTGGGGTTGGGCCCAGGGTCCTGGCGTGCTATGGGCTTAAAATCGAATGAGGCGTGCCATGGAGGTTGGGGATCGTTCCACTATGGTCCATTTAAATTTTTATGGCATTTGGGTGGACAAACAGGCAAAACTATGCGAATAGAGCGTTTTCGAGCCAAATCGATTTTGGGAGTAGGCTCGGGGTCCTGGCATACTATGGGCCAAAAATCAACCGAGGCATGCTAGGGAGGTTAGGGATCGTCCCAGTGTGGTCCGTTTAAATTTTTATGGCCATTTGGGTGGACAAACGGGCGAAACAGCGTGAACGGGGCATTTTTGGGCCAAATCGGGTGTGCTATAACCCACGATTTCGGGGGTGGGCCCAGGCTTTAGGGGACTGTGGCAAAAAAATCAACCGAGGTGTGCCAGGGAGGTTAGGGATCGTCACAATGTGGTCCATTTAAATTTTTGTAGCCATTTGGGTGGACAAACGGGAGAAACGGTGTGAATGGAGCATTTTCGGGCCAAATCGGCGTGCTATAACCCATGGTTTCTAGTTGGTTTGGATGGTAAAAGGGGGAAACAGGGCGAACGGGCCATTTTAGGTCCAAATCGATGTGCTATAGCCCACGGTTTTTTAGGTGGGCAAGGGGTTCGGGCGTGATTTTTGCCGCAAATCGACCGGGCTACCCCAAGCAGGCTGGGGAGCGGCCTATTGTTGGCCATTTTGAGTCCAAATTAGGCCATTTTGGGGATAAATCGGTGTACTATAGCCCACGATTTTTTGGGTGTGCCCAGGGTCCGAACGTAATTTTGGTCGAGAATCGACCAAGCTTCCCAAGCAGGCTGTGTAGTGGCCTAGTGTGGGCATTTTAGATTTTGGGGCCAAATCGGTTGCTATAGCCCATGGTTTTTAGGGTGGGCCCGAGGTCTAGGCGTGATTTTTGCCAAAAATCAACTGGGCTGCCCCAGGCAGGCTGGGGAACGGCCTAGTGTGGGCCATTTTGATTTTCTGGGCAATTTGGTAGGTGAAACGGGCGAAACGACGCGAACGAGCCATTTTAGGGCTAAATCGGTGTGCTATAGCCCACGGTTTTTAGGGTGGGCTAGGGGTCCGAGCGTGATTTTAGCCAAAAATTGACCAGGCTGCCCCAGGCAGGCTGGAGAGAGGCCTAGTATAGGCCATTTTGGTTTTCTAGGTTGTTTGGTTGGTCAAATAGGCACAACGGCGTGAATGAGCCATTTTGAGGCTAAATTGGTGTGCTATAGCACATGATTTTTGGGGTGGACCCGGGGTTCGATCGTGATTTTGGCCAAAAATCTATTGAGTTGCCCTAGGCAAGCTGGGGAGTGGTCTAGTGATGGGCCATTTTAGTTTTCTAGGAGGTTTGGTTGGTCAAACGGGCGAAACGGCATGAACAGGCCATTTTGGGCCCAAATCGGTATGCTATAGCCTATGATTTTTGGGGTGGGCCCGGGTTTCAGATATGATTTTAGCCAAAAATTGATCGGGCTGCCCCAGGCAGGCTGAGGAGCGGCCTAATGTGGGCCATTTTGGTTTTCTAGGCGGTTTGGTCGGTCAAACGGGCGAAACGGTGATAATGGGCCATTTTGAGGCCAAATCGGTGTGCTATAGCGCACGGTATTGAGGGTGGGCCCGGGGTTCGGGCGTAATTTTTGTAAATAATTGATCGGGCTACCTAAGTCAGGATTAGGAGCGCCCTAGTGTGGACCACTTTTGTTTTCTGGGCGATTTGGTTGGTCAAAAGGGACAAACAGGCCATTTTGGGGCTAAATCGGTGTGCTATAACCCATGCTTTTTGGGGTTGGCCCGGGGTCCAAGCGTGATTTTGGCCGAAAATCTACTGGGCTGCCCCAGGCAGTTTGGGGAGCGGCCTTGTGTGGGCTATTTTGGTTTTCTGGGTGGTTTGGTTGGTCAAACGTGCGAAATGGCGGGAACGAGCCATTTTAGGGCCAAATCGGTGTGCTATAGCTGACAATTTTTGCAGTAAGCTCGGGGTCCAGGAGTGATTTTGTTCAAAAATTGATCGGGATCCCCCAGGCAGGCTAGGAAGCGGCCTAGTGTGGACCATTTTGGTTTTCTGGGCGTTTTGGTTGGTCAAACAGGCGAAACGATGCGAATGGGCTATTTTGGGGCCAAATCAGTGTGATTTAGCCCACGGTTTTTGGGGTGGACCCGCGGTTCGAGCATTATTTTATTCGAAAATCGATCGGGCTGCCCTAGGTAGGCTGGAGAGCGGCCTAGTGTGGGCCATTCTGGTTTTCTGGCCGGTTTGGTTGGTCAAACGGGCAAAACGGCGCGAACGGGCAATTTTGGATCCAAATTGGTATGCTACATCCCACGGTTTTTGGGGTGGTCCCGGGGTCCGGCTGTGATTTTGGTAGGCTGGGGAACGGCCTAGTATGGCCATTTTGGTTTTCTGGACAGTTTGGTTGGTCAAACTGGCAAAACAGCACGAACGGGCTGTTTTGGGGCCAAATCGTTGTGCTATAGCCCACGGTTTTTGGGGTGGGCCTAGGGCCCGAGCGTGATTTTAGCTAAAATTCGACCAGGATGCCCTAGGCAGGCTGGGAAGCGGCCTAGTGTGGGCCATTTTTGTTTTTTGGGCAGTTTGGTTGGTCAAGCGGGCAAAACGGCGTGAACGCACCGTTTTATGGCCAAATCGGTGTGCTATAGCCCATGATTTTTGGGGTGGGCCCGGGTTCCGTGCGTGATTTTAGCCAAAAATCGATCGAGCTTCCCCAGGCAGGCTGGAAAGTGGCGTAGTGTTGGCCTTTTTTGTTTTGTGGGCGGTTTGGTTGGTCAAACGGGCGAAACGATGCGAACGTGCAGTTTTAGGGCCAATTCGGTGTGCTATAGCCCATGGGTTTTGGGGTGGGCCCAAGGTTCGGGAGTGATTTTGGCTGAAAATTGACTGGGTTGCCCCTGGCAGGATAGCACTAGATGGACACAAATCATTCTCACGAAGAGAATCAATTCTGTCATCTAAAGGATCAACTAGTGCTTTTGTACCTACAACAAGAGTTTGGTTCTCATGCGACCTAACAATACCAAGAGTATCACCAAAGGAAGACTCAAGCACCTCTACCCTAGGCAAAGCCGCAACTATACCACTTGGCTACTACTAGCCACAACACAACATTCTAAGTTCATAGGAGTGTAGGGGATAGCGTTTTTACCTTATAGCTCACATGAGCTACGGCCTTCCTCTTGAAGTGTGTCCGGGCAACCCACTTGCTCCCTTTGACCTACCATATGATCCAACATTTCATTTATCATAGCTAGGTGTCGGGACATAGTGTCAAGGTAGGCCAAAATAACATTGGTGACATTGTTGTCCATGGGTTGAGAGGTTGAAGTCGCGGGTTCCCTTGTAATTGTACCTAAAAAAAAAAAAGAACAAGCCTACAAAACAAAACACAAGTTATTTTGAAACAACCTCACCACACTCTCACACACTTGATCGTCTCACACTTGAATTCACAAGTGTTGCAAGTCAGCTTATAGTTCGTGATGAGTCAAGGGGTGAGTCTACTCTTTGGTCAAAATGGATTCTTTGTTTGAAGACTCAAGGAAATAATTTCTGAACTTGAACCAAGAAATACTACGATTCAAAAATAAGAAAAGCACAAAATAACGCTAACACGAAGAAACGCATTCAAAAACTAATTTACAACTTAGTAGGTATTTACTACTTGCCAATTAGTATAAGAATCAACAAAACGAAACTAAGAATCAATAACAAGAAACTAAGAATCCAAGATTCGAGCCAAAAGTTTCGGTATTGTACGAAATTTGGTGATGTGGCGGTCTAGGATTAGTTGCGGTTTTTGAAAGGTTCTTATTTTTTCCAACTTTAAAATTTTGGTTCAATTTTCAATTCTTGAGGTGTATAATTTGGCCTAGGATAAGAAAACAACAAGATTAGAACCGTTTTCACCTTTCAAAAAGGTTTGACTTGTGTTACACCTACGATAGTGTTCTTTCTCCCTTTTGGAAACAAGTCTTTTAGTAGATATATTTGTCCCCCTTCCTTTTTAGTAGGTCTTTGGGACTTGTTTTCAAGGCTAACAAAGACTTCACTTCTTTTTACTTAGCTTTTGGATCAAAAACAACACTATTGAAGAGTCTTCTTGCAACTAGACATGAAGATTGGTCTAGAACAACAAGAACCTTCAATAGAAGTTTGAAGACCAAACCTCACGTGAACCTCCAAGAATTGAACACACCCTTTTCAAGCTTATAACCCACAACATAATATCAACAATACAAGTTCAATCCAATACCTTCCAGATTTTGGATCCACAACAACAACACCAACAATGTTCAAGTTCTGAAACTGCAATAACAATACCAACAATAATCGTTCAAGCTCACTTGGATCTAGACTCAAGGTGTTAGAGAAGAAGAAAGCTAACACAAGTAACACTCAAAACAAGTAAAATACATTTAGATCTAGACTCAAATTTTGGCCAAGACTACAACAACAACAACACAATTTCAGCCAAGAACACAAACACGGGAAGATTATTATTTTTCTGAAATTTTTAGTTTTCAATAATTTTTTTTTATTTTCAAGTTTATGAGCCCAAGATTGATCTTGTGGGAACAAGATCAAGTCATGCTCTGATACCAAATGATACAAGGCATCCCACAAAGGACACAAAATAGTCCACAAACGTCACAAAACAATCCACAAAGAACAAGACACAAAACGGCAACAAGAAGAGAAACACAAAACACAGACGATTTGCAATATATTAAAGGATAGATGGTTAGACAAATGCTTACATAAACACTAGAAACCCTAAGATGTATCAAATCTAAGGACCTCTAACACCTACATAAACAATCACCAAAACCCTTACGGTGACACAAGAGGGATGTTACCTCCTCAAGCACCAACGTTTCAAGCCAAGTTACAACTCAAGTGAATCCACACTTGAATTCGCCCTCATTTCGGTTTTGACTTTTTCCAACCCTACAACTAAGGTGTTTCACTCTCAAAACCTAGAAAGAATTAGGTGTTACAATGTTTCAAAGTCTTCCATCAATAAACAACCAAGTATGAAATGAATCCTAAAGAGCCTACTTATAGTTATTACAAAATAAAGACAAAATGACCCTAATGCCCTTAATGAAAGGAGCTCTTATGGAGTGTAAGGAAAGGACACAAAATAACCAAAACACCCGTAAGTAGAGTGGCGGTTTTGGAAATGTTTTAAGGCTTTTCAATGCTCCAAAAACCAAGAGTCATTAAGTGTGGTCCAAAACCGTGAGTCCTCAAGTCTTTAATGCTCCAAGCAATCTTCCACACACGGCCTTAATTAATGGCATGCTCAAAACTAATCTTCCATGTTTTTTCTTGTATACTCAAAGTGACAAAGTCTTGAGTCTTTATGTGTTGGCCTCCAAAGATGTCATCAAAATCTAAGTTGGTCATTTGGCTCGTATCAATTTACTAGGTCCTTAATGGATGGACATGTAATATTTGAGGTCAAAAGTCTCAGTCACATATATTCCCCAAAAAGTGTGGGCTAATAAATATGAAAAGCCTCAAAAATTCTAAAGACCCGTTTCGGGACCTTAAAAATCTTAGATGTGCGATTTACGCCCCCGAAAAGAATTCAGTATCATTTACGAGGTCCTTGTAGATGGATCCATAAAATTTGAGGTCAAATATTCTCGAGCGCACATATTTCGAAAATCATGGACTAATACACACGAAAAGCCTCAAAAATTCTAAATACCTATTTCAGGGCATTAAAATCCCAAGTAAGCAATGTATGCCTCCTAAAAGCATTCACAATCACAAAAAAATACTTGTTTCAAGGCCTTAAAAATCCTAAATGAGCGATGTACATCTCTGAAAACAGTTCTCGTTTGGATGAGCTTAAAGCCTTTGACTTTTAAGACAAGTTAGAAACCCAAACTTTTAGCTTTTGACTTTTTTTTTTCTTTTTTTCTTAAATTAAAGTGCTTATAAGCACTTATAATTTAGCCAAATACCTCAAAAGTACTTTAAAAGTTATTTTTGACTTAACATTTAAAATAAGTCAATTCAAATAGCTTTTTCACAATAGGTCTTTATTTTTACATATAAGCTATCTCAGGCCGCCTTTTTCAAAATGAGAAGAGATCTCATTTCTTTCCGCATATTAGGTAAATTAAAAAAAAAACGAGAAATGGAGAAAGAAAAGATCGGGGCCCCACAAAGTTCGAGCAATGTGAAAAAATTAATCAACTACGCCTCAATCCCAAAGAAAGTAATGGACAATTTTCTTCTAGTCTCATCAACTAGTACAATATTCTGCTGACATTGCAGTGTTTCATTATAAAATGGGATCTTTTAGGGGGGCGGCGGGGTGTGTGCGTGTGTTGGGGATGTTGAAAGCCTCAAAATGTCATGTAATCTTTATTTTCATGTTTTTCTTTTTGAGGAAAGAATAAATAGCTGAATGTTGCTCAGACTATTCAAAAATGTCAACGGGTGCGTGTCGGATTCACCAAAGCTTGTGTATTTTTGGAGAATACGACATGGGTGCGCTATTGAAAGTGAAGAGTCTGCGCAACTAAGAATAGCTCAAATCCTCTTGGTGATCATCTCTTCGACATTTAAAAATTGCTGACCGTTATCAGTCAGTAGGACCGATCATTTTCTCAGGAACTACAAGTTTATCGAACTCATCATCAGTGAGGACGTTTAGATTAAGGGCAGCCTCCTGGCAAATTCAAACCATTGTGTCAAATTCTCTCAACGTTGAACACCAAGTGCGTATTGTTTTTCAAATAATTGCGCGTTTAAGAACGTACCTTTAGACTCGTTCCCTCTTTGTGAGCTTTCTTGGCAACTGCGGCAGCATTGTCATAACCAATTTTCTGAAATAAACAGTAGCAGATATCCCAGAATCAGCAAAATAGCTTTAAGAGGGAGGGAACAGTATTAGCGAATACTTGTCATGGGGAGCACGAATGAGAAAGTAGAACTATTGAGCATCTTGATTGAGACTTACTGGGTTCAAACATGTGACGAGCATGAGCGACTGCAAAGATGGACAAAATGAGATCAAACAGGATTAGAACTTTAACGCAGACGATTTAGAAAGGACTACCAAATTTTGTTTAATTGTTCCACATCTACTGACCTCGTGCAACAATTTTGCAATCCGCTCTCTATTGGCTTGAATTCCTCTTACACAATTCTTTTCAAAAGAAGCAGATGCATCTCCTAGCAATCTCACCGACTGGCATGACAATAATAATGAAAAGAGGATTCAGGGGAAAGTAAGAAAGCAGTAATAACAGATCACAATAATCCGTCTAGCAGACTTGCATAAGCTGAGCCTCGTCTCCCAAGGGGGTTGTTAATGAATAACAAATTGAAAAAAGAGTAACTACACGTACATGAAGGAGAGCATTGGCAATCATAGGCTTGAACACGTTCAGCTCAAAATGGCCATTTGAACCACCAACTGTTACGGCTACATGATTTCCCATAACCTGCACGTAATGAAAGATTCAACTATGTGTTAACTTACAACAACAACAACATACCCAATGTATTCCCACATAGTGGGGCCTGCGGAGGGTAGAGTACCTCAGGTGAAGTAGAGAGGCCGTTTCCGATAACTTGAAAATAAACTTATTCTAGCAATATTGAACCAAGTCATCTCATGTGTCAAGAGTCAAAACTCAGGGCGCTAAGACTTTGGACAAGAATATTAGACAGTCAAACTATCGGACTTCATCATTGTTTGATTATATCTATCTAAAGCAGCACTGTTACCTGAGCACAAACCATTGTAAGTGCCTCACACTGAGTAGGGTTCACCTTGCCCTGAAATTAGAAGACCCATATGTGTTAAGATTTACTCGAAAGGGTCAATCAGAGAAGATAATACATGAGAGTTAACTTAAACAAATATTAAGACTAGTGAGAATACACTCGTACAGGCATTATACTGCTTCCAGGTTCATTTTCAGGAAGAATGAGTTCGCCAAGACCACATCGTGGACCGCTATATAAGAAAAGATATAAATTATTCAACCAAAAGCAATAATCCAAGAAAAACACATCTTCCGAAGATGCCTTAAAAGTTCTAATGAAAAATAAAAGCAAATGTAAGAAGAAAAAGCAACCTGCCGAGAAGTAAACATAAAAAATAAAAAAAAATTGGTCGAAGCATGTACCTTCCTAAGAAGCGAATATCATTCCCAATCTTCATGAGTGAAGCAGCCACTGTATTTAAGGCTCCGCTTGTTTCAACAAATGCATCATGAGCAGCCTGCCAGTGAAAATAACAGCGGAACATTAAGCTTTTGTTGTCATAGCCATCACTTTCTATAGAAATTACTAAAGAAGCATTAAAAAGATACTTCACAATGCAGTTGATTACCAATGCTTCAAACTTATTTTCAGCTGTTACAAAAGGCAAATTCGTTTCCTCTGCCACTGCGGCTGCTATCTTTATATCAAACCTGTAAAAATGGAGAAAACATAACCACAACTGAGTAACATATGGCGCAGTTGAAATTTTAAAGAATGAAACGGATAAAACGATGAGACTTTTTGGAAAACCAACTGAAGGGATTGCATGGCTGTATGTTCCTTGTTTTCACAAAACCAATGCTAAGATTCAGTACTGAAAATAACACACCTGAGTCTGAATCTGGAAATACTCACCCCTTTTTTGTGTTCAATCCTGTTCCAACTGCTGTGCCTCCTTGTGCAAGCTGCTCGAGTGAAGCTGCACTAAGTAAGAACCAGAAAAGTGGAACCAAGGAAATGCAGAAATAAAAAAGTAGGGAACGCCAAATTTTGAATGGGAACCTGATACATGCGTGGAAGGGTGCACAAGACTCTATCAATGCCATATTTCACCTACAATCCAAATGTTTCATTAACAATGATCCAAAACTAGCACCCTTTATCTATGAGTAGCAGACTAGCAGAAACTTTTCCATTTAATAAATTGAAAGTTCAGTAAAGCTTACTTGAGTGACGTAACCACTAAATTCTTGTCCAAGAGTCAAAGGTGTTGCATCTTGTGTGTGGGTCCGCCCAATCTTAATAATGTCCTTGAATTCAACTGACTGGTAAAAGTAATTAGGAGTACAATGTTATAGTTGCAAAGGAAATA
The DNA here is from genome assembly GCA_030864225.1 of Capsicum baccatum var. pendulum. Lineage (NCBI taxonomy): Eukaryota > Viridiplantae > Streptophyta > Magnoliopsida > Solanales > Solanaceae > Capsicum > Capsicum baccatum. The sequence continues at coordinate 232,191,907 of CM061555.1, read as the reverse complement.
GTACCTAGTGCGACAAATTAAAACCAATCACCCTAAGAGAAATTACTGGCTATGCCACGGACTACTTGTTGTTTTGAAATTATCAGACTGAATCATCCATGGTAATAGGATATCCATTCAAGACAAAATTAAGTGTGGCACCATACAAACACCTTTCCTTCTAAGGTTGAGTTGGAACGTCAGTATTAATGTTGGAGAACAACCACTATATTTCCACATATTAGTGTGATATTGGTGCATAGAATAAAAAATTGTAGCACCAAATATTATTGAATAAAATTAGGACAGCCAATATATTTCTGATATAGCAAGAATGAGGGTGCTGATATGGATGCGTGGACATACCATGATTGACAAGATTACATATGAAGATATTCAGGACAAGGTGGAAGAGGCCTCCGTGGTGTATAAGATGTGGGAAGGGAGGTGGAGATGGTTCGGGCATGTGCAAAGGAGATGCATGGAGTGAAGAGGCGTAAGAGGTCAACCATTTTTTGGGCCTGATGAGAGGTAGAGGTAGGCCAAAGAAGTATTGGAGAGAGGTAGAGGTAGAGAATTTTCTGTTCAGCGTGCTGAGACTCGATCCTTCGCAAAAGTCCTAACAATGCCCCTACAAGAAATCTCTAAAATCAACCATCAAGGTAAACAAGCAAGCACAATTGCCAAATGCATACTACAAAAAACCATATAAGGCTGCTAAAATGCACGGACCCTGCTTCTAAATGAAAATGTAAAGATTAGTTCCAATTCTTTGCGAGTGAAAAAAGAAAGCCAACCTTCGAGTGTAATGAAGTATGCAACTGTTTTAAGTTTGGTACTAGTCTTTTATTTATCTCCATAGCAGCAGCAATATGCATCACCTACACATGAAAAAATAACCACAAAACTCAGCGTATGTATGAAAGGTAAATTAGAAACGACAATACATCTTGCCAACAACTAATCTAAAGGAGGAAACTCACAGTAGGAAATGTGTCATTTGAAGATTGTGATCTATTCACATGGTCATTTGGATGCACATGCTTTTCGCCACGCTTATGCCCAAGAATTTCAGCTGCTCTATTTGCAATAACCTGAAAAGATCAGATAAGACATCACTAGAAAGAACCCAGTTCGAGATTTCTTCCCTTTGTAGAACATAGTTCCTTGCAGCACATAACTCAACACTCGCACAATACTGCCGACTTCCTCAACGTTCTTATAACACTAACATTTCACAAGCCGCCACAGTCTGACAAATGCTAGCTACTGTCAAAACATAGAAAACACCCAATGCATGTAGAGTCTGATGCATTCAGCACTATTATTGACTTATCTTGTAGATAGCAGAACTTTCAACAAAGTAATATCTTCCGGTCTTTTATATTAAAAAGAAAAAAAAATATCTTTTCAGCCTTCCCTAAATCGTAACAGTGGCTTGAAGCTCTAAAGGGGGAGCTCAACAATCATAAACTAAAAACACTGAGCCAGAATCCACATACTTCCAAAACTGATGCTGCAACCAAACAGAGCAGTGATTCATCTATCGCAGTTGTTGCACAATTTTTTTATTCTTCAACTAGGTAAATCTCCTCAAAGTCACATCCAACAATGTCCATTTCATTTAATACAGCTAAGAAAACAACTACACAGCCGTGGATATTTAAATAAAATTGAACTCTAATCTATCATCTAGAGATGACTACACCTACAATAAATGATTAAATATGCTAGCATGCATCTGATGCATCAAACACATACACTCTCAAGTCTCATCTATGCACACAGTAGAGTATAATCCCCTTGTTCAAGATTCTACCAACTGATGTATGACAACTACAAACAGATAGACCAATTGAAAGACGAATAATACCATTGGTCCACTACTAAATCATATTATTTTTTATGAAAGATGAATAACTATTAATAGAGACAGGAGCAGTAACAAAACAACAAGGATAGATGTACTCAATTTCAAAAGAGAAGCTTAAAATAGTTCAGAATTTCATAATCTCATGACAAATCAATTTGTATTCCTTGGAATGGACCTTTAGAATTAGATATTCAAGAAGATTGAAGACTAGATTAAAACAAAGTGTCTCTCAGTCTCAATCTATGTGAAGGTGTTTGACTGGGCTTGGAGTTTAAGAATGAAAGCAAGACTTTTGAAACATGCGATCTACAAGAAGGCACAATATTAGAGTGGCTGTAAATCTCACTACGGGTAAAATGGGAAATTTAAAGTTAAAATGTTCCTAAATATAGAAAGGTGTTATTCTTTTTGGGACTGGCTAAAAGGAAAGAGTGTCACATAAATTGGTAAACGATAGAAACCTCTTCAAGTAATTAAAAGCCCCGAATGGGCTTTCAATTTCAAGTTCATGAACTTATGATTACCTCATTAGCGTTCATGTTACTTTGAGTTCCACTACCAGTCTGCCAAACCACCAAAGGAAAATGGTCATTCAATTTTCCTTCTGCTACTTCCTGGGCAGCTTGCATTACCGCTTTCCCTATAGACGGGTCAAGGCCATACTCCATGTTCACCTGAAACGGAGGCAATAACCACAAGATGACAAGACCACAAAAATGGCAGTATAGCATTTCCACGAGCGACACCTAAAGTTTCATATATGATATAACATTAGAGATAAAGTTGACATTATCTAATGTAGAATGGTACAAACCTTGGCAGCACACTTTTTAAGAATACCAAATGCACGTACGATTGGTTCAGGCATTCTTTCACGCTCACCTCCAATTTCAAAGTTTTGCAGGGATCTTTGGGTTTGGGCCCCCCATAACCTGAACGGGAGCCAAACGAGCCCAAGTTAACATGGATAAAAAGAACAAAATTTTCACATCTTAGTTATTGGAAAAAAAAAGAATTTCATAATAGACCTAACTATCATAACACTATCAGGTTTCTGGCTCTTCAACGCCAAATGCAAGGAAACACCAGGAAATATCACAGAGACTTGAGAGTTAAGACTACAAAAACTGCAGTGCACCTGATTTACCAGGATCCCCCACCCTCCTTTTTAGTTGAATCCTCTTGATGTACATCCTTTAAGAATAGGATAATTAGTATTTCATTTTATTGAACTAGGCTATTATCTTTTAGAATAGATTTATCTTTATCATTATCTAGATTAGATCTAATGTTTATTATTATTTTGTTGATTTTGTCCTTTATTATTTATTTGATCTTATCTTTCTCACTTAGTTAGAGAGAAAATTAGCATTGTTTTAGGACTCTACATTGTGCAAGGCTCTCTGCCTATAAATACGACCCTCTTGTACGTGTTAGAAACTTCATCAAATGAAATAACATTTCATGAGTTGATTCCATCTCTTACTTGTTCTCTCTTTCCCTGTTTTCTCCCAATTTTCCTTCCCTCTTTGTGTGCTACAACAAGTACTGGTATCGGAGCTCAAGGTTTCTACACAAATTGCTGTACTCTTTTATAGCACCATCAAGAATACTCATCATCCCTAAATAACCAACTTTCTTTCACACTGTATAAACTGAAGTTGTAAGAGGGAGGTTTGATCTTTCATTTGTCACACAATTGCTTTGAGGTTTTGAAGGATGGAGATAGTGTTGAGGTTCTGAAAGACACTGCTACAAGTGGGATCTGGAACCGCCAAAAGGTACAACCCTTCCTATTCAATACTAATTGGTTAATTTTCATGTGTAGGGTGATCTACTAAACATTTTGTTCCCAAAAAGATCATTTCTAGATCTCCATAAAGAAGAAAGATAAGAAAAAAAAGTCATTCTCCGCTGCAACCGGAAAAAAAAACACTAGATTAGTTTTTACATTAATTTTTTGGTTCCTGATGTTCTTTAGAAGTTAGCTTATATTCTTCCATTATAAAAAGAAACATCCAATCATGCTCAGTATGTTCACTTCACTTTTATCCTCTTCAAAAAAAAAGCAAAAGAAATTCCACTGAATCACTGAGTTTTTTGGAAATTCCATTGAATCACTGAGTTCTTTGGACTAGTAAATCTCTAGGAAAGTTTTGTCGAAAGAACTATAAATTGCCCAAGGAATCTCTTATTAAGTGGGGCAATTTGTGACTCCTTCAGTCTTTCCAGTAAGTTTTCCTGGTATATTATTCATACTTTGTGCCTTTATTCACTCCACACCTTCATCCATGGCTCCTTCATACAACAAATAATGATAATATGAAGCTTTCTCTTCCCAAATTGATAAGGAGCTTATACGCGAACGCAAAAATCTTAAAGAGCAAGGAGATGATCCGTGCAATCTCATACATGAGTTTAAACTTCAAAAACAAATGGCACAATTATTTGTCCTAGTTAAGGCAAACAACCTATTGATGCCAAAAAAACATTAAATGTCCCCTAATTATGTTGGGTCATATGAAGGTTAATCAAATGCTCCAAAAGATGGTCTCTTAGATGTTCCTCTTTGTCAAACCTACAGAGTGGATAAGTTCGGATTCATGTCAGACCGGTCAACTACATAAGCTATTCACCTTGTAAAGAAGTTAGTGGAGCAGTATAGAGAGAAGAAGACGAACTTGCATATATTGTTCATAGACCTAGAAGCTTCCGACAAAGTCCCAAATGTTTGGAGGCTAGAGGAATTCTTGTAGCGGTGTAAAGAATATGGATGATAGTGCTAAGACCCGAGTGTGCGAGGTGACTCAAAACACTTCTCAATCGTGATGGAGTTGCCCCAAGGACCCGCTCTTAGCCTAGTTTTATTTGCATTGGTGATGGACGCATTAATGTGAAACATTCAAGGGGAGGTACCATACTGCATGTTATTTTCATATGACATTGTACTGAGCGACGAGATGCGAGGCAGAGTTAACATGAGTTTGGAAGTTTGGAGAAAATCCCTGGAACCAAATGGCTTCAAGTTGACCAGGACCAAAACAGAATATTTAGAGCATAAGTTCAGTGACCTGTCTCATGTAGCATACGTGGATGTGAGGCTTGACACACAAGGCATTTCCAAGAAAGAAAGTTTCAAGTACCTATAGTCGATAAACCAAGGTAATGGGAGATTGACGAGGATATCACTAAGTGTATTAGTACTCGTGGATGAAATGGAGGCTATCATTTGGTGTTCTGTGTGATAAGAATGTGCCAACTAGACTGAAAGGTAAGTTCTATAGAGTGGTGGTTAGACCGATTATATTATATGTGGCAGAGTGCTGGCCAATCAAGAACTCTCATGTCTAAAAGATGAGAGCGGTAGAGATGAGGATGTTAAGGCAGATGTGTAGGCTGACCAAAAGTGATAAGATCATAAGATTAGAAATAAAGTTATTCTGGACAAGGTAGGAGTGGCCTCTGTGAAGGACAAGATGTAAGAGTGAAGCTGAGATGGTTCGGACATGTGAAGAAGAGGTGTACATGCCTCAGTTAGGAGGTGTGAGAGATTGGCCGTAGTAGGCTTGAGAAGCAGCAAATATAGGCTTAAGAAGTATTGAGGTGAGGTGATAAGGTAGGATATCGAGGACATGACAATTAATACGAAAGTATAAACGTCGAATATTAGGGTGGAAGATTATAAAGAAGTCAGACATATTTCTTTCCCATTGTGTTTGGATGGTAGTTGCCATGGTATTGTATTATATTGTTAGTTTAGATATCATATTTGTTTTTTATTGTTACTTGAATTCAATTGTATCGTATCATTAAGTTCCATCGTTAGGTAACGACAGAAAGTACCATATTATGCAACCACCGATTTGGTGTAATCAAATCGATACCTTATAATTTTTTTCTTATTTTACCTTTAATTATTATTTAATAATCCTACTTTATCCTTTATCCTACCTTTTAATAATAGCCCTATCCCGTCTCCTACTTTTCTTGAAGGTTTATCCTACAAATTATTCATGTGGGAGATTATGTAATGATGGAAAATGTTAATATATGTCAATTGTCCCACGTTGAATAAATAGAGAAATGTTAATGGATTTATAGGCTAAATCTCCCATATAGATACAATCTGTCCAAACATTATATTTATTAAAACAAGCAAAAATAACATAAACATACACCTTAACTTACCATATTTACACAGATCCCCATCCTTACAAAGTAATTACAAGAATTCCAACTAATTATGTATCTTTCGTTGGATGTATCTTCTTTGGATGTATCAAGAGCTAACTATGTATCTCGACAGACCCAAAATCGAAAAAAATGAATTGGGAGCGAATTATGAATCTTTACGGAAAATGTATTTTTGTTGGATGTATCGAGAGTTAATTATGTATCTCGACAGACCCAAAATCGAAAAAAATATATTGGGAGCTAATTATGTATCTTTACAACGGAAAAAATGTATCTTTGTTGGTATCATAGGCTAATTATGTATCTCGACAGACCCAAAATTGAAAAAAAATTATCGAGAGCTAATTATGTATCTTGACAGACTCAAAATCGAAAAAAATGTGTCGGAAGCTAATTATGTATCTTTACAGAGGAAAATATGTATCTTCATTGGATATATCAGGAGCTAATTATATATCTCGACAGACCCAAAATTGAAAAAAATATATCGAGAACTAATTATGTATCTTGAAAGGCTCAAAATCGAAAAAAATATGTCGAAAGCTAATTATGCATCTTTACGGAGGAAAATGTGTATCTTCGTAGGATGTATCGGGAGCTAATTATGTATCTCGACAGACCCAAAATCGAGAGTTTCAGTAATTATGTAAAATGTCAGAATTTTCTGTAATTAAGCTCTAAACTGTAGGGATCTGCGTTGTTTGCCCTTAAAACAATACAATACAATATAATATGATACATTATGAAACAATATGATACCTTTTTTTTATAGTAGCCCTACTCCCCATCCTACTTTTCTCGAACAACAACAACATACTCAGTGTATTTCCACAAAGTGAGGTCTGGGGTGAGTAAAGTGTATGCAGTCCATACCACTACCCCAGATGAAGTAGAGAGGTGGTTTCCGATAGAAACCCGGCTCAGGACAGATAACAAATATAACAAACAAAAACATGAGATATCACACCGCTAAATAGTAAAGGAAACAAGACACCCACAGAGTAATATTATAAACTAGCTAAACAAAATCATAGGCATCACCAAAACACCATGAACAAGAGGCTACAAAAAAACTACAGTCACAGATACAAACAGCGCACTCTTCCTACTATTACGAACGTACTCCTAGCCTAAGTTGCCCGGACTCTCCAAAAATATGGCCGCACCCGTATCGGATCCTTCAAAAATGCACTATTTTGAAGGATCCGACACGTACCCAATCACATTTTTGAAGAGTCCGAGCAACATAGCTGGTAGCTACTAACCCTCTACGTTAATCCGCGTCCTCCACACATTCCTATCAAGTGTCATGTCCTCCGTAAGTTGTAACTATCTCATGTCCTGCCTAATCACCTCCCTCCAATGCAATACAATACAATTACGTAGGTTTATCATATTCATTAAAACCACAACACAATACAATACAATCACAATACAATATAATACGATACATTATGAAACAATACATAATAACACGATCCAAGCATCACTAAATTAAAGAAAGGTAAAGGAGAGAAAGCACGAACTTGTCATGGGGAACGAGAATGGGACCGAAAGTATCTCTTTCTTCTCTGAAAGAAGAAGTTGAGAAAAAACTGCACGAAGAAGAAGGCGCAGTACGTATGCAACTCAATCGACGGGAAGCTATAAGCATCGCCATTGATCTCTCTTTTTTGTGTGTTGATTTGATCAATGGAGATCAAATTAATGGAGAGGGATTTTTAACCAAAATGAACTTTTTTTTTTAAGGACCCGTTTGGAGTGGGACCTAAGATTTATGGATTGTGGATATTTAAAAAAATTAAAAAATTAAAAATAAATAAAAATATCACCTCAACAGGTTCGAATTCGGGACATCCCCGATAGTGAAGAAGCTTAAAATTAATTTAAATATCAGTGTATTCAAACAAATTTGATTTTGGTGGGTGTTTTTATCTCTTTTATATCTATTTTTGTATATTTTTTTATGTAATTGTACATATTTCGCGTCAAGTTTATTAGGCGCCTGAGTATCCCAAAAATATATGTAGGTTCGCCCCTGCCCGTTTGGCGATGAAAATAAAAAACGTATTTACTTTATTTGGTATCTTTTGAAGTTGTGAGTTAGAGTCTATCAAAAATAATATCTCTGTTTATGGACTACATACACTTTACCTTCGGATTAAGGGTGTGCAAAAATCGAACCGACCTATAAATCTAATTGATAAAAATGTCATTGATTTATTGTTATTGGGTTAACGATTTTTTAAGGGTTTTATAAAAAAAAATTATTGGGTTATTAGTTCGATTCGATTTTTTCTTATTGGGTTATTGAGTAAACCGATAATCCAATATATATATATATATATATATATATATATATATATATATATCTTTAATCTCTACAAATTAACAAACCTATTATTTCAATTATACAAACTCTTAATTTCTCCTAACAACATTTAGTTCAAACTTGAAGATTTTTGTAAATTAAAAACACATGTAGGATTTTTGTTTGCAACTAAGATTCTTTTTTTTTTCATGTTAGTTACTACTATTTCTATTTTATGAGTATTTTCTTATTGATTAAACCGAAAAGCGAACTTTTAAGGATTAAAAATCGATAAACAAAAAACTGATAAAAAAATATCTTATTGGTTTAGTTATTGGTTTAGTATATTTAAAAACCAAAAATCGATAAACCAAATCGATAATATGTAAAATCGAACCGAGGCATACCCCTACTTCATACTACACTTTATAGGAATACACAGGTCATTTGGTAGACTGTATAAGAATAATGAAAAATATAGTGTGCTTGCATTTTTTTTATTTAGTGTTTAGTTTGATGTATTAAAAATAACATAAGTTAAATAATTTCTAAAAAATATTTTTTTTTATAAAAATATCCTCCATATATATGTTGGAAAGGATGCGAAAAATTATTTAAGATCTAATATTGTTTTTTAATTATGTTAATGCATGCATTGGATCCATTGCATTACTAATACCATAAATTTTGAAGTATTAGTAATACACATCTCAGTACACAATAGAGCGTACATAGGTGGTGGGGGTGATGGTATCTTTTGAAGTTGGAAATAAAGTTGGTATTGTATTTGGCCATAATATTTAACTTACTAAGTAGATAATCTTAGATAACAAAGCTCGAAGATCGAGAATTATGACAAAAGGATTGTATGTAGCTGAGTGTGTTATCGATTAGATCGAGCAAATGCGGTTTAACGTTCAATTTAAAACAATGTGAACAACACAAAGTAGAGAACATGACACATTTTAGCTTATTAAGTACATAATCTTAGATAACAATGTTCGAAAATCAAGCATTATGACAGAAGAATCGTATGTAGCTGAGTGTTGTCGATTAGATCGAGCAAAAGCTGTTTAACGTCCAATTTAAAACAATGTGGACAACACAAAGTAGAGAACATGACACGTTTTTTAGCTTACTAAGTATATGATCTTAGATAACAAGGTTCGAAGATCGAAAATCACGACAAAAGGATCGTATGTAGCTGAGTGTGTTGTCGATTAGATCGAGCAAAGGCTGTTTAACATCTAATTTTAAACAGTGTGGATAACACAGAGTAGAGAACATGACACATTTTAGCTTATTAAGTATATAAACTTAGATAACAAGGCACAAATATCGAGAATCACAACAGAAGGATCGTATGTAGTCGAGTGTGTTGTCGATTAGATAGAGCAAAGGTTGTTTAACGTCTAATTTAGAATAGTGTGGACAACACAAAATAAAGAACACGACACATTTTTAACTTACTAAGTACATAATCTTGGATAACAAGGCTCAAATATCAAGGATAATGATAGAAGAATCATACGTAGTTGAATGTTGTCGATTAGATCGAGCAACAAATTATTTAACATCCAATTTAAAACAGTATGGACAACACAAAGCAGAGAACATCACGCATTTTTAGCTTACTAAGTACATAATCTTAGATAACAAGGCTCGAATATCGAGAATTATGGCAAAAGAATAGTACCTAGCCGAATGTTGTCGATTAGATCGAGCAACAGATTATTTAACATCCAATTTAAAACAGTATGGACAACACAAAATAGAGAACATCACGCATTTTTAGCTTACTAAGTACATAATCTTACACAACAAGGATCATATATCGAGGATTATGACAAAAGAATCGTGTATAGCACTGTTATCGATTAGCTCGAGTAAAGACTGTTTAACGTTTAATTTAAAATAGTGTGAACAACACAAAGTAGAGAACATGATACATTTTTAGCTTATTAAGTACACAATCTTAGATAACAAGGGTTGAATATCGATAGAAAGATAGTATATAGTCGAATGTTGTTAGACATTTTAGCTTATTAAGTACGTAGTCTTAGACAACAAGGCTCATATATCGAGGATTATGACAAAAAAATCGTTATAGCAGAGTGTTATTGATTAGATCGAATAAAAACGATTTAACGTGTAATTTAAAACAGTGTGAACAATACAAAGTAGATAACATGACACCAAAAGTAGAACAAATTATAAGAAATCCAATCCCAATTGTCAAAAAAGCACCATTGTATAAGTCAGGGCACACCTTTCAAATACTAACATGTCAGACACTTTAATTTTTTCAAAAAAATAAAATAAAATACAACATGTTCCAAAAGATTGATGGATTCAAAATTATTGTAAATAGTTTTGACTAGACTATAAGTTTTTCAACCATTGACTGACTGACTTCTTGTTTTTTTTTTTTTCTATTATACAAAGAGGTGGTTTGGACCACCCCTCGTGCAATTACCAAAAAAATATCTTCACTCCCACTTAATTATATATCATATTCTAATATATAATAATTTCATAATTTTATTATAATAATTTAAATATTTAATTTGTTCTATTAATTAACTATAATTACATATTAGAAGTATTTTTTTTTATTTAATAAGTTATCATGTTCAAAACTAATTTGTTACCACAAATCACAATAATTAATAACTTAAAATATTTAAAAGAGATATAGAAATTTTATTAACTCTCATTATTTTAGTAATGCCACATAAATTGAGATAAAATAAAAAGTACTACAAATCATAATAATTAACAACTTAAAATATTTAAAAAACATATAAAATTCTTAATTGATTCTCAAAATTGTATCGAAGCCACATAAATTAGGACACAAGAAGTAAATATATTATTTGATAATTATGTAAAAATAATTATAAATCACAATAATTAGCAAGTTAAAATACTTTTTTTAAAAATAGATAAAAGTTCTATTCAACTCTCAAAATTTTATCGGTGCACCATAAATCATGACAAAATAAAAAATTATCTTAATTAATTGCAACTAAATATTTAAAGTAATTCAATTTTTATTATTTTAATTGACTTTTATATAGAAAATTAATCTTTTTATTTATTTATTTATTTTAGTAAATTTAAATTTTAAAATTATTTTTTTATTATATAGAAATACTAATAGTTAAACTTAACTTAAAATTTTTAAAGTACAAAATTAATAAATTTAATTTAAGAAAATAAATTTCTAATGAATATTTTCTTAGAATTTGTGTTGGGTCAATATGTATGTTGAAAAAAAAATAAAGAAAAAGATATAGTAAAATTCTATTATCGTGAAAGATAATATAATGCACTATCCAATAATGTTTAATAATATCATATTTTGCATATGCAAATATAACATACCGTATTTAATTAATATACTATTTCGGTGAATTATCGATGATTACTATTGGATATGATAAAATTATATCAATTTTTATAATAATAACATAATCAATCGTTCTTAATTAATTATTATGAGTTATCTAGGTATTAAGAAAATAAATAATATTTAATGAAAAATAAAATAGACATAAAATGCAAAATTAACTCTTAATGTTTTAAATTAAATTTTCGTCTTTCGAATGATAATTTTACAATATCACTCCTTATTATAAGTTATTTATGTATTAGAAAAATAAGAATAACAAAATGATATGTCAACATAAAATATTTGATTGACTATCAAAATTATATTAGTGTCACATAAATTGGGACGGGACAGAAGAAAATATAAAGTAACATATATTATTTGAAAATGAAATAAAAAGTACTGTAAATAACAATAATTAACAAAAAAAAAATTGATTGATTTTTGCTTCAGCTGCTTCAATCGTGATTTTAATGTATCACCCGTAATTAATTATTATAAATCACTTATGTATTGAAAAAAAAAAATATTGAATCCATAATTTTACTATATCACCTACAATTAATTATTATAACTTATTTATGTATTAAAAATAATTATTATAACTTGTTCGGTGTTTTAATATGTATTTGCCTGGTATCTTGTGTCTTGAGCCGGGGGTCTATCGGAAACAGCCTTTCTACTTCTTTAGAGGTAGAGGTATGGACTGTGTACATCTTACCCCCCCAGACCCCACCAGGTGGGAATACACTGGGTTTGTTGTTGTAATTAAAAATATAAAATAAGCATTTATGACATGTCTGATTAAGTTGTTTCAATCGTGATTTTATTATATCACTCCTAATCAATTATTATAAGTCATTTATATATTAAAAAATTAATAATATTTAATAAAAAAAAGTAAAATAGACATTTATGACAAGTCTGTTTCAGCTGCTTCAACCATAGTTTTACTAAATATCACCCCTAATTAATTATTATAAGTCATTTAAGTATTAAAAAAAATATATTTAATAAAAATAAAATAAATATAAAAATAATAAATTAACTCTTGTTGTTTTAAATTAACTTGACGTCTTATATGAGGTCCACTAAAATTTTTCACAAGTATTTTATAGTAATTTCGCTATGTCACTTCTAATTAGTTGTTGTAAGTCATTTAAGATATTTATGTTTCACTGCTTCAGTTGTGGTTTTACTATATCACCCCTAATTAATTATTATGGTTATTTAAACATTGTGCCACATAAGTTGAAATATAAAAAATATTATAAATCACAATGACAAAAAATTTAGATTATTTTAAAATATAATTGGCTATCGTCGATACAAGACTCTCGACAAAGAGAGTAACATATATTATTCAAAAATTACATAAAAATTATTATAAATTACAATAGTTAACAACTTAAAATATCTAAAAACAATTTAATATGTTATATATTTCAAAAAAATTACATGAAAAATACTAGAAATCACAATAATTAACAACTTAAAAAATTTAAAAGATATAAAATATTTGGTCGACTCTTGAAATTATATTAGTGTCACTGAAATTGGAATAGAAGAAAAGTATTATAAATCACAATAATTAAAAATTTAAATTATTTTTAAAATATAATTGACTATATGTCACAAAAAATTGGACAAGAAAAGTAACATATATTAATTTGATACATAAAAAATATTATAAATTACAATAGCTAACAACTTAAATTATCTAAATACATATTAAAATATTATATGTTGAACTCATGCTAGATTCCGGATGAATCCTAGAAAACATATGCAATTCTTTTATTAAAAAAAATTATTTAAATATATCAAGATAAAAAAAGATAAATAAATATCTTAATATTGGGCCCGTACTGAAACATGTGATGCTTCTCTAGTTCTAGTTTAAGAAGAACAAGTTAAATAAATAAATTACTATATCAATTGGGGCAATACAACTATGCAGTCCATGTGGATTAGATTCTATTTATTTATTTTTTTCATGTAAAATAATGAATTTGCACTTTGAAAAATTATGAAATAAGTACAGACATTGAATAATATCAAATATTGGAATATTTCAAATGCAAATAATCTTATAGTATAGAAACAAAATATATCAAATATGACTTGTGATGTAGTGACAGATTCAGAATTAGGAGTCGTGTGTGTACGACCCAAAACTTTAATTAGGAGTTGTGTGTGTACGAAAGGTTCGAACACACATACTGACGTCCAAACTTTAAGGTTCCGTTTAAAAACTAAAACACTCAGCTATCTTCTTGGCTTACTGGGTGCTTTTCTAAATCGTTGCCAAATTTTATATATTTTTTATATAATTATACCTAATTACGGCAAATTTAATAGGTGCTGAAGTACCAAAAAGTTTGGCTATAGGTCCGCCCCCGTTGTTATTTTAATGCTTAGGATCCTTTCATTCGTAATTAGAGATTTCGAAAGATCTCGAATTTAAGTCTTTGGAAATGAAAAAAAATCCTATTGAGAATGATGCCTCCCAGGTGTGACATGCAAATTTGAATATAGTCGAGCCTCGACACAAATGCCAAGTACCAGATAGAAAATCAATTTAGTCGAATCCTACGTAATTACCAGATAAAAAAATAATTTAGTCAAACCCTAATATCATAGACCGAATTCACACAAAGTAGGGTACGAGGAGGGTAGAATATACGCAGTCCATACCGCTACCTCCGAAGAAGTAGAGAGGTTGTTTCGGATAGACCCCCGGCTCGATTCAAGTCACTGGGAAAAAAAATCTTATTAGGAGTGTCGCCTCCATGAATAGGTTCTGCAATGTGCGTATTCGAATTTAATCGAGTTTCAATACAAATATCGAATAGAAAACTGATTTATGACTTTAACTCATGCTTATTATGATAATCAATACTAATTAGTGATTATTATGACTTTAACTCATGCTTATTAACTACTCACTATAGTTTCACCTTAAATTTACAGTCAGTATAATGACACTTTTATTTTTTATTTTATTTTTTGGTCAAAATAATGACATTTTTATATTATCACACCACTTGAACTTGTTATAGAAAAAATTATATTTGTTTTATTTTTTAGGTTATAATCTTTATTTATTATAAGTAATGTATGTAATTACCTTTTAAGCAAAACAATAATTTTAGTCCCTCTAATATTGACAAACTATATTAATTTTGTTATTCTTATGATAGTTGATCAGGTAAATTTACATTCAATTAGCTAAAATGTATATAATTTTATCTAACTTATCCTTAATAAATATGGTGAAAAAAAATATACTTCCTCCGTCTCATTTTATGTGTCGCCATTTGACCAGGCACGGAGTTTAAGAAAAAAGGGAAAACTTGGTAAAGTTTACCATATTATCCTTTATAGAAAAATGTGTCAATATTTTTTTTTTAATTAAGTGGGACCAATAAGGGTAAAAGGGTAATTATATCTTTAAAAAGTTGCCTAATAAGGAAAGACAACACTTATTTTAGAACGGACTAAAAAAGAAATGATGATTCATAATTTGAGACGGAGGGAGTACTATCTTATTTGGGTGTTTTAATTTAGGACACCAAATAAACATATATTTCAAGATATTAGAAAAAGATCTCACTATATTTTTAACCTCTTTAAACCCAACTTATAAAATTACATGGCGTATATTATTATTGTTATTGTTGCATTATTGGTTTGGTCGCAAAATACGTACATACTTAACTATAATCAAGTATATACGTCATGCATTTTGTGACGGTGATGATTTACCAAAAATAGTTCTTTTATCTACAAAAATAATAGAAATAATATCTACATATATTTTAACTATAATCAATTGTACATGTCATGCATTTTCTGAAGTTGATGATTTATCAAAAATAATTTTCTTATCTATAATAATAGAAATAATATCTACATATATTTTACCTTACATATATGATCTTTATTATTGTTTTTTCTTCATTATTGGTTTAGTCGCAAAATACATACACACTTATACATGCATTTTCTGACGGTGATGATTTATCAAAAATCAATTCTTTTATCCATAAAAATAATAGGAATAATATCTATGTATATTTTACTTTACATATATGATGTATATTATTGTTTTTTCTTTTTGCATTATTGATTTAATCGCAAAATACATACACACTTAACTATAATCAATTGTATATGTCATGCATTTTCTGAAGTTGATGATTTATCAAAAATAATTTTCCTATCTACAAAAATAATAGAAATAATGTCTACATATATTTTACTTTACATATATGATGTATATTATTGTAGTTGTTGCATTATTGATTTGGTGCATAAATTATTAAATTGACTTATTTCCACTAAAAGCTAAATAATGGAGTCCCAAAAATATTTCCTAAAATTCTAACATGCATCTTATATACTCCTCTTTGTTTCAAAAAATTGTTGTTCCGTTTTTTATTTACCACTAATCATTGGCATTAATTCAATTATACACCCCCCTCTCTCTCTTAATGTTCTTCTCTCTTCACTCTATAGTGTAAAATTTAGAAGAAGAAGAAGAAGAAGGATTATATACATTTTTTGTGAAAAAAAGATAAAGATTCATGAAGTGTCTAGTAAGTAAGATTTTTTTTTAAAATTTTTTTTTTGGTCAATTTTAATTACATGAGCAAGCATATGTTAATTCGAGAAAATGAGTATTATAATTTTTTTTTACAATTTTTGTTTTTGTTAATTTTTTTTTTGATGTGATTTTAGTAGTGGATATTTAATTTTATTGCTTAATTTGTGCTAAAATTGAATCTTGGAGCTTTTTTTTTTTGTACTGTAATTATAATGGAGTTTTGTTCTAATTGATTTTTTGATGTGATTTTAGTAGTGGGTATTCAATTTTATTGCTAAATTTGTGCTAAAATTTGAATCTTGGAGCTACTTTATTTTGTATTGTACTTATAATGGAGTTTTGTTCATCTTTATTTTGTTGTTGCTAATTGAGTTTTTGATGTGTTTTTAGTAATGAGTATTTAATTTTTTTGCAAAATTTGTGCTAAAAATTGAATCTTGGAGCTACTTTATTTTGTATTGTACTTATAATGGAGTTTTGTTCATCTTTATTTTGTTGTTGCTAATTGACTTTTTGATGTGTTTTGAGTAATGGGTATTCAATTTTATTGCTAAATTTGTGCTAAAAATTGAATCTTGGAGCTACTTTTTTTTTTTGTACTGTACTTATAATGGAGTTTTGTTCATCTTTATTGTTGTTGTTAATTGACTTTTTGATGTGTTTTTAGTAATGGGTATTCAATTTTATTGCAAAATTTGTGCTAAAAATTGAATCTTGGAGCTACTTTTTGTACTGTACTTATAATGGAGTTTTCATCATTTTTGTGGAATTTGTTTATTTGGGTGTTCTTAAATTGGTTGTTATGACTATTTCTTTAGAGATTTACTTGATCTGGGAATTGGGTTTGTATGATTTGGTCCACATTGTCTTTTTTCAAGAAGATAAGTAGTTGGTCTCAAGATTTAGGATTTGTTTGCAATTCCAAGAGAGTACTTGTTTGGTAAGTGCGGTTGTATATTTTTGTTTTTAGCTCATAAATATTGATTAGAAGGGAAGCCTTGGAGACTAGAGTAACGGGCAACGTTGCTTCCATGTGACGAGTAGGTCGCGAGCGAGTTCAAGCTGTGTAAACAGTCTCTTGCAGAAATGCTGGTAAGGCCGCGTACAATAGACCCTTGTGATTCGGCCCTTTCCGGGATCCCCCGTATAGCGGGAGCTTTAGTTCACCGGGCTGCTCTTTAGCTCATAAATATTGATTGAGGGATCTGATATGAAGCGGCAGCTGATATACAATTGGTTGCTTACTGCTTTCAGTTATGAAAAGCTTGTGAATTTATGTACATAAGCTTGTTAAAAGCTTAGTTACTTGCTACAAGTGAAAGTTACTTTTCGTGAAAATGAAAAAAGAGATGTGATCTAGTTGAGCTCTTTCTAATGGTTTCGTCTAAATCCTTTCTGTCATTTTCATTTGATAGGAGCCCTTTTGTACTTTACTTGAGGCTTTTCAAACTTACTCGTTATAGAATGTCGACAAAGTACTGTTTAACCTATAAATTTGGCCAACAAGACTTGGTGTTTCTTCTTCTTAGTCTTTAATCTTGGAGAAATGCTAGAGTTGAAGAATTTCTATATAATGTTGGAGGACATGATACCACTGATATTGTGTTGGTAGCTTTTTAACGGCCATGCTATGCACGTCTCCTTGTGTAAATCTCTTGCTTGCATATGTATTATTGATTGTTGAAGAGATTGACTTACAAAATATGAATTGTCTAGCAGTAGTAAGTGTCTAGATACTGAAAGACTTACCGTCCCCTCTTTGCTTTTATCTTTTCCAGGCAGTGCTAATTTTGTTGTTGGCATTAAGTCATAGTATTGAACATACTGAACCTCAATTTGACGGAGAATGCAAATTCAACAAGCCTCTGAAACCCCGACCTCACAGTGCGTCAGTGTTGGACTTTGGGGCTGTGGGTGATGGGGAGACTCTAAATACTCTGGCCTTCCAGAATGCCATTTTCTATCTCAAGTCCTTTGCTGACAAAGGTGGAGCACAACTCTATGTTCCGGCTGGCAGGTGGCTGACCGGAAGCATAAAGCTTACCAGTCACCTCACACTCTTCCTCGAAAAAGAAGCCATTATTCTGGGATCAAAGGTTAGCCCCTGGACTGGTTGTGACGTTCCTGCTTGTTTAGAAATTTTTTTGTGTGTTCATGGAAATATTAAGGCTGTTACTGTATTCACAGTAGCCGAAGCATTAGTTCTTGGAAATGAAACGATTATCATGAGGCACTCGAGGGTGTGGCCTAGTTGTGGGTGAATTAAGAACCATGAGATCTCAGGTTCAAATCCCAGTGGAGGGAGAAATTTAGGTGGCTTCTTCTCATCTGTCCAAGCCATGGTAAATAGAGTTACCCGGTGCCTGTGCTGGTGGGAGGTGCGTGCAAGCTGCCGAAACACCACGATCATCCGAAAAAAGAAGGGAGAAATGATTAGAATGAGAACTAGTAGCACTTAATGATGAGGTGTTATGGTTTAGTGGCTATAAAATACATTGAAGTCTACATTAAGGTAACTCCAACAGGGAAGGTGATACGTATTCTATCGTGGAAGGGGTAGACCACAACTTGTCATAACCTCCTAATAATCAAATTTTAGAGTTTGTAGATGCGTTATGATGGTGCGGACTGACTTCAGGTCTCAACCTATCTACATATGCATTGGATATATACACATGTCGTTTATATGTTTTTGCAATGCAGGATTATTCTCATTGGGATATAATTGAAGCTTTACCCTCTTATGGCCGAGGTAGCGAGGCACAAAGTGGAAGATATCGCAGCTTGATTTTTGGAAATAATTTAACTGATGTTGTGATAACAGGCAGGAATTCCTTCATTGTATTGATCTACTAATTTGATGTTTATGTTTTTGTCCTCGCATTTAGCCAACTTATGCCAATTGCTTGTGCAGGTAATAATGGAACTGTTGACTGCCAGGGTTCTATATGGTGGGAGCAGTTCAGTGCCCATTCTTTAAATTATTCTCGACCGTACCTAGTAGAATTTGTTAGCTCCAAAGATGTTGTCGTCTCAAATTTGACCTTCCTGAATGCTCCGGCCGGGAATATTCACCCGGTTTATTGCAGGTAAGTTCATTATCTCTGTGAGAAAAGCTTTTCAGTATAAGGTTCGGTTGTGATAAGATCTGGGCTTCTCTAATTAATTTGAAATTTTCGTTCTTTGCAGTAATGTTGTGGTTCAGAACATATCGATCCATTCTCCAGCTAACTCCCCATATACCTATGGGGTAGTCCCAGGTTGGTTTGAATGAAAATTTGTTCTTACCTTTGTTACTTTGAATACCACGTTTGAGCATCTGAAACGTGTTTTAAGTGGTACATCCAACAAGCCAGCACTTTTTAACGTCCAAGAGCCGAAAAATTGACGCTAATAAAGAGAAAGAACTGAATAGTTTCCTGATATTGCTCGGTTCATCAAACAATACCAGCTTTGTGCAGCACAACAGAAACAGATTTTTAATAAATTAATGTACACACACGAGCGTGTATATGACAATTAATTAAAGATGGAGGTACACATGAGCCGTAACTCTGACTTTTTACTTTGAGCTGATGGATGAGAATAATTTAAACCAGATTTTACTGAAACATAATGCAGTTGTTTCTTGTTTGTTCTGTATTAGAAATCTTAGAGGTACTTGCAACTTTTATTCCAAGTAATCTGAGACCTTGTATGCATTTTCAGATTCTTCCGAGCATGTGTGCATTGAGAACAGTAACATTAGCATGGGTCATGATGCTGTTGTTCTGAAAAGTGGTTGGGACGAGTACGGTATTTCCTATGGGAAACCTACTTCCAATGTCCATATTCGAGGGGTTAGGCTGCAGTCTTTTGCAGGCGCTGGAATGGCTTTTGGCAGTGAGATGTCTGGTGGTATCTCCAATGTGTTTGTGGAGCATGTTTACTTGCATGACTCCCTTTTTGGGATTGAGCTGAAGACGGCAAGAGGAAGGGGTGGCTATATCAAAGATATTCTCGTTATGGATGTAGTTATGGCGAATGTGCAAGTAGGTGTTGAGGCCACTGGTCAATGTGATTCTCATCCGGACGAGAAATTTGATCCTTCTGCACTTCCAGTTGTTAGTTGCATCACCTTTAAGGACATTGTCGGCACAAATGTTTCCATCGCAGGAAATTTCACTGGATTATCTGATTCTCCTTTTACTTCAATATGTCTATCAAACGTTACCTTTTTCATTTCTTCCAACCCTACACCATGGCTATGCTCCGATGTATCCGGTTCTTCTCAAAATGTGTCTCCTGAACCATGTCCTGAGCTGCAGAGCTCATTTTCTAGTACTACTACAACTTGCTTCTCCCTCTTACACCACGTTTATAGTCAAGTTGCAGTTTCGTAAGTGTAACAATTCATTTCATTGAAACTATACAATGAGACACATTTCGACTTCCGGTTATGGTGTACAATTCTCCAATAAGATGTAATGCAGAATCTTCAGTCTCGTGCTTTTGCAAGTGGACATCAAAGTTGCCTGAGATCGCTGATTGTCGTCTGTGTACAGCGTCGGTTTCTTCATTCACATAGAGGAAAAGTTTTGATAGTGCAGCTAATCCAGATGAGTTGCTCTTTTCCTGTCATTTGTTCATTTGAGTTTTTTGTCGATTTGTCTTACATTTGTAAAATAGGCAGCAAAGAAAGGGTGTTATAGTTGATTGTCATTGTTGAAATAGCAGCTTTTTTTTTGTTTGTTTGATTGAATTGAAAAGAGTTGTTAGTACACAAAGTGAGTTGAAGTTAATCAAATTGGATTTTCTTTTTCTTTGAAGTCACTTGTATCATGTTACCTTTACTTGCACACCTTGTCTTTTGAGGTGACTTAATGTTGTCCTATCAGCATTAGTAGAAATTATGTCAAGATTTGTAATTGAGATAATTATGTTGTCATTTGAATTGAATTGGAAAGTAATCATAGTCCACAAAGTCTTGTGTTCAAGATATCAAACTGCAATTTTCTGAAGGTTGTATCATCTTATCTCTACTTGTGGACCCTGCTTCTTTTTGTTTTTGATAACCGTGGTGTCCGGGCCAGCTTGGCATACTTTGACTAATTCTACGGGATACCTCCTATCACCTCTCATCAGCAACAAGTACGAATTCCACGGAATACCTATCACCTCTTAT
This sequence comes from Capsicum baccatum var. pendulum, assembly GCA_030864225.1. NCBI lineage: Eukaryota > Viridiplantae > Streptophyta > Magnoliopsida > Solanales > Solanaceae > Capsicum > Capsicum baccatum. The sequence goes on along the minus strand of CM061555.1, from coordinate 232,170,383 downwards.
CGGCAACAAATACTAATTCCACGGGATACCTATCACCTCTCGTCGGCAACAAGTACTAATTCCACGGAGTACCTATCACCTCTCATCGGCAACAAGTACTAATTCCACGGGATACCTATCACCTCTCATCGGCAACAAGTACTAATTACTCAGGATACCTATCACCTCTCGTCGGCAACAAGTACTAATTCCACGGGATACCTATCACCTCTCGTCGGCAACAAGTACTAATTCCACGTAGTACCTATCACCTCTCATCAGCAACAAGTACGAATTCCACGGAGTACCTATCACCTCTCATCAGCAATAGGTACTAGCAGCAGGTACAAGACAACTCTATCCACCAAGGCTAGGATAGATGAGAAGAAATTACCTAGTGTTTTTTGTCTCGGGATTTGAATCGACCCTGCATTTTGAGGTGATTTAATGTTGTCATGTCAAGTGTCAACATTAGAAAACATTATGGCAAGATTTGTAATGGAGACAAGTCTTAAACAACCAGCACCTTAGTTTGTTTCATTTCCTCTTTTTCCCTTGGATCCTTAGTCGTTTCATTTTTTTCTTCTGACCAAAGTAGATGGGTGGATTTGTTGACTGCCAGTGAAAAGTATTGTTAGCTATTGGCAAAAGTCCATTTTTGCAGTGCCTGTGTGATGGCAGGCGATGTTGCTCGGACTCTTCAAAAATGTCAGCAGGTGCGTGTTTGGATTCTCCAAAAGTAGTGTATATTTGGAGAATCCAACACAGGTGCAGCATCGAAAGTGAAGAGTCCGCACAACTTAGATAGTAGATTCTTTCTCTTTGGATTCCACTGGCAGGCCATCGCTTTTTTCACGTCAGCGTTTAGGTTATATATACTTATAATGTTACTGTAAGCGTAACATTATAAGTAATCACGATGTTCAGTCAAACACCATCATATGAAATATGAAATGGACCATAATGAGCACAACCTTGTTAAGTAAGATGAATTCTGTGCAAGGACATCAACTGATGAAAAGTTGCATGCTCTAATGAAGACAAAGTTCTTCACTGGTATCTCTATGTTCCCTTTTAACCTGTCGAAAAAAGTTTTCATGGTCCCTTCCTGCCTGTATTCCACTGAGTTCCTTTATCCCTTGCCATAATGGTACGTTGTATAGAAAAAGGACAGCCCGATGCACTAAAGCTCGCGCTATGCGCAGGGTCGGAGAAAGGGCCCCACCACAAGGGTGTATTTTACGCAGCCTTACCTTGCATTTCTGCCAGAGGCTGTTGCTAGCCTTACTATATGGCATGTAGTATGAAAGCAGTAAAAGACTATTGCTCGAATTCTTTAAAAATGTCAACAGGTGCATGTTCGATCCTCCAAAACTGAAGTAGTTCATTTTTGAGGATCCGACATAACTGTGACAGCATTTTGGAGGGTCGAGCAACATAGAACTACTACAACAACATAAACCAATGTAATCCCAGAAGAAGCAACATATGAACTAAAAGAAACACAGGTAACAAGTGAAACAAATAGATGTACACAGAAGAATTACTTTCAAAGCTCACTCTTTAACTGTATAATATATGTGCAAAATTTACAAATCCTCAAAGTGCCAGAGACTATAAAGGGAAACAACAGCGCCTTGAGGATCGTCACACTCTGCTAACTGTAATGCTATATCCAACAAGAACCGGAACTCTTACAACTCCAACGACACAAAAATTACAAGCAACTGGAAACATTGCCTCATTTGCGCAAGTAAAGAAACAAACTTTTAGGGGAAAAATCAAATAGGATGCAGAAGAAACTCTATGTAACAAAAAAATGCAATACCACTCTCATTCACTCTCCACGAAAATAACTTCAAAAATGAAAATAAAAGTTAAGAATGATGATAAAGGAATTGGAAGTTCATTCCTTATTTCCTGCTTCCAGCTTTTCGCTTCATATCAGCAGTCATGGCCTGTCTGCCATTCCGCTGATTGTGGCCAACTCCACTTGTCTGTCGCGATGGTGGAGGCCCTACTTTATGAACCGTATTCCTAAAACAAGCAGATAAATGAAATGGTTATTAGAAGATTGCTATTTCATTTCCTATTCTATTAACAAGCGTGTTACTTTTACAACAACATACCCAGTGTATCCCCACATAGTGGGGTTTAGGGAGGGTAAAGCGTAACCACTACCTCAAATGAAGTAGAGAGGCTGTTTCCAATATACCCCCGGCTCAGGACAAGTGTTACTTTTTGAGATACAAATTAACCACAAAGTGGCTGGGATTAGGACTAACCTTGATTCGGGGATCTTTCCCGGCTTTGTATTTGGCTTCTGCATCTTGGAGCCATTCCCACTAGGGAAAGTGTTAACTTTCGAGTTATTGAATTGCCAAAGCAAATCTGGCTCAGATGAATCGCTGGTTGTGGCTTCAAACTCATCTAAATCTTCAGTAGTCGTGATGTCAAAATGGTTGCTCATTTGGAAAAGACTACTTGACTTTTCTTGGTATACTTTAGATGAATCTGAAAGAAACTTCTCATAAAGTGCATCAGAACCATTGCCTTTTTCGGATTCCCAGCATCCAAACAGGTTTCCAACTCCACGAGCAGCGTCCTGTTTGTTCACCATGACCTTGTCTACCCACTCACCTGAGCTCATGTGGTTATCATCTTCTACATAGTTATCGGAAGGACTGCTTACAGGTGGCCAGGGAGAGGAGTTTCCTAATAATTCATCAAGATCAAAGCTTTGCCTTCTTTGTCTGAATGCAGAATTACTAGAGACCTGTAAATTAAGCAAATTAGAATATGCTACACATGATGATAACTGCATGCATCAAGAAGCTTATAAGAATCTTTAGGAGCTATTTCCTTGTATCCTCAGATTTAGTATTTAGCTATATAGCGAGAACACCAGAAAACATTTATCGATTCAGATACTTTTCACGAAGTAATTCAGATTCTTATTAATATGAAGAGCACCATGGGAGTACTATTAAGTCGTTTGGTATGCGGGATGAGATGAGAAAGGATGTCCCATGGGTTTATTTTATCACACCTTCTATAAGGCTGCGTACAATACACCCTTGTGGTGGGGCCCTTCCCCGAACACCGCACATAGCGGTAGCTTTAGTGCACCGGGTTGCCCTTTTTTACCGTCTAATCGTCTATATAGGATAGTAATCCCACCATTTTAGTACAAATAGTGCGATGAAATAATCGCGTGATTAGTGAATACCTCAAACCAAACAGGGATAAAATTATCCCCGGATTATTATCCTTATCCCACATACCAAACGATCCGACAGTATTAGATGTCAGTAAAATATTCTTCTGCTACACAGGAAGGGGTCTGCTATTTTATCCTTGAACTATTGATCTCAACTCGGGCGTAGAGAGTTTACCTCTCTGTTGCCTACATCCTCGATTGGTCTCCTCCGGATGTTTGAATCCGCGGACATTTCTCTTCCTTGTAGATTAGATTGAAAAGGTGATGACGGCAAGCCACATGGACTGCTAGTTACCTTATGACTCATGGAGACCGATTCTGTTTCTTTTCTTGCCAAGGCAGCTTTAAGACTAGCAATCTGATAAAAAGTAATCATACGTGAGCATGTATACATAGACTACAAACTCGTGCTATGATAAGACAGAAGGAATGACAGGCGACAGGAGAAGAGATTCGTTGTACCTGTTCTTTGAGCTCTTTGACATCTGTAGTGTCTTTATTTACTCTGGCAGCACCAAGTTCAACAGTAGAAACACGTTCAGCAAATTTGAGCGTGCTAATTGTTTCTCCTATGGCATCGGGTTCAGGACTTATGTGAACAAACATCAGTGTTTTGGCTTGGCCACCTAAAAAGAATGACATCCAAAACCATATTTTACTTAACAGAAAGAAGACAACCTCAGAAGATACAAGCTTGATCAGTTCACATATGCCCTTACCTAGTGAGTCTTGGAGTAGTTGTGTCAGTTTGCTGTTACGATATGGAACGTGTCCGTTCTTTTGTGCCAGGGCAGAGATTACATCACCTAAAGCTGAGAGAGACTTGTTTATGTGCTGTGCCTCTTTAAGTCTATCTCCTGTTACTTCAGATTTGTCTACTCTCTCACTTCCAGCAAGATCAACCAAATGCATACAACCGCGAAGAATGGCTCCAGAAGTCAAATCTCTTCCTTGGACATGAACAGTTAAGCAACTGCAGGCCAAAAACAAGGTAAGAGTTCTCATTTTCACTAAAAGTTCTTATAAAGTAGTACTAGAAAGTAAACAAAGAAAGATGGGATATCCATCGAACCTGTGAGAGCGGCTACTGCGGTCATTTAGTGCTGTTGCACTCACTGCACGATTCCTTTGCCCAAGATTCATCAAATCAATGACATCGGAAGTTGAAGTCACACGAACCAGGCTTGCATCTGGTACTGTTAATCCTTGAGAAGCACTACGAATTTCTAATGTAATAATCACTTAAGGAAGACAGGAAGTTGAAGACTGAGAAGTGGACTGATAACAATTACAGTATATTGCTATCTTCAAACATCAAAAAGATTAACTGAAGAGAACTGCAAAGGATATCTTTTGTGTACACCATCAGAAACAAGAAGATCCCTAACTTGTTCATTATATATCTCAATCATTTGGACAGACACATCATAGAGGAAGGTGTCCTTTCTTTGTTCTGCAAGCAGGAATAGATCGCCTAACGCCCTGTAGTTTACACCTCGGCTTTGTTCTGTAAGATCCTTAGGCCCCGTCTGAATAGAAATTTACAGTTCTTAGCACGTAAAAGGGAGGAAATATGGCTATAGTTGTACATATGAATTTCTTTTTATCTAACCATTGTGAAGGTTTTTCCTGATCCAGTTTGGCCATAAGCAAAAATGCACACATTGTACCCATCCAGAACTGATCTAATCAGTTGTTGTGTGTCTGAGAACACCTCTCCTGCCACACACACAAAAAAAAAATAGAGCAGAAAATAAGCCATGAAAAGAGCTAAGAGATGCTAAAATCGAAGTATACGTGCTGTTTTAAGGATATGGTCTAACCAACCTTGACTCGCGGAAGGTCCAAATACTTTATTGAAATTGAAAGTTTTGCGCCCTTTCCCATTCTTCGATGGAACACCTATTGTAATGCTACCATCGTCTATATGATCCACATTGCTGATATAACTTGATTGCCCAGTCAAAAAGGGTCTTACTCGACAATATACTCTTATACTTCCTGAACGGGAGCACAAAAAAGTAACCTTTTCATTTCAAAACATGAATAAGAATGAAGATGTACAAAGTGGGGACTTTATAATAACGATACCTTTAAGGTCCTGAACTTGATTGTAAAGCTTCCGGTTTTCTTCAAGAACTCTATGATAACCAGAAGCTGCGTGTGCTAGACCATGTATGTGCATGCCTAATGCAGGGATATTACAAGATAGATGGAAACTCAGATCAAAGAATCAACAACAGAAAAGAAAGGAAGAGAAGGGGAACAATAGTCGAGTGCATTCACCCTACCGATATTTTGCATTTCTTCATGACATTTCATTTGCATGAACTGCATACCCGCTTTTGTAGTCAAAAGAGTTTGTTTCAGGTCCTACAACGGAACATTATTGCTCGTAAATGTAGGTGGAAAATCCAGAAGTTCTGTCAGTGTCCGATCATGCCTAGTTCAACTCTTACCTTGATGTCTCTTTGCTGTTGGTCAATAAATGTGTTCTGCATCATCTGAGTTCTTTTAAGTTCCTCATTGACGATGCGATTCTCTTCTTTCACTAGTGCTACATTTCTTTGGTCAACCTAATTGAGAAAGAGAACAAGAACAAAAAAAGGCACTAGTATGAGTGACCCTCTATTTACATGAATAAGTACCTTATGATTTGCAAAAATCAGAGGCATTACCTTTGCGCTGACTGACGCATGTTTCTGAAGGAACTTGTTGCCGCTGGAAACTGTTGAGTCCTTTGGAGTTGCTTTGTTCTGATAGAATGTTATGTGGATGCAGTGTCAGAGAAGAAGACGAAAGATGAAAACAAATGCAAAGAGGCGGAGAAGCTAAACTTACCAGTTGTATTTGGCTTGTAATGCGCTGCTCAAACTCCTCAACGACCTTATTCAGAACTGATTCCACAAGCTGCAGCAAGTACAACATTGCTGTATCTTAGAACAACGGCACTAGATACCAAAATACGATGCACTGTAGTGGCAGACGACTTGATCAAAGTTTACCCCGGTGAGTTTTTACTTCTTCCCTACTAAGTTTAAGTTCGCCTTATAGTTTGGTCCCTCTCTCTACTTTGGCTAAATATCAAAAATACAAAGCAACTCTCTTGAAAATGATGCAGGGAGCAAGAAACTTGAGGCTTGGACAAATGTTTCTTTTGCAACTACAAGAATCTAGACGGAAAATTTATCTGAATACAGCAAGAAATTTACTGAATTTCAACTTACATTCGGAACTTCTTCAGGCTTCTTATCAACCAGAATTGCACGAACAAGGTTGCTCAACGAAGAGCTGGACTGTGAAAGAGAAGATTTAATATGAATCATGCCATTGAACCGTTATTGGTGATGCATGAAATGTTCGTCAAGCAGAGTCTACCTACCATTTTGTTACTTTCAGTGTCAGTGCAAACGCCATTTGCAGATTTCTCATTCATCGACATACTCCTTGACAGAGAACTTGAGAATGGCTCAGAATTTTTGCGCACGAATTGTTTTGCTGATGTTGTGGATTTCACATTTCCACCGAATTTCCAGACTCCAGTCCCACCTGTCTGCTTCCACTCGCCGTAGGCTTTAAGTCCCAAAACACAGTTGACAACTCTCGACGATTTTCCACCCTGATAATTATATGAAAAGAATGCAGCTTTATCAGAGAAGGCGCGAGAATGACAATGCATCACCACTAAGACTCAAAACCTTTGTACTCAAATTTCTATTAGACATACCAACATTTCAGTAAACAGGTAACAGACCATGCATTCCTATGAGTAAAGGGAAGTCCGGTGCACTAAAGCTCCCGCTATGCGCACAAGGTCCGGGGAAGGGTCCCACCACAAGGGTGTATTGTACGCAGCCTTACCTTGCATTTCTGCCAGAGGCTGTTTCCAAGGCTTGAACCCGTGACCTCCTAGTCACATGACAGCAACTTTACCAGTTACTCCAAAGCTCCCCTTCCTTGCATTACTATGAGTAATAGGTTATTTTGGCAATGTGGCTAGCAACATTAAGGCACTATACGCACCTGTTCCAAATCCGATGCCTCGAAAGAAGGAATCCCCAACTCATGTGTCGCGACCAAAAAATTACGGACATTCTCAAAGTACTGATATGCCGACAAGGCTGCTCCATCGGGAATAAGTGCAGAGTCAACTGGACTTTCAACAACCTGCAGTTGTCGATAAAGGTCAGTTTTTGAAGGTAAAAAGAAAACCAGAGGCCACAGCTAAGATTTTCTTGGATATGAATCGAGCTGAATGACAGAGAGGATTCATATAGACGGCCCTGATGGATTGTATTTTACCTTAGACACAGCTCCAGGCTGCATTTTGTTAAGTACATTGCAAAGAATTATTCCACTCCTTAAGCCAAGCCTGAAGTCTTCCTCAGAAGGCTCAGCTGGTAAATCTTTTGCTCCGACAAATCCCACCACCTTTCTCAGCCACGCTGCCGCTTCATACCTCCTTGTCGCTACAAATCAAAGATTTATTTCGATGTCATTCTTTATACGGTAGAAAATAAGCAGTCAAACTAACGCGTTTTCAGCAATTAGATATGGATTGCTGAACATTACATAGAATATTCGACACTTCTATTTACTTATGTTTGCTCCGCAAAATTAAGGTCTGCGTACACTCTACCCTCCCCCTCTCCAAACCCCAATTGTGGGATTACACTAGGCACGTTGTCGTTGTTGTTAACATTAGCAACATTGAAATCAGTTTCAAATCCATGCTTCTCTTAGTCTATTGAAGAATGAGCTAACTGAGTACATAAAAAGGCCAGTAACAGACTCTCCAACCAAAATAGTGCTGGAGCTATATTCAAATTTAGTTGGATCCCCTTCGCCGGAAAATTACACTGCACATATAGGTAAATCTCCTTGACACAAGTAAAACTTCGGGTGTAGTAGTAAAGCAACAACAACAACATGCCCAGTGTATTCCCACAAAGTGGGGTCTGGGCAGGGCAGGGGCGGAGCTACACTTGGGATAGGGGGTTCATCCGAACGCCCTTCGACGGAAAATTATACTATATATACCGGGGTTAAAATTATTTTTTATGTATATATAGTAGATGCCGAACCTCCTTCGATTAGTTCGTGTTTACTTGTGAACCCCTTGATGAAAATCCTGGCTCCGCCACTGGGAGAGGGTAAAGTGTACGCAGTCCATACCACTGCCTCTGATGAAGTAGAGATGTTGTTTCTGATAGACCCCCGGCTCAGGATATATAACAGTATAACACAGAAAAAATATAAAAGCACACAACAAGATGGTATAACACACTGCTCACAAGGTACTACTAGTGTAGTAGTAAAGGTAATACAAAAAAACAAGTTGTTCAAGTTACACTATATCAGTTTTCTGAATAACAATGCTGAAACACTTCAATAGCCACAAATGAAGAAATTGCAAATTGGCAACAACAACAACAACATACCTCAGAGTGTATTCCCACAAAGCGGAGCCTGGAAAAAAGTGTACGTAGTCCATACCACTACCTCATATGAAGTAGAGAGGTTGTTTTCAATAGACCCCACTACCTAAGTTGCACGGACTCTTCACTTTTGATGCCACACCCCTGTCGAATTCTTCAAAATACACTTCTTTTGGCGAATCCGACATGCACTTGTTGACATTTTTGACGAGTCCGAGCAACCTAGCCCACCACTGCCTCAGATGAAGGAGAGAGGTTGTTTCCGATAGACCCCCACCCCCGGCTCAGGACAGATAACAGTATAACAAACAGAAAATATAAAAATAAATAACAAAATGGGATAACACGCCGCTGGATAATAAAGGAGCACAAGAAAGTTACCGGCTTCCTCTGCGCGGCGCGCATCCAAATCAAGATTTCTTGATCTGTTTCCATGCTGCTGAAGAACATCTTCCACCACAGATGCCACAGAGAAATACAATGCTCCATCAGCAGCCATTCTTGTTTCAATATCTAACAACAAACCTTAAAAGACCAGATTTTTTTGTCAACTAATCTGAAACCAAGCTCTCCAACATCAAAATTCTCAATTCTCCAGTAAAGATAAACCCCAAATGTGAATGATTCAAACTCAGCTTTCTATAACAACAAATTTGAAGCCAGGCTTTCGACTATCGAAATCCTCAAGAACAGTTCTTTATGGCAGCAAACTTGAAACCAATCCCTCCAACATCAAAATTCTCAAACCCCAAACAATTCTTTTGACCAAAAAAACCAAAATGTGTTGATTCAAACACAGTTTTTTCTGGCAACAATTTTGAAACCAGGCCCTCCAAAATAGCCAAATGTGATGATTCAGACACAACTTTTTACTGGAAACCAAATTTGAAACTAGACCCTCTAACACCAAACTTCTCAAGATTGGATTTTTATGGCAAAAAAACTTGAACTAGACTCTCTAACATCAAAATTCTCAAGGTTCCAACAAACCCCAGATAGTTCTTTTGACAAAAACAACAGCCAAATGTGATGATTCAGACACAACTTCTTATTGACAACAAATTTGAAACTGAACCCTCTAACACCAAACTTCTCAAGATTGAATTTTTATAGCAAAAAAACTTGAACTAAACTCTCTAACATCAAAATTTTCAAGATTGAATTTTCATGGCAAAAAAATGGAAACCAACCCCTCCAACATCAAAATTCTTTTGAGTGAATACTCAAATATGATTATTCAAACTCTATTTATATTGAAAGCTAAGAATTGGGACATATAAGACATATAAATAACATATAAACAAGAAAGTACACTTGTTCACCAAATTGTTTGTGTATAAAACAATACACTACTACTAGTAAAATGGGGCTTATAACATTTTTTGTTGAAATTCTTTTTAGCTTTCTATAGAGTTGTACACTACAAGCTGGTACTATAAACTTTGGTGCTGGCCAAAATTCTATTCTTTTTCTCCTTTTCCCCCCCACCTCCCCCTTACAAAAGCAATAAGCTTTCTTTCTTTCTTTGCTTTTTTATACAAGGAATATGATTTTTGTGTACAAGAGCCACAAGTTCCCAAGCCTAGCTCCAAACCTCTTTCCCTCCCTCTCTCTCTCTCACTTCGTGTGGCTCTCTAAATTCAGACAAACGATGTTGTTGTAAAGAAGTTTTGTTGTCCAAGCCTAGTTCCAAACCTCTTTCCCTCCCTTTCTCTCTCACTTTGTGTCGCTCTCTAAATTCAGACAAACAATGTTGTTATAGAGAATTTTGTTGTCCAAGCCTAGTTCCAAACCTCTTTCCCTCCCTCTCTCTCACTCACTCTGTCGCTATCTAAATTCTGATAGAGCTATTTAAATGAGTAAATCAGATCGATGACTTATATAGAAATGTGATTTTTTGTGCACTAGAGCAACAAGTTTCCAAACCTCGTTCCAAACCTCTTCCCCCCCCCCCCCCCCTTCCCCCTCTTATTCACTCTGTGTCGCTCTCTAAATTCAGACAAACGATGTTGTTATAGAGAAGTTTGATTGTAAACGTTACCTGATAGAGCTATTTAAACGAGTAAATCAAATCGACAATTTATATAGAAATGTGATTTTTTGTACACTAGAGCAACAAGTTTCCAAACCTCGTTCCCTCCCTCTCTCTCATTCTCTCTGTGTCACTCTCTAAATTCAAACAAACGATATTGTTATAGAGAAGTTTGATCGTAAACGTTACCTAGTAGGGCTATTTAAATGAGTAAATTAGATCGGCGAACGCCTCCTCTCTCTCTCACTCTGTGTCTAGATTTAGACAAATGGTGTTGTTATAGAAAAATTTGATTGTGATCGGCGATTTATATAGGAATAATTTTTTTTCACTAGAGCAATAAGTTTCCAAGCCTAGTTCCAAACCTCTTTCCCTCCCTCTCTCATTCACTATGTGCCACTCTTTAAATTCAGACAAACGGTGTTGTTATAGAGAAGTTTTGTTGTAAAAGCTATCTAATCGGACTAGAAATAGCGGATTATAATATAATATTTGTATGCTATGTATATAAAAATTTGAAGAATTTGTATGTATTCATTGTGGAAAGTAAAAGAGTAAATCAAATCGACGATTTATACAGAAATGTGATTTTTTGTGCACTAGAGCCACAAGTTTCCAAGCCTCGTTCCAAACCTCTTTCCCTCCCTCTCTCTCATTCACTCTGTGTCGCTCTCTAATTCAGACAAACGATGTTGTTATAGAGAAGTTTGATTATAAACGTTACCTGATAGAGCTATTTAAACGAGTAAATCAGATTGACGATTTATATAAGAATGTGATTTTTTGTGCACTAGAGCAACAAGTTTCCAAACCTCGTTCCAAACCTCTTTCTCTCTCTCTCTTACTCTGTGCCGCTCTCTAAATTCAAACAAACGATGTTGTTATAGAGAAGTTTGATTGTGATCGGTGATTTATATAGGAATGTGATTTTTTGTGCACTACAACAACAAATTTTCAAGCCTAGTTTCAAACCTCTTCCCTCCCTCTCTCTCTCTCACTCTGTGCTTCTCTCTAAATTCAGACAAAGGATATTATTATAGAGAAGTTTGATTGTATACACTACCTAATAGAACTATTTAAACGAGTAAATTAGATCGACGATTTATATAGGAATGTGATTTTTTTTGCACTCGAGCCACAAGTTTCCAAGCCTAGTTCCAAACCTCTTTCCCCCTCTCTCTCACTCACACTTTGTGTCGCTCTCTAAATTCAGACAAACGATATTGTTATAAAGAAGTTTGATCGTAAATGCACCTAATCGGACTAGAAATAGCCGATTATAAATAATATTTGTATGATATGTATATATAATTTTTAAGAATTTGTATGTATTCATTAAGGAAAGTAAAAAAGTAAATCTGATCGGCGCTAGAGCCACAAATTTCCAAACCTAGTTCCAAACCTCTTTCCCTGTCTCTCCCACACTCTGTGCCGCTCCCACAAATATTTTTTTTTATCTTATAAAGGTAGGGATATTTTATAACGATGCGTACATCTTATTCTCCTCATATTCCAAACACTGTGTACATCTTATTCTCTTCATATTCCAATTGTGAAATTATATCGAGTTTGTTATTATTATAGTGACATATGATTCCAAATTCCTTCAAATTAACACATTACAACGACGACATACCCATTGTATTCCCACAAAATGGGGTTTAGAAAAGGTAAAATATATGCAGTCCATACATCAGGTGAAATAGAAATATTATTTTCGATAGACCCCGATTAAAATTAACACACTATTGGATCATATTCTTGGTGGACAAGATGTATATATCAATGTATATCCCCAAAGTTTTTCAAACTTTGACTCAAAGATTTTTTTTTTTTAGTTATAACTTTAGTTTGTAATTCTTTTATCATTATAATTGTTGTGTTCAGATTAATTTATGTGCATCTCGTCTAATTATTTCAAGTACATGTCATCTCCCACCAACACAAATATCAGATAATTCTGCCAACTAAAATTTCGAAAGATGAAAGAATTACTCAGTGTATTTTTTTATCGCTATTGAAATTTGAACCTAACAAATTATTTAGTTTGTAACTTTTATGGTTAAGTTATTTAATTTGAAGTAAATACTGAATTAAATAATAAAAATGTAATAAGTTGGAATTAGTATTACAAAAGAAAAAACAAACCAAAAGTTAGACCAAGTTATTTTTCTTTGAAAATGGCACCAATAAGATAATAAATTAGAATTATTACAAAAATAAAAATAAATCTTAGATATGCCAAAGTTTTTCTTCTTTGAAAATTGCACCAAAGTGAGAGAGACATTAAAGACTTTCTCACTAGGTGTCCAAAAAATAATTCTTTTTTAATTTTTTTTTCTCATCTTTAAATAATGTCAAATAAATTAATAGTCTGTTTGATCAAACTTATGAGTAATTAAAAATAAAAAAAAATACTTTAGAGCGAACAAAGGTGATTTTGATCAAGCTTTTACGAAAAAAAATAAGCATTTTTCAATAGTAGTAACACAAGCTATTCTTTTAACAACCAAAAATAGTTTTTTTATTTTTTCAAAATGACTTTTGAAACCTTAGCCTAACATAAATTATTGTTTTAATATTGACATGATATTTTTAAAATTAATTAGCTAAACAAAAATTAAATAATTTCCTTACCTTAAATAGAAAAATTCAGAGGACGATATTTAGGGTAAAAAGCTAATAAGTAATCTAGTTTTATCGCACTTAATTGATTTATTAGCTTCGAAATTTTTATTTTTTGTCATATTTTTTTATAATTTCTCTGTATATTCTTTTAAATCGAGTGTCTATCGAAAATAACATTTCCATCCCACAAAGATGAGATCAGTATGAGTATGATGACATTCTACCTTTCGTTAATTTCACGTGTGAAATAACACTAAATATAATTTTGTATTAATTAATTGACACAAATTAACGTTCAAAAAATTCAAATATGTGGTTCGGAACCGAAGCAAATAGCTTTGGACATGGGTCCTACGTGGAGCGTATAATGGGTCCCACTTGGCCGGTTTTTTTTCAGCCGGCTTTTTTAAATATTGCTAAAATAATACCTTGTGGGACCCATATGTTTGTAAAAGTGTAAAAGATACCCATTAGGAAAAATTAATAAACATTTCACCTCCTTAAATTTTGCAAAAAGGCCAAATTGACCTTAGTTCATTTGTTTTTTTTTTCTTGATTGATGCCGATACATATCGATCTGACTAATTTAAATTTGTGCCGTGAAGGTCTATTGCAAGAGAAAAGCATTAGGTATCAAGAATTTCTTCTTTTTTTTTAAATCTCGAACGTGAAATAAGAATTTGCATCTATCTCGCCGCATTCTTTAATAGTTAGTTCATTTATTGGTTGTTGATAAATCAGTCTCTCCATCGAGTTTATAGACAAGTAAAATACCCCTTTTTTTGTTTCCATCTGGTGTTCGGTACCCCATTCGAATTAGGCTAAATTCAAATTCGTGTATTGCATGACCCATCCTTAGAGGCAGTGGCGGAGCCAAGATTTTCATTAAGAGAGTTCAAAACTGAAAAAAGTAAACATACAAACTAACCGAAGGGGGTTCAACATCTACTATATATACATGAAAAATAATTTTAATCGTATATAAATAGTATAATTTTTGTCGAAGGGGTTCATCCCGTGGCCTAAAGGTGGCTCTGCTTCTGCCTAGAGGCAAAGCTCTCGGCAATATTTCTTTTTCATTCCAGAGGCTCGTAGCCGAAACCTCTGATTAGAGGTAAATAAAACTACTGAACCATTCCACCACAATTTATATTTACAGTAGTTTTCACTTTTAAGCAATTGTTTCTTAATTAGTTAAATATAAGAGAACCATATATTAAATTGTAAGAATTATCCATATGAATTTCCAATTTTTTTTTTCTTTTTAGCTTAATCAATAAAGGGAATTATATTTGTTGTGCAAGTAATTATGAATTTCACATGGGATATCAATGCTTTGCTGAGTTAGCCCAATTATGTTACCTCTTTCTTGTTGTTCATATCATTACAAAATTAATAAATGTTGGATCAACATTATATTATTATTATTATTTAAGATGAAACACAAACCCCATTACCTCAGAGAAAAAAAAAAGAAATAAATAAAAGTGATAATATTCAGTACCCAAAGTCGCTACGACACACTCCAACTTCACATGGGTCCTATTCCTCTCTGAACTCAATTTTAGCGTATTTTTATCACTTTTTTGTGCTGACGCGACATCTTTGTTACATAAAAATAGGGCCCACATCAGCTAAAAAGGTTGATAAAAATATGCAAAAATTTAATTCAGGAATAATAAAACCCTGTAAAATTGAAATATATCATGATAAATTTGATTATAGTTTAAAAAAAATACTAGATGTTTTGCTCTAAATAAAAAAAAGAATTGAATGCATTGGTGCACTGAAAAGTGAAAAAGGTAAAATCATTATAAATCATAATGAGAGCAAAGTACATTGCAGACAAAACCATGTTCTATGATATGAATAAAAATCATTTACTAAAAAAGTAAAAAAAAAAATAAAAAAAAATTCACCACTTTTGACTTATGAAAACCATTGGTTAAATGCCAAAATTATACGTTGTGTTAATTCTTGTTTACTAAATTAAACACATTATTAATCACTTTCTTCTTTTAGCATATATGTCATCACCTCTTCAATGATGTGATGACATTTAAAAGCATGACATGTATTTCCATGGCGCATTTTTATTTGTCCATATTATTAAAAAATAAATGTTCAATAATATTTATTCAGTTTGAAAAATTAATTAATTTTACTCATTTGTGCCCATTTTACCCTTCAACAATAACAACATATATCAGTGTATTATCACAAAGTGAGGTCTGAAGAGAGTAAAATGTACGCTGTCCATAACACTACCTCAGATGAAGTAGAGCAGCTGTTTTCAATAAACCGCCAACTCATGATTGATGACAGTATAGCCAAAAAAATATATATATAAAACCCTCTACCTTTATTATTAAATATTATTCATTTGTGCTCATTTTATTCTTACTATTAAACATTATTCAATATTTCTTCTTTAAGCTATGTTCTAAATTAAAATCGAACAAGTAGAAATAGATGAAGAGATTTTATTTTTTTTAATGTAAAGATTTTTATTTTTTTTTCTTATGTAAAGATTAGTTTTCCATAAATATCCAGCTCATCATAACATTTGCCTTACTTTTGACTTTTGAGTTGGCCATAAGATAAAGTTTTTTCATTTTCTTAGACATTTGAAATATAAAATTTACCTATTGAAAATTGATTTAACCATTCAATATTCAAAATTAAGGAATATAGGATTCACATTACTAACAAAAAATTGAAATTAATAGCTGAGAAAAAAAAAGATAAAGAAATAATTATAAAAATTTTAACTAATTATGTATCTTCGTTGGATGTTCAGAGGCTAATTATATATCTCGACAAACTTAAAATCGAAAAAAATGTATTGAAAGCTAATTATGTATCTTTACAAAAGAAAAAATATATGTTCGTTAGATGTATCTGGAGTTAATTATGTATCTCGATGAATTCAAAATCGAATTTTTTCGTAATCATGCAAAATATTGAAATTTTTTGTAATTAAACTCCAAACTATCGGGATTTATATTGTTTGCTCGAAGATTAATAGAAGATGTCAAAAAATGTCACATTAATAGATGAAAATAAAATAAAATTACTTATAAGGAATATGAATACTCATAAATAGACCAATATGGGTCGTGATATAGTGGTGAAACTAAGCCACCATTAATTAAAAGTTTTAAGTTCGAATCTCGAATATAATTTTTTTTAGTTGAAAATATCACCTCAAAATGACCCCTGCAGTTAAGAATCCGAATTAATTATAAGTTGTGTCTTTTTACTTTTTATAATTAAAAAACATGAAAAAGGTGGTCCTCATTTTATTCCCAATAACATGATCATGAAAACCATGGCACTCCATATATACCTTTTTCCACTTTTCTTTAATTAATTATTATTATTTCTTTTCATTTTTATTTTTACACATTGGACCTATATGAAATTATGAATTAAGGGCCATATAATTTGAGTATAGTAGAAGGAATCCAACAAAATTACAAGTGTCAATTTTAGCCTTATATATTGTCAATTATATTATTTTCTCTGTTTATTTTTACTTATCACATTTTAACGTGTCTATAGTTCTATTTTTGAAATGTGGATAAGTAAAAATGAACGGAAAGAGTAATATAACTCTATTTTTAGCTTTTTATGTTATACACTTTTCACTGTTTAGATTGGACGTATAGAGTCTCAAGCCGAGGGTCTATCAGAAACAGCCTTTCTACTTCTTTAGAGGTAGAGGTATGGACTGCGTACATCTTACCCTCCTCAGACCTTATTATGTGGGAGTACACTGAGTTTGTTGTTGTTTTTGTAGATTGGACGTATAGAACGTGGATAATATTAATTCGTACTAAATTAACTTATATATACTAATTTTTATTTTATATTTCACATATTCAAAATAGGTATTTCCTATTAATGTATTTATTCGACGTAATATGTAGATATTTAAACTTGGTCTCAGCTGACAAGTAAATACTCCAATTTTGAAGTGCAGATCTAGAAGTCTCAACGTGGGCTCAATTGACAACTAAAATAAACTCCAATTAGTTCTCACCGTGCCTAGTGAACACTCGACGCTGACGTGACACATAGCTCGTCTGTGTATTTACTTCTTCCTATTTTGAACTCCCTAAGTAAAAATTCCGATTCCACCAATATTTGTCATCAACATCTTTTAAAACCCATGCACTTAAGTAAGGGTGTCTTGTTTCTCGTATCATTCTGTTGCGTGTTTTTGGTGATTTCGGATTAATAATTTATAATATTAATCTATATGGGTGTCTTGTTTCTTGTATCATTCTGTCGTGCGTTTTTATGTTTTTTGTTTGTTATACTAGTGTTTGTCCTGAGTCGGAGGTCTATCGGTAAGAACCTCTCCACTTCATCTGAGATAGTGATATGAACTGCGTACACTTTACCCTCTTCAGACCCCACTTTGTAGAAATATACTCAATATATTGTTGTTGTTGCACTTAAGTAAGGGCAAATTTACATGTTAAAAATGGATTATGTGAATATGTGGTTTGTCCGTAAAATTAGATATTTTATGTATCTATAATCTATATCTATATCTATAATCTATAATCTATATCTATATCTATATCTACATCTACATCTACATCTATATCTATATCTATATCGATATCTGAATCTGTATCTGTATCTATATCTATATCTATATCTATATCTATAATCTATAATCTATAATCTATTAAAAGTGTGAAAACCCTTAAAAAAGTGATTTGAACTTTTTGTCTTTCATTAAAAGTCTACATTTTAAACAAAATTATCTTTTTACTATTTTTCTTCAATTATTATATCATTATATTACAATATTTAAATTAAGAATTTCTATAATATATGGTAAAAGAAAAATATCCTTTGAAAAAATTTTCTTAAAAAACATCAAAACCAACAATTACCCTAAAGTACAAAAAAAAAAAAAAACAAGTTATTTTAACTTTTTAAGGAAAAAAAAGTGGACACATTTTTAGGAAATTGGAGATTGGAGAATTTTTTTTTCATTAATTGATACCATAACTAATATTTTCCTTTTCGCAACATAAAAATAAAGATCTTTCATACTTTAATTTGATACCATAATTAATTTTTCCTTTTTTGCAATACAAAAATAAAAATCTTTCATATTTAGAATTTTTTTTCGTAGAAAAAGGTATTGGAGAATTCTTTTTTTCTACAATAATATAATAACATGCACAATGTAAAATTTATTGGCGGAGATATTCTAATAACTAGTTTTTTTTAATGAGCTCTAAAGGTGTCATCTACAATCATAAAAGGTTAGGTTTAATTGTATTATTCTAATATTTCGATTATCGTATTGTTTTGTTGTAGTTTTTTTATGTTCAAGTCGTGGGATGAATGTTTGGTCGAACTTTAAAAATTTTGCGTTAAGGTTATGTTTGATGATATTGTTGTAGTATTCTTGAATACATTAGTTTTTGTTCAGTTATTATTTGTTGTTTTTTCAAGTGATAGATCAAAAGTTGATCGTGAAAATTTTGTCTTAAGGTTATGTTTGATGATATTGTTGTAATATTCTTGAATACAATAGTTTTTGCTTTGTTATTATTTGTTGTTTTTTCAAGTGATAGATTAACGTTTGATCGAACTTTGAGAATTTTTCTTAAGGTTAGTATTTAATCACACAATTATCATATATCGATTATCGTATTATTTTATTGAGTTTATAGTGGTAGATGAATGTTTGGTCAGGCTTTGAGGAATTTTTGTGATAAGGTTAGATTTGATCAATTTATTTTGTTGTAGTTTCTGGTCTATTACTATCTGTTATTATCGTGATGTGATAGTTCACATCATAGAAGACGATCAAGATATTAATACTTCACATATGACTTGACATGAATCACACGTGCAAAGCACGTACATTTGACTAGTATATATATATATATATATATATATATATATATATATATATATATATATATATAGTTTTAAAATTGGTATACTATTGTCTACTAGTATTCATATTACAAGAAGGTTACATAATGCAGTTGATTGAATGTTTAGTTATTTACTTAAAGGATTAAAGATCGATCCCCACTTAGGATCCGAATGGCTATATTCACTTTGTTTGGTATTTTTAAAGTTGAAAATAGAATTGTAGTTGTGTTTAGTCATACTCTTCTAGAAAGAGAGTATTTTTGAAGTTAAAAAATTGAAAATAAACTAATTTTTTTATATAGTTTTATGAAACTGGATTACTTTATGAAAATAGAAAAATTAGATTTTTTTTTGAAAAAAATAAATTATAAAGTGCAAAAACTGAATCCAAAAATAGTGAAAACTTATTCTAAAATATTTATAATCAAACAAGTATTCCAAAATAAAGTAAAAATATATTTCAAAATATTATAAATAATATTCATGGCGAAATGCCTATTTTTCCTTGTGTCTTTTAGTAGAGCACATTGTTATCTTGCATGGACTTCACTCTCACAAGCTTATATCTAATTTTTGTCCAATTTATTAAATAACTAGCCCTAAAAATATAGTTGAACAACATAATAACGGATGGACAGTGACAAGAATTACTAATGAGACTGAAATGGATATAATGAGGGAAGTTGCTGCTGTTGGTGCTGAAGCCTTTTGTCGCCGTATTCCCTTCTCCAAATACTTGTTCTTTCAGGTTCTTCACCTTTCATCTTCAAGAAAAAAACCCATGTTCTTCTCTTCTTGATTTTTCATCTTCTAAAAAAACGTCATGTCCTTCGCTTCTTGATGTAGTAATTTCTGCATCATTTTGATATAGGGGGCATGAGGGCATGCAATTTGAATAACAGAACGATGATCATATATTTGTTCTCGAACTTTCAAGACTTGTGTCCAAACTGAAGAAAGGTAAAAATCAAAACTCGGGACACTTTATTTTCGGTTATCAAACAAGTTGGGGTTTGCTATATGAATCCTCACTGAACATGTTTCTCCACTTAAGCTCAACTCAGGTCGTCGTCATAATAATACAATAAAGAAAATCTAACTGCATTGTGATTGTTTAATACTGAATCTATGATGTTACATGAATGAACTCCGAATCTTTCTTGATGTACGCTAGTCTTATGTGAACAATATTCGATCCAGAAAGAAGTTAGTTACTTGAGTTATAATGGTTTCCTTCATTTCTAAACAGGTATGCATGTTTAGTTGCGGAGGCCTCAAGTGACATCGCTGAGGTAGAACAAGACGTTGTAGGAGTTGTTGATGTTACAGTGTATAGAGATGATGATGTTCTTCAACACCTTCCGGGAGCAACAGAATTCGTCTACATATCTGGAGTTGGTGTATCGAACAAATTCAGGTCCGCGATTCAGTATGAATATGGCGATGAGCTATGTTTGCCATTTGTGCTAACTGCTAACACACAGTAAAATTGCAGGAGGCAGAAAGTTGCGACAACTTTGCTCAAGGCCTGTGATGTTCTTGCAAGAGTTTGGGGTTATGAGTATCTTGTCCTAAGGGCATACGAGGATGATTTTGGCGCTCGACATTTGTATACAAATGCAGGTTATAAAGTAGTTTCAAGTGATGCTCTATGGAAGACAAAGAGGATTGGTCGACGAAGAGTTGTTATGGTTAAACAAGACTCACATGAATCAACTCGAAACAAATATTTCGATTGAAATTAGCATTCTGCAGATCAGTATAAAACTTTGTATCGGTTGATCTTCAGGAAAGACTGTTTCCTGAACCGATATTGTGACTATTTCCTTTATATCAGACTTACTTAGCTGATTGCGCTGCTGTTCTAACCTCATGTATACCTAGTACCTTAACCAGCTTTAGCTGTCTTTTGTAGTAAGCGCTTGACGATAGATTTCAACAACAACATACCCAGTGCATTCCCACATAGTGGGGTCTGGGGAGGGTAAAGTGTACGCACACCATACCACTACCTCAGATGAAGTAGAGAGGTTGTTTCCGATAGACCCCAGCTCAAGACAGATAACAGTATAAGGCGATAGATTTCATCTAGAAGAGAATGACGTTTATGTTTGACTGCATTTAAGTATAACTGAGGTCTGTTGGATCAAAGCGGATACTACATTCTACGGGCTTGGACAATGACAAATATGATATCAGAGTCGAACACTTCCTCAGTACGGTGTTGAGATAAACATCAACGATGACACTGAGCTTGTAAGGGGTGCATATGTGACAAGAGGGCGCGGCACTTTTTGTAACCGACTTTTTGTGTCTTAAATTGACGTACAATAATAACTGAATTCACAGTCAAATATCCGCAAGTACTTAAATAAATTTTATATATACATATACAAAGTCTTACAAAATTTATTTTGTTCACATGAATCTATAGATTACACTTGTATCTTCACTTATAGAACTTCATCGATATGTTGTCGCTTGTTTACCTTTGGCACACGATCTGTGTGTCAAATTTTGCATCACCAACACCAACACCAACACCAGCACCATGACGAGGGACTAACTGTCCTCGAGCAACAATCATGGACTTGTAAAACTCTACAAGCACCTTCTGATCATACTCTTTCAATTGCCTCATCCCAAATCCGTTGTCAAGTCCTCCGATTCCACTGCTCAAACACCGCGAACTAGCAACCTTCATCATCATGTTTACATATGCGTCGCGCATATTCATTAGCACTTTCTTTGGTGAAAATCTCTTCAGTTTCAGTTTCAGTTTCAGTTTCATCTTTGGTTTTAGATTTATCTTCCAAAACCTTCTACTCTTATACGCAGCCATGTTCTTCGATCCATTTAGCCTTTCGTACCCTTTAGTCCTCCTCCAGTGTCCCTTTAATCCACTGTACATGCTCGTTGATGACACCGATAATCCCTCCATTTTGGTGTTGTATTGCGCGCTGGAACTATTGTGGATCGGATGGTTTGTTGATACAAGAAGCTAAGGAAGTTGTGTAAAAGCCATGCGGAGATTTGATGTGATATCGCGTACTGAAACTATTGTGGATGTTCCTATGAGAAAGGTTATACTATAGGGCGATGGTTTGTTGATACAAGAAGGAAGTTCTGTAAAAGCAACGTGAAGATTTGATGTAATATCGCGTACTGAAACTATTGTGGATGTTCCTATGAGAAAGGTTATACTATAGCGCGATGGTTTGTTGATACAAGAAGCTAAGGAAGTTGTATAAAAGCAACGCGGAGATTTGATGTAATATCGCGTACTGAAACTATAGTGGATGTTCCTATGAGAAAGGTTATGCTATAGCGCGATGGTCTGTTGATACAAGAAGGAAGTTCTGTAAAAGCAACGCGGAGATTTGATGTGTGGAAGTGATGAAAAAAGAGGCAATGAATTTCGGTGTTATATATATCGCGTACTGGAACTATTGTGGATGTCGTATGAGAAAGGTTATGCTATAGGGCGATGATTTGTTGATACAAGAAGGAAGTTGTGTAAAAGGGATGAAAAGAAAGGCAATGAATTTCGATGTTATATCGCGTACTGAAACTACTGTGGATGTTCGTGCGAAAAAGGTTATGCTATAGCGCGATGATTTGTTGATACAAGAAGGAAGTTCTGTAAAAGCAACGGGAAAAATTATTAGTGTTTATAGAAAAATGTGGGGGGTGGGGGGGAGTTGGAAGATAGTAATAAGAAGAATATTAAATGAGTGTGCATGATTATGGTTAATTCGTTACCTATATTTTTCACGGGACATTAATTGTAGTGTCCTCTATGTGTGTGACTATGTGTGAGCGGAGACGGATTCAGAATTTTCAAAGTTTATGAATTTTTGTAATGATTTAAAAAAATAAATAAAAAGTACGATTTTTGTTATCGCGCTTTATTTTTATATTTCTTTTTGAATAGTAATGATTTATTTTTTTTGGCTTTCTTTATTGACGACTTGGAAGGGGAACTTTGGAGTAACTTGTAAAGTTGTCGCCATGTGATCAGGAGGTCACGAGTTCGAGTCTTGGAAATTGCCTCTAGCAGAAAAGCACCAGACCTTTCCCGAATCACTCACGAGTTTTAGTGCACTGGGCTGTCCTTTTTTTCTTTATTGACTGCTATGTATGCTTTCGTCGCTATTTTCTTTTTGTAGTTGGATTTGATGCAGTTGGGCCGAGGGTCTCTTGGAAACAGCCTCTCTACCTGCATGAGGAAGTGGTAAAATCTGCGTATATTCTACCTCCTCAAATCTTACTTGTGGTAACTTACTTGGTATGTTGCCGTTGTTGAATTACCAAATATATTTTTTAATCATGTTGTTTCTTTCCATCTGTTTTAACCTTGCTGAATAGAGTTATCCGATACCTATTACTGATAAAGACGTAACAGGTATCACGTAAATTTCGTCGAGATGCGTGCAAAGATAACCAACGAACCGAGACACTAATTTCTCAAATAGTATTATAGTATTAATTATTAATTATTGTGGTGGGCTTATTTTGATTCCTTTATTTATTTGTGTACTTCTATCTCCCTTCCTATTTTATTTATTTATGTAACCACCAACTAATAAAACATTTATTATTCTTCAATTACACACTTCAAGTTTGTCATTATCATATTATAAAAACTATATCATAAGCACAAAATCCGCTTAATTTCGTAAATAGGACTCTTCTTTTGTTTTATCCTCTACGTACATTCACACCTTTACGTACGATAAAATCTGCATACATGTTACTCTTTTCAAAATTCATTTATGTAAAATTTTATTGAATATATTATTGTTGTCGATCATGTGGTTTATTCAATACTTCCTTCGTCCATCAATAGTTGTACTATTGACTGATATTCAGCTACATGATGGAAGTCCCCTCGACCAATCATCACTCGACAACTCAAAGCTGACTGATACAACTCGTGTGCTTGCCTACTCGTCTTTCATAAGTCTATTTGTACCCAGCTATAAAAAAACAGTAGACGATACCTACTGATACCCAGCTACATGATGGAAGTCCTCTCGACCAATTGTCACTCGATAACTGAAAGTTGATCGGTACAACTCGCGTGCTTGCCTACTCGGCTTTCACATGCCTATTTGTACCCAGCTATAAAAAAACAGTAGACGATACCCAGCTACATGATGAAAGTCCTCTCGGCTAATCGTCACTCGATAACTGAAAGTTGATCGGTAAAACTCGCGTGCTTGCCTACTCGTCTTTCACAAGTTTATTTGTACCCAGCTATAAAAAACAGTAGACAATACCCAGCTACATGATGAAAATCTCCTCCACCAATCGTCACTCGACATCTCAAAGCTGACCGATACAATCCACGTGCTTGCCTACTCGTCTTTCACATGCCTATTTGTACTCAGCTATAAAAAACAGTAGATGATACCCAGCTACATGATGGAAGTCCCCTTGGCTAATCGTCACTCGATAACTGAAAGCTAATCGGTACAACCCGCGTGCTTGCCTACTCGTCTTTCATAGGTCTATTTGTACCCAGCTATAAAAAAACAGTAGACGATACCCAACTACATGATGGAAATCTCCTCTATCAATCGTCACTCGACAGCTCAAAGCTGACCGATACAATCCACGTACTTGCCTACTCGTCTTTTACATGCCTATTTGTACCCAGCTATAAAAAATAATAGATGATACCCAGCTACATGATGGAAGTCCCCTCGGCTAATCGTCACTCGATAACTGAAAGTTGATCGGTACAACCCGCGTGCTTGCCTACCCGTCTTTCATAGTCCTATTTGTACCCAGATGTAAAAAAAAGTAGACGATACCCAGCTACATGATGGAAATCTCCTCGACCAATCGTCATTCAACAGCTCAAAGCTGACCGATACAATCCACGTGCTTGCCTACTCGTCTTTTACATGCCTATTTGTACCCAGCTATAAAAAAGAATAGATGATACCCAGCTACATGATGGAAGTCCCCTCGGCTAATCGTCACTCGATAACTGAAAGTTGATCGGTACAACCCGCGTGCTTGCCTACCCGTCTTTCATAGTCCTATTTGTACCTAGATGTAAAAAAAAGTAGACGATACCCAGCTACATGATGGAAATCTCCTCGACCAATCGTCATTCGACAGCTCAAAGCTGACCGATACAATCCACGTGCTTGCCTACTCGTCTTTTACATGCCTATTTGTACCCAGCTATAAAAAACAGTAGATGATACCCAGCTACATGATGGAAGTCCCTCGGCTAATCGTCACTCGATAACTCAAAGCTGATCGGTACAACTCGCGTGCTTGCTCACTCGTCTCTCACAGGCCTATTTGTACCCACCTATAATCTCTTCCTTTAATTTTAAGTTTTGAGAAATGTATTAGATAATGACTACAATTAATACTTAACGATAAAATGAGTAGAAAAGGATAAATTAATACTAAGCCAACAAAATATGAACAATAAAGAAAAGCCTTAAGTGGCACCTTCCAATAGCTTAAACAAATAAAAAGAATGATAATATTTGATTAAAGAATTAAAGATAGAAATAAATAATACAATCGTCACGTGTAATGAATGATGTCAAAGTTTGAAACCATTAATACTAAAATTTCAAACATTAAAAACTAAATTGCTTTCACAAACCACATGAATTCGGTCATTGCCATTTGTATTTAATTATTAACTTTAGGAAAAAATAACATAAACATACGTCTTAAGTTATTATATTGGGAAAAGGCTCAAATATATCATTGAACTATCAGAAATGGTTCATTTATGTCATCCGTTAAAAGTTGGGCTCATTTATGTCATCACCGTTACAAAACTGGCTTATCCATGCCATTACTTTTTAACAGCCACTTTTTAAAAACAGTCTTGCCACGTGGCAGCTTATTAGAGGGCCACGTCATTTTAAAAAAAAAATATTTTAAAAAAAAAATTAATTTTCTTTTTAATTTCTTTTTTATCCATTAAAAAGAATCCACCCAATTTTTTGATCCATTAAAAATTAATACTTTTAAAATTTGATTAATTTTTCATGATCAAACAAATATTTAAAGAATTTTTTTTTTTTAAAAATCTACTACTAAAATTTATAACCAAACGCTATTCTAGTTAAACATATAGTATGTCTTAACATACATGAAATATTTTGTCAGGCGAATGTAAGTAACTTTTTATTTTTTTATTTTTTTATTAAGTATAGAATGGCATCATCAGTATCAGGGGCGGCTCAAGCAAATTTATGGCCTAAGGCAAAAATCAAACGGAGGTCTTGCGTTTTATTTTTTTATATAAAATTTTTCTTTTTTCTATAAATAATATTTAATATATTTCTTAAAATTTGTAATTTATTATTACTAAACAAAAATAGGCCCCTCAAATTTTGGGGTCTTAGGCGGCCGCTTTTTCTCCTAAAGGGTTGAGCCTCCCCTGATCAACATTCAACATTTGTACGTAACACTTTATGCATCATCATTTATCATTGCAAAAACAGGAAGGCGACAATATGCCGACATATATAGTATACGTAGAGTTGGCAAAATGAGACGCTAACTATTAATAATATAATAATAATATTTGATGTTTATATATCCCTTCAATTTTAACTGAAAATGACAAAAGCTTTAATTAACGTGAATCTTTAAAAATAAAATAAAAAATAAAGTGATAAAAAGCATGGAGTGTATACTCTCTCCGTTCCTTTTTAGTTACTCGTCCGTCAATTAAAATAGCTATTTTATTATAATATATTTATCAAATGATGTTTACTATTGTATTTGAAATTAATTTGAAGAAAAAAATAATTAATATTAAAGGTAAAATATGAAAACAATCTTAATATGTCAAAAATGACAAAGAACGAATCGAACGGGAATGTTTTAAGAATATATTCATGAAAAATTAATCAAATTTTAAAAGCATAGATCAAGCTAATTTTCAATGGATCAAAAAGTTGTGTGGATTCTTTTTAATGGATAAAAAAAAATTATTTTGTTTATTTTTAAAAAAAAAAAAATTAAAAATGATGTGGCCCTCTAATAAGCTGCCACGTGGCAAGACTATTTTTAAAAACCATCTGTTAAAAAGTAATGGCATGGATGGGCCTGTTTTGTAACGTCGATGACATGAATGAGCCCAACTTTTAATGGATGGCATAAATGAGCCATTTCTGATAGTTCAGTGGCATATTTGAGTCTTTTCCCTATTATATTTAAACAAATTCTCACCCTTAAAAAGTAATTACAAAGACTCCAACTAATTATGTATCAGGAGATAATTATGCATCTCGATGGATCCAAAATCAAAAAAAAATATCGGGAGCTAATTATGTAACTTTACAAGAAAAAAATATATCTTCGCTGGATGTATTATGTATCTCGATAAATCCAAAATCGAAAAAAATTGTATCGGGAACTAATTATGTATCTTTACAAAGAACAAAATGTATCTTACTTGGATGTATCAGGAGCTAATTATATATCTCGACAGATCCAAAATTAAATTTTTTAATAATTATCTAAAATATCAAAATATTCTTTAATTGAGATTCAAACTATCGAAATTTATGTTGTTTGTCATTGAAAATTTCGAACTTTTTAAGTTTGAAATTGGGCACTCTGTGATATAAGTGGTTTGATTTCTTCGAATAATTTGAAGGCCCATTAACTAGTATATTTTGGTGAGACCATAATTTGACAAAGCATTATTCTGAAATTAATCTATTGTGTTCATTTTATTTTTATTATTAAAAATTATTTATTATTAGGTGCATTAAATTTATCAGGCATTATATATAAATGTACTCTTTAACTTGATCTTGGCTGCCATTTATTTCTTCCAACTTTGAGTGTATATAAATAGACACTGAAACTTGTATATAACTGAATAAGTAGATACATGCATTTTACGTGGCAATTCGTGTGAGATTTCCACGTAGGAAGCGTATGTCTACTTGTTCAACTTTATACAAATTTAAGTGTCTACTTACGTACACCTGAAATTGGAGGGCATAAATGTTAGTTGAGGTCAAGTTAAAAAACATGCTTACGTATTATGCCTATTTTTTATATTCAAAGGGTGATATAATAAAATTACATATATTATCTGTATTGCTTAAGGTGTGTTAAATCAGTAATGAACAAATAAAAATGGACGAAGGGTAGCATGTAGATGAAATGAATCTTATCGAAAAAAAATTGAAATGAATCTTGAATCTAATCCAACCGTAAAAATTACTTTCATAAGGTGAGAATGGTTCGTAATTATATAAAGAGACTCATCGCTACACCTAGATTGGATATCTGAAGCGTAACTTTTTTAGGAAAAACAACATAAACATACATCTTAACTTATCATATTTACACAAATTTCTACTTTTACAAAGTAATGCAAAACTCTCAACTAATTATGCATCTTCGTTGGATGTATCGGGAGCTAATTATGTATCTCAAACCCAAAATCGAAAAAAAATAAATATTGAAAGTTAATTATGTATCTTTACATAGAAAATAATATATCTTCGTTGGATGTATCGGCAGCTAATTATGTATCTCGACAGACCTAAAATGTGATTTTTTTTAGTAATTATGCAAAATATCAAAATTGAAGGGGAGCCTTGGAGTAACTGGTAAAGTTCCTGCCATGTGACCAGGAGGTCACGGGTTCAAGCCTTGGAAACAGTCTCTGACAGAGATGCAAGGTAAGAATACACCTTTGTAGTGGGGCCCTTTCCCGGACACCGCGCATGGCAATAGCTTAGTGCACCGGACTGCCTTTTTTTATGCAAAATATCAAAATTTTCTACAACTAAGCTCCAAACTATCGGAATTTATGTTGTTTGCTTAATTTTTTTAATGTGAAGGTCCAACATCAAAAAACAAGACCTGAAATGAATCTTGAATCTAACTCAATTCGAAAAATTAGCTCATAATGATAGAATATTCCGAAACCATATATAAGAAAACTACTCATTACTAAATAAATAAAATCTTAAACTCAATAAATTGATAAAATCAAGCTCAAATATAGAGATAATTCTCTATTTACACCTTGAACTATACACGAAAAAATTGAGAACACCCAACTTTAGGAGTGTCCTACTACTTCTGGACTAATTAAAACCGTATTTATGACAACCTTAGTGCTTATGTGGCACATACGTGGCACAACACACTGAAGGGTCCACATAGGCACACATGTGTGCCACCTATGTGTCACGTAGGCACTAAGGTTGTCGAAAATACGATTTTAATTAGTCTCATGGAGTAATAGGACTTTCCTAAAATTCAGATATGTCTCAACCTTTTCACGTATAATTCAAAATGGAAATAAAGCATTTAACCTCAAATATATAATATTTAAATTCTGAATTCGCCTGTTTCATTAACAACCACCCAGACAAATTGCCAACCTTGCACTATACAAAAAGTTGAGGTAATGTGCATATTGTTATTTGTCCTTGTGTATATATATGGTCATCAATACACATGCATTGTCTTCTTTTTCTCCCCCTTTTTGGGCATGTCTTCACTATTGTCTCTTTCCCATTCACTTTATCTTTTTATTGAATTTAAATTATATATAAATAATAATATTACTAGGTGACGTTAAAATTCGAAATATCATATTGTAATATATGATTATCTCATTTAAAAATTTCAACAATTAAATACATATATTATTATTAGTTATCTAATTAGGTCTTCAATACGTGAACTTTAAGTCAGAATTCTCTTCTATCAATGTATTCATGATTATCACTAAGGTGTTGAGCATTCGGTGCGATGAATACGATCGTTTCGTAGAGGTCTCAAGTTTGAGTTTTGGATATAAAAGAAAGGAGCGTTTCTTACATGATACAACTCCGAATTAATCGAAATCAAGAGTAACTAACACCAAATGCAACAGCAACAACAAATTTAGTGTAACCTCACAAGTGAGATCTGAAAAAAGACAATATAAGTCAGAATTATCTTCTATCGACGTATTCATGATTATCACTAAGGTGTTGAGCGTTCGGTGCGATGAATATGATCGTTTCGTCTTTCATAAAGTAGAGGTCTCAAGTTTGAGTTTTGGATATAAAAGAAAGGAGTGTTTCTTACATGATACAACTTTGAATTAATCGAAAACAAGAGTAACTAATACCAAATGCAACAGCAACAACAAATTTAGTGTAACCTCACAAGTGAGATCTGAAAAAAGACAATTTAAGTCAGAATTATCTTCTATCGATGTATTCATGATTATCACTAAGGTGTCGAGCATTCGGTGCGATGAATACGATCATTTCATCCTTCATAAAGTAGAGGTCTCAAGTTTGAATTCTGGATATAAAAAAAAGAGTGTATCTTACACGATACAAATTCGAATTAATCAAAATCAAGAGTAACTAACACCAAATGCAACAACAACAACGAGAAATTTAGCATAACCTCATAGGTGAGATCTCAAAAAAGGTAATTTAAGTCGGAATTATCTTCTATCGATATATTCATGATTATCACTAAGGTGTTAAGCGTTCGGTGCAATGAATATAATCGTTCCGTCTCTCATAAGGTAGACGTCCCAAATATAAAAGAAAGGAGCGTTTCTTACTCGATATTAATCTGAATTAATCAAAATCACGAATAACTAACACCAAATACAACAACAAGAAGAAATTCAATATGCTCTCGCAAATGAGATCTGGAAAAAATAGTGCGTATTGTAACCTTATTTTTACTTTATAAAGATAGAGAGATCGTTTACGATGCTGTAACTCACACCACATGAAAACAAACCAAAAAAAAAAAAAATGTACCCATGGCAAGTCAAGTTAGAATTCTCTTCTTACCACCCATGTACACACTTGCTACATTTTAAATTGTATATTTGGTTTCTTCTTACTCTTCCACCAAACTCTTTTCATTTTTATAGTGACATAAGCTACTCTTCTCCTTCTTTTTTATCTTCTCCATTTTTTGGCACCCAAGGTTTCATTTCATTACTTTCTTGAAAAAAAAAAAAAAATGAGGACACCCCCACCCCCACCCCAACCCCTACCCCAACCCCAACATTCTCAATTCATTTTCTATGTTTTAACTTTCCTCTTGTTGATTTCATTCAACAAACATTTTTCTCAAGTTATGGCTAAAGACCAACTTTCTTGCACAATGTGTTCTTCTTGTGACAACCCTTGTCAACCAATTTCACCCCCACCACCCCCTCCTCAATATTTTCCACCCCCACCCTCTTCATCTGGTTACATTTGTCCACCCCCACCCCCGCCATCAGATACTGGTGGCGGGGGTGGTGGGAATGGTGGCGGAAACTATCCGCCACCAAATAATACTGGTGGTGGAAATGGTGGCGGAAACTATCCGCCACCAAATAACAACCCTTATGGTTACATAACTCCACCACCTCCAAATCCCATTGTACCATATTTCCCTTTCTATTTTCATAGCCCACCACCACCTACCTCCAAATCTATTCAGTTAAAAGAACACTCTTTTGTCATTTTTGTTCTTGTTGTATTAGTTGTTATATAATTTCTTTATATGATATTGTAGTTTATATTTTTCAGGTTCATTACAATGTGCAGAAGAACAAGAAGTAGTGGAGTAGTAATAATTGTGAGGGTGTCAATTATTTTCCATAAAAAAAATGGATCTTGATTGATGAAAAAGTTGTTACTTACTATTACTACTTTTGTTTTTTAACTTTTGTTGATGAAACAATAAAGTGGTTGTAAGAATTATGTTATTAGTGATGCACATTTTCATTGTTGTACTTGTATACATGTATTCACTCACCTTGTGTACTACAATGAATTTAAGGATGGAGTAACTTTCTATATTTTATTGCATTATATTGTTTCGATCAGCTTGAATGCATTTCGACTAATTTATAAAGTAGGGTGCAAAAATCGAACCGATCGATAAATCAAATCGATAAAAATGTTATTTGTTTATTGTTATTGGATTAACGTTTTTTTTAATGGTTTTATAAAAAAAAAATTATTAGGTTATTGGTTCGGTTTGATTTTTTTTATTGGGTAAACCGATAATCTAATAAGAATATATATGACTTATTACATATTTCTCTTAATTTCTGTTTAATCTCTACAAATTAACAAATCTATTATTTCAATTATACAAACTCTTAATTTCGCCTAACAACATTTAGTTCAAACTTGAATATTCTTGTAAATTAAAACACATTATATAGGATTTTTATTTGCAACTAAGATTTTGATTTATTTTTTTTATGTTAGTTACTACTATTTTTATTTTATAAGTATTTTCTTATCGGTTAAATCGAAAATCGAACCGTTAAAGAGTAAAAATCAGACGAAACTCGATAAACAGAATCGATAATATGTAAAACCGAATCGATCAATGCACACCCCTGACTGAATGTTGCATTTGTGCATATTATTATTTCTACGAGATACTACTTTCTCTTGAATTAGAGTCACTACGTAAATACTTTTACTTTCGCTAGTCATTATCTAATGTATTTCCCATAAGATAAATAGCAAGTCAATAGTGTACGAGTATCGTTAGACACTGAAAATATTGGGTTGGCAGGAGGACCACTTAGGGAACATGTGGGGACCAATGAGTTAGAAGCTGGAAATTGTTTGGGAGTAAATAATTTATGATTTGGAGGTCTTGTGAGTGAAAATTTTATTTTATTTTCTAAAGTTTTAGACATCAAATTTTGGGAGTGGAGAATTCATTTATTATAATTCATGTTTCACGTGGCATGTCTTAAATTTCAAATCTTTTTTGCTATTTTCGTCGGTGACGGAGCCAGGATATTCACGAAGGGATTCATAAGTGAACATACGAACTAACCAAAGGGGGTTCAACATCTAATATTTATACAAAAAAAAATAATTTTAATCATGCATATATAGCATAATTTTTCACCGAAGAGGAACAACCCCTCGGCAAAGGGTAGATCCGCCACTATTCCCCATGCAATGATGGACACTACTCCCTCCGTTTCAATGTTTTTCTTTTTAGTTCGTTTAAAAAAGAATGATTCCTTTTTTTTTTTTGACAATACTTTAATTTCAACTTTACACATGATATGCGACACTTTGGTACATTTGACACAACTTTAATTTAAGACCACAAGATTCAAAAATCTTCTTTATTTTCTTAAACTGTGTCAAGTCAAAGTAGGTCATTCTTTTTGAAATGGAGAAAATATTATTTTACGATCATAGGAGTAGTAAAATTGAACGGCGAGAGTAGTAGTTTCAATTTCCTTGTATAATTTATAAAATCAAAAAAAAAAAATTATCATTTTCTTTCAACATTATCCATATCATGAAGTTACTACATAAAATATTACTAGCGAGAAGACGTTAGCGGAAGGAAATTGATCTTTGGCCTCCTTTACGAGGATTACTTAGCCACTCTTACGTGATTTTTTTTTTATAATTACAGCCAGTGACGGATCTACATAGGGTTCACGGGTCATCCGAATTCCTTTCGTCGGAAAATTATACTATTTTTATATGGTAAAAAAAATTTTTATATAGAAATAGTAGAGGTTAAACCCCCTTCAACTAGTCCGTATATGTACTACTGAACCTCCTCACTTAAAATTCTGGATCCGCCCCTGATTACAGCTTCTAATTTTGAAAAATTAACCAACTTCTAAATTCGAAGGCCACAAAAGCAACTAAATGTAGCACCTAAGGGCGTGACCTAGAAATTCAATGAAGTTAAATTGAGCACGATGAGATCTTAGGTTCAATTCCCAATAGAGACAATCACTTAGTGATTTCTTCTCATTTGTACTAGCCTTGATTGGCAGAGTTACCTGAGAGTTGTTGCTAGTGGGAGGTGGCAGGTGTTCACAACAAATTTTCGTGGATGCAGAAAATTAACTGCAAGCAAAAATAAATAAAAAGAAATAATGATTTTATATAAATAAAATTTGTGGGTACAATTCCGTTATTCTCTCGATTCTTCTCTCCTAAGTTTTTCCATGATTCGAGAGCCTTCGCAGCGTGATTCTCGAATGTAGGATGATTTAAGCCTCCTAAAAATGCGTTAGGATCTCGTCGATTGGTTGAAGAGCTGTGTAGTCAATGCAGAAACTTCCTCCAATGCTTGCTGAATGGTCTCAGAAAATTATGTAACTCTCCAATTTATAGTTGTAGGGGTAGGCAGTCCAAGTGTAAATAACCCTCTTCTGCCTCATTCTGATTGGTCCATTCAATTTTCAAGCTTATCACAAATATTATGTGACAAGGTTGCTTGTGATTGGCAAAAAAACATGTCATTTGTGACACTTGGCGATGTTTCATTGGCTCTTGAATTTGACTTGGATTGCCACCTCATTTGATCGTGTGGCCTTGTCTCATTGGTCTTTAATTTGTCTAGAATGCCATGTCATTTGACACATGGCATGAGTTTGGACCTCAAGGTGAGATGAACCTTGAGGAAGAATAAAACGGGGTTATAGCCCAAACTAATTTTAGACCCAATAAACTATGGATCAAATCTAAATTTTATATGAATTTGATTCAATAAATTTTACGTGTCTACAACAGGTATCCCGCGAAATTAGTCGAGGCATTAGCGGGGGAATTGATCTCTAGCCTCCTTTACAAGGATACCACATGCACCAACTTAGCGACTCTTACTAGTATGAGTAGATTTTTGATTATCGAAGCGAAAGCCACAAAAGTGACTAAATGTAGCGCACAAGGGTGTGGTCTAATGGTTCAATGAAATTGAGTTGAATACCATGAGGTCTCAGATTCGATTCCCAACAGAGACAAACACTAGGCAATTTCTTCCCACCTGTTCTAGCCTTAATGAACAGAGTTACATGATACTTGTTGCTAGTGGAAGGTAGCAGATATCCCGTGAAATTAGTCGGGACGCACGCAAGCCTGACCAGACACCACGGTTATCAAAAAAATAAAAGTGACTAAATGTATAAATCAAACCTCTAAGGAGTAAAAGACCAAGAATCCTTCTCCAAAACCCCAAAGTGAACAAATAAACATACTTGGCAAATAATCAAAAGAAGTAAACACATTCCATAAGGGTAATAATTTCACCACCTCATTCTTGTAAATGTTGTAGTACTTCTTAAGCCTCAGCAATCAAGAAGCAAAGATGGAAACAAGTAGTATATGTTGACATCAAATGGAAATATGTAAGACTTGTACATTAACATGTGTGTATAAAATTTATGTTTTATCCACCACCACCAATATTCTTAGGGGAAAAGGTAACTTATACAATACAAACTCACTCAAGAAATAAATGAAAATATATGTAAAATCCGAACCTTGCAACCCCCCCCCCCCCCACACACCCACCCCCCCGACCCCTGACCCCCGAAACATATGAAAACTCTACACATTGTTTAAAGAGGACGCTTTCTCCGATTTAAATCCACCGACTGACCTGCTAGCCAAACCTGGAAAGAATCAAGAATCATAGCAATGATACAGATCAGAAACCGCAGCGAGTTTTAACTGTGAAATAAACCATTTTGGATCAATCAAAGGCAAAGTGACTAGTTTTACATCACGATATCCAAATTAACAGGTTTCCTCTTATCCATTTTGCTCTATTGGAGTCCATTTTATCCTGTTGAGTTCGACATCGTTCACTTAGGAATGGGAAGGCTTTCTTATATGGTCTTTCGCCTCATGAGCTAGCTTTTGAGGTTGAGTTAGGCCTCACGTTCATTTAACATAGTATTAGAGCCATACCCATCCTAAGTCATGTACCGATGTTGTGCCCCGATCTTACATTGTCAATGCTCTAGATAGATCCGGTCCTGGGCGTGCAGGGGAGTGTTGAGTCCCACATTGTTCACTTAGCTATGGGAAGGCTTTCTTATATAGTCTTGGGAAATCCTCCCTCATGAACTAGCTTTTGAGGTGGAGTTAGGCCCAAGGACCATTTAACACGTCCTAGTGCTAAATAATTTACACCATAAAACAGGTGCTCAAAAGAACAGAAGTCATAAAGTCAACTGTCGTCGACGGAGAAGAAATAATCATAGAGAAGGAAAGAATGACATACTGTATCAACTGAAGTTGAATCCTCCTGATGGAAGAGGTAGATCACCCCCTCCAAAGTTGAATCCAGAATGTTGAGCATCGGCTGATGGAAGTTGTTCATCCTCCTCTTCCAACCAATAAGTTTCGAGGATCTTCACTGCCTTCTCGTAGATTTCAGTGTTGTCGTGGCTCTGGAGGTTTTCAATCTTCTCTAGACCTTCAGCCTCATCGATCAACTGGGCATAAACATTTATGCCTTCTGTATTACCTAGATCCTTTTCAGCTTCCCCGATCTTCAGAATATTCTCAAGCCCTTCCAAGCAGACCGTAACTATTCTTGGGTCAGGACAAACCAGAAGATCACACAATGGTTTTATACAACCTTGGTTCACCAAGAACCTAGAAATCAATTTACATATGAGCTTCAACCTAGATGTAAGATTAACCAGATGAAATTGAATTTGCGAAAGGAACCATACTTGATTTGATCATTATTTCCACCTGATGTAGCATTTGAAACTGCCCAAGCAGCTTCTTTCTTTATCTCAAATTCAGCATTTTGTAGCAGATGGACAAGAGGAGCAATAATGCCAGCCTCGATCACAGCCTATTTATATTATCAGTATCATTATACATTACTGAATCGCATTAAAAAGGTTCTCTTTCTCACTTCTTTTCATTTGTCTGTCAATTGATAAAGAAGCACAAATACCTGAATTTGATTTCGATTACCAGCTGTAATGTTCGAGATTGTCCAGCAAGCTTCCTTTTTAATGCTTTTCTTGTAATTTTGCGTCAACAGGTTAAGAAGGCAGGCAAGAGCATGATGGTCAATCATAACCTAAATAAAATGGGTTCATCAATGTCCATCAAAGAAAGAATCCAGCTGATAAATTAGGTAGGACATAATTTGCTTTAACAACCAAAAAACGTAGATTTTTTTTGTCCATTTCCTTTCCACCACATTTGAAAGGTAGCAAAAATGGAAAGTTGCAACTAACTCCTCACTGATGGAGTATATACCTCTGCCTTACAATATACCCTTTTGGAGCTTTCCCACCTTTGGTAGGAGAATAAAAGGATTGCAACAGAAGTTAATTCGATTTCACTCTCATCTTATGTTTCAGGACCAAAAATTTAGAGAATCCCCTCTCCACTCGATTCCTTCTCCTATACACTCGATTAGAATAAATGACTTGAGTGAATAAATAGAGTTCCTGCGCGAGCACAAAGTAAACAGAATGATGCGGTGCAACACCATCCATGCGGGCAGTTGAGCAATGAAAAGTTTATTCTAGAAATAATCATGACAGTAACATACACCATAAACCCCTTATCCAATAGGCAAATGTGAAAACTGAAGTACACGAATGAATTGGTGAAGACTTTGTTAGCAACATGGCAGAAAATGCATGAGAACCAATTGACTAGCCCAATCTTAACATCATCTTTTCTTTGATATTAGAATATAGTTGACTATCAGAATTAACATTCACTAGAGCTAGATTCAATTATATTTTCTCATCTGCAATAATTTACCCAAACAAAAAAAGGATGCTAGACAACTGACGTACGGATGGATTAGATATTGAGATTCATGTTTACACAAAGACTCATTTAAAAACTAAATGAGGAAAAAATGAAAGTCAAACATGAAGAATTGACTAAAGCAGAGAATCTTATATATATTGCCCATGGGAGGATGATAAATACCTGAGTTTGGATATCGTCTCCTGTGACAATGTTACCAACAGTGCGCAAGGCAGGAATGAGAACAGATGGTGAAGAATGACTACTCACAAAAAGAAGACGAAGGCAGTGAGAAACCTATGATTTTAACATAACGAAAACCCTTAAAAAACAGAAGTAAGATCTATAACTCACAGTAGCAGCTCAACAAGGCGGGGACAAACTCCAGCTTCAATAACAGCTTGGATTTTGTCATTAGTTCCATCAGAAAGATATGAAAGAGCCCAGCATGCATCTGTCAAGACTTCTTCATCGTTTGAGTGGATAAGGCGAGCAAGAGTGGGGAGTGCCGCTTTTGTCTGAGCAATGAATTTCGAAAGGCACAATCAGAAGTAATATAAATAGCTGAAAAAACTAAAAGATTGAAACAATTTTTTTCTTTAAAGTCAAACCTGCTCAAACTGCGGCTGAGGCTTGCCCCTACAGAAGTTTGACAATGTCCAGGTAGCATTTCTCAGCATAGACAGCTTTGCATGCTCATTAAATTGTGCCAGCAATGACACTAAGGCTCCATGGCCAAGCACAAGGTCACGATACTTGGGCGAGTCACCAGCTATATTTCCCAAAGCCCAAACTGCCTATAAAAGTAAAAAAAAATTCAAAATAAAAGAACTTTTAACTTTCCAGAAATAAATTAGCATTTGGTGCTTAATAGACATGATATCATGACAATTATACAAAGAAACATGTAACCCTAGCCCTCTTATATTTATAGTTTTTACCTGTTCACGGACATCGTCGCTTGGTGAACTTAGAAGTTTGACGAAAATTGGAACAGAACCATAATCAATCACAACTTTAGTGTTTTCTGATGTGCCAGATGCAATATTTGTAAGAGCCCATGCTGCCTCAAACTAGATCATAGGATGCCAAAGATGTAAAAATTAGAAATAAAGACACGCTACGAAAAAAAAAAGCAATAGATTTTGTAACAACCTGCAGTTGAGGATAGTCATCTCTAGCAAGAAATTCAACAAAGCGAGGAACTACCCCAGACTGTATCACTTCCTCTATAGGAGGATTGCGTTCTGCCAACACAACCAGAAGAGAAGGCAATACAAATTAAGAAACAGAGATACAAAGAGGAAAAATGTTAATTGTCAAGGTGATCAACAGAAACATATTTAGGAAAAAGCAAAGCAAAACTGACCAATTGAAAGCAGTTTCCGGAACTGTGTTGTAAATTCAAGTTGCATACTGCTATCATCGGAACAAACCCCAGCAATCATTTCCGGAAGACTCTCCAGCTGAAAGGTTATAAAAGCAATAAAATCAAAGCAGATAAGTTTGTTGCTAGAGCAGCACAACACTGTATTTGGCGCAATATTACTCCTCCATCCCAATAAGGGTAACTGTATTTGAAGTAGGTGTCAATTAACTAATTTTTCAGTGTAGATTCAATAATAGATTTCTTCCTATTTCTTAAATAGATTTCAAAATACCTGTTTGACTCTCCAAACAGTGATTCTGTCACTTCTGCTTTGCAGAGAAGGGAGAAACATAGCAGTCCATATATTTAAACTCCTTAGCTTTCATACCTAACTATTGAAAATATTATGCTTCTCTAACAAGTAAAAAAGTTATCCTTAAGAACTCGAAAGGATGAACACCACGTAATCATGATCGCATTTTCAATGCAAATAAAAGTAGAATCCAACAAGGAAAAAAGAGGCTAAGAACTGAGTGAAGAAAGAATGAACACTGAGTAACCATTGACCGCGCTAGCCATTCAAATAGAAACTGAATCCAATAAGGATAAGTGAGCCTAACAATGGAATGAAACAAGTAATTGACGGAAATCTATACTAGAAAGCATGAATATTTTACAAAAGTAAGGTGTTTGTGCCAAATACATACAGAACTTAGAAGCACTTTGAAAAAACTTGGTCAAACACGAATTGCTGCTCTAGAGTTTTTCCTATAATTAATAGCCAAATACAAACTGCTTCTCACCAAAAGTACTTTTCAAATTAAGTTGATTTCAGAAGTTTGGCCAAATACACTATAAGCCTTGATCACACTTACAATTCAAATAAACTATTGAATCTAATAAGGCTAAGAACTGAATGAGCATTTAATTAACAAAAACACTAGGTGATTTCTTCTCATCTGTCCTAGCTTTCATGGGAAGTATCAAGTATTAGTGAAATTAGTCGAGTTGCATGCGAGCTAGTTAAGCTTGAAAAAATTAACACCGGGTAAAAATTGATCACACTTGCAAATTCAGATTTAGTTGATACTAAACTCGCAAAAACACGAACTATCATGTTTTTATCCAAACACAACTCAACTAGCAGTTGCTCAAACTAAACGGAAAAAACCCTAATTAAACTCGTAAACATTGATTGCACTTGCAATTTCAAATAAAATCACAAAATTCATCTCTATCAAACATAAAATTAAGCAAACAGAAATGAATACTTGATAGTAATCTCGCAAAAAATGTGATAACAAAATTTGCACCTAACAACTGAAGTTAATTAAGCAAACAAAAACTTCAATAGCTCAAATTAAATGGAAAAAAAAAACTAATTAAACTCGTAAACATTGATCGCACTTGCATAAAATCACAAAATTTCTCTCTAGCAAATGTAAAATTAAGCAAAAAATTTTTAAAAAATAATAAAATTAAGTAAACAGAAATTAACACTTGCTCATAAATTGATAACAAAATTTTGCACCTAGCTGAGAAACAGCAGCAATGGTAGTTGAAAACTGTTGCTGTAGTGATACTAAACTCGCAAAAAAACAAACTATCATGTTTTTATCCAAACACAACTCAACTAGCAGTAGCTCAAATTAAACAAAAAAAAAAAAAAAAAACAAGCTCGTAAACATTTATCACACTTGCAAATTCAAATTTTGTTCTCAACTAGCAGTAGCTCAAATTAAACGGAAAAAAAAAATTCCTAATTAAGCTCGTAACATTGATCGCACTTGCAATTTCAAATCAAATCACAAAATTTGTCTCTAACAAACATAAAATTAAGCAAAATCATTAAACATGACACTTCCGATGCTCATAAATTGATAACAAAATTTTGCACCTAGCAACTGAAGTTAATATTAAGCAAACAAAACTGATACCTTCTTAAACGGAAAAAAAGGCCTAATTGAGCTCTTAAACAATGATCGCACTTGCAATTTCAAATAAAATCACAAAATTTCTCTCTAGCAAACATAATATTAAGCAAAATTAAGCAAACAGAAATGAAATCTTATAGTAATCAAGCAAAAACGTGATAATGACGATGCTCAAATTAAACGAAAAATACCTAATTAAGCTCGTAAACATTGATCGCACTTGCAATTTCCAATAATATCACAAAATTTCTCTCTAGCAAACTTAAAATTAAACAAAATTAAAAAAAAAAAAACTGAGTAAGCAAGAAAAATTTCTCTCCAACAACTGAAGTTAATCAAGCAAACAAATTATTAAGCAAATTTTCTACAAATAATTAATCTCAAATTAAACGAAAAAAAATACTAATTAAGCTCATAAACATTGATCGCACTTGCAAATTCAAATAAAATCACAATTTTTTTCTCTAGCAAACATAAAATTAAGCAAAATCATTAAGCAAACAAAAACTGATACCTTCTTATTATCGAGCTGAGAAACAGCAGCAGCAGTAGCTGAAAACTGCTGTTGTTGTTGAAGCGGTAAACCTTCACGTCGTTTTTTAAGCAAATTTTCTTCTCTTTTACTCTTACGGATCTCAACCATATTATCTTCTCTTCTTCTCCTTCCTTCATCCGCATCCACCGCCACTTTGTACCGGCTCCGGCGAGCCTCCGTTCTCGAATTCGGCCGGAGTGACATAGCTATAGCTATAGCTAAGTTCAAAAATCAATTGAATTGAATGAAGTGAATTTGAATTGAGAATTTTTGAGCTTTTTGTATTTGTAGAGAGAGAAATAATTAAGGGTTTGGAGAAAATTTTGGATTTTGTCTGAAAAGGGTTTTTTAATTTTTGGGCTTTAACCACCATTATGGTTTTTTGGAAAGTGGGCTTGATTGTTGAGGTTATTTACAACATTGCCACTGGTTTGAATTTTGTAAAATAAAGCTTTTTAAGAAAAGAAAAAAATTAGTAGGAGTTTTGATTTCAACCACTATCATGGTTTTTGGAAATAGGCTCGATTTTGGAGTTATTTACAATGTTGCCACATCCTCTCGGAGTAATTGATAAAGTTGCGCTGTCATATGACCAGAAGTTCACGGGTTCAAATCTTACGAACAACATCTGACAGAAATGTATGGTAAAGTTCCGTACGATACACACTTATCGTGGAGCTCTTCCCTTGGAACCTACGCAAAATGAGAGTTTTAGTACACTGGACTGTTGTTTTTTTTTTCACAATGTTGCCACTGGTTCTAATTTTCATAATGAAGTCGTTTTTGGTACGAAGTAGTTTCCTTCCTCTTCAAAATGTGAAATATCGAAGAGCGAATTAGTCGATCTTCAAAATGAATATCAAATATAGAACGAAAATGGAAGAAAAAAAAATTATATTTTAATTTGTGTGGTTTACTTTATTTGATTTGTTTTGTAAAAGTATCTCCTTGCATATTTAGTAAACTTTTAATTTTTGCATTTATAATTTTACCCTTCGTGACTTTCTGACTTGTCATGTTTAATGTCTTGGTATTTGAAGGATATTTTGAGTATTTTATCCATACTTTTACTAAAGAGAATATAGATTCAATATTATATTCATAAATATATGATATAATATCTTAATTCTTACTTCAGTATTTAGAAGAAAAATTAATTATAGAAAACTAATTGTAGAAATGGAAGGTTGGAATAGTAAAAGACATACACTTAAATAGGCTTTTATTTTTATTAAATAAATGTAACTTTGAGCTGTCATATTTAATTTCTAAATTAATTAGACCTAACATAGCCATATATAGAGGTTACTAGTTTTATTTTTTTTGTTTCCCAAGGTATCCCCACAGTCACCAGCCGTG
The DNA here is from genome assembly GCA_030864225.1 of Capsicum baccatum var. pendulum. NCBI lineage: Eukaryota > Viridiplantae > Streptophyta > Magnoliopsida > Solanales > Solanaceae > Capsicum > Capsicum baccatum. The sequence goes on along the minus strand of CM061555.1, from coordinate 232,127,416 downwards.
AGATTAATCTTCCGTTCCACTTTCAGTGCACTAAGCGGCATGAGACTAATCCACAGTCAGCAATCGTGAGACTAATCTTCAGTTCCACTGTCAGTGCACTAAGCGGCGTGAGACTAATCTTTCGTTTTACTGTCAGTGCACTAAGCGTGAGACTAATCTTCTGTTCCACTATCAGTGCACTAAGCGGCGTGAGACTAATCCACAGTCAGCAACCGTGAGACTAATCTTCCGTTCCACTGTCAGTGCACTAAGCGGCGTGAGACTAATCTCACATTCGACTAATCTTCCATTCCACTATCAGTGCACTAAGCGGCGTGAGACTAATCTCACATTCCACTGTCAATGCACTAAGCGTGACACTAATCTTCTATTCCACTGTCAGTGCACTAAGCGGCGTAAGACTAATCTTCCATTCCACTGTCAATGCACTAAGCGTGAGACTAATCTTCCGTTCCACTAATCCACAGTCAGCAACCATGAGACTAATCTTCTGTTCCACTATCAGTGCACTAAGCAGCGTGAGACTAATCTCACATTTCATTGTTAGTGCACTAAGCGGCGTGAGACTAATCTTCCATTCCGCTGTCAGTGCACTAAGCGTGAGACTAATCTTCCGTTCCACTGTCAGTACACTAAGCGGTAGGGAACTGGCCACAGAGTTTTCTCTGTTCACCAGAGGTGGGAATCAAACCCCCAACCTCTTGCTTAACCACCACACCACCCTTTGTGATTGAGGTTACTAGTTTTTACAATGACCCGAACATGTGATAAATGCATTAGTCTGGTACAATGATGGAGAAAAACTTATTGTAATGTTTAATGATTATGAAAAATCTTTGATAGATAACTCTTTCTTCTAACGAAATTATGATGTAAATTCAAATTAATAAAACTTTAATATAAATATCTGACGTCGAATGACAAAAAAAAAAAATTGCTTATACGTCCAGCGTAGTTTCATAAATGGAGTCTAGGGAGGATGAGGTGTGCACATATCAAGTAAATCATATGCTACCAACGTTATGAAAAATCTTTGATAGAGAACGCTTTATTCGAACGAAATTTATATAACGTGAATTCAAATTAATAAGACTTTAATATTAATACCAGACATCAAATGAAAAAATTGCAAATGTTATGTGCTTAGTGTAGTTTCACAAGTGGAGTCTGGGGAGGCTAGAGTGTACGCAGATCAAGTAGATCATGTGCCACCAGCATTATGAAACATATTTGATAGAGAATGTTTTCTTCGAACGAACTTTACATGACGTGAATTCAAATTAATAAGACTTCAATATAAATACCAGACATCGAACGAAAAAAAAAATTGCAAATGATATGTGCCCAATGTGGTTCCACAAGTGGAGTCTGGAGAGGGTGGAGTGTACGCAGATCAAGTAAATCATGTGCTACCGATGAGTATATAGTACAACAACATACCCAGTGTATTTCAACAAAGCGAGATCTCGAGGAGGTAAAGTATACGCAGTCCATACCACTACCCACTACCTCAGATGAAGCAGAGAGGTTGTTTGCGATAGAGCCCCGGATCGAGACATGTAACAGTATAACAAACAAAAACACAAAAGCAAACAATATACCTAGTGTATTTCCACTTTGTGGGAATTCCCACAAAGTGGGGGTCTGAGGAGGGTAAAGTGTACGCAGTCCATACCACTACCTCAAATGAAGTAGAGAAGTTGTTTCCGATCAACCCCCGGCTCAGGACAGATAACAGTATAACAAACAAAAACACAAAAGCACACAATAAGATGGAATAACACACTGCTAGATAATTCTAAAGGACCAACAAGCGTATGTAGTGGTAAATGTAAATCACTTGAACAAAGTTGTGCTAGCAAATATCTAATCTGCAGTAATTGTCCAATACAATATAAAGTTCTCAAATCTGCTCAATCATATCCTTGTTAGTCAGTTCAAATGGCCTGTAAAACTACATCTCAAATGATGTTGGTAACAAAAAATTAATAGGACTTCAAGGGCTCGGAAAATTTGACGATGAGAACGCCTTGTAAGATTACAGTAAGGTTCGACACATTGACGCGATGTTTGTGAAAATATGGAACAAAAAAGTTCTAAGGATTGAAAAGAAACTAGTATATCCTAAACAAGAATTTCCTTGACCTTTTTCTTCTGGTCTTCTGTTAATGATGTAGGGAAAAGAACCTCAAATTTAACATATAAATCACCCTTCTTGTTATTGAAATGCAGTGGCATCCCTTCGCCTTTGAACTTCCTCACTTTCTTTGGCTCGGTGATCCCCTGTGGAATAACGATAATGAGGAATACAGGTGTTGTAAAAAAATTTGGGTGCACACCTATATGAAATCGTAGCCGGTTTGGACTGCATGGAAAAACTTACATTTGTGCTAATATCTACCAAATGGTCGTCGAGATGCTTAACGGTCTTGTTGAAACCAACCAGTGCTTGCGCCTGCATGGAAGAAAATGGAAGTGTTGAGATCAACGAGAAAAGGTGAATTGAATATCATAATCAATTAAATTAGTGATGTTAGTAATAAGAGGCCTTCCGAGATCTTGTTATTCTTAAGGATAGATTGAGTCAAACTAGGACCACTTTAAGCTTATAGCACGTTATTCGTTCGGTTATCACCGATAAAACTATACAGATATTTACACCGGACAACTCTATAAGTGACTTATCAAGAAGAACCTGTGAATACAAGCAATGAACTGCGTATTTGTTGCATAAGTTGAAGACAAGTCTCACCATGCAAATGGATCTAAAATTGTTCTTTATGAGAGCATATTCACAACTGTTCCTCTAGGACAAAGTTAACCGAGTTTCTATCTTCAATGGAGATTGAAAAGATAGCTAACAAGCTGAAGATAAGGCTAAAACACATTCAAATTGCGCGAACACTCATCACTCTTTTCCTCGCACAAGAGATCACGGTAAGTGTTTCAATCCCTTCAAGAGCTAGGAAAGTTTCAATATAGTCTCGAACATCGGCCCAATTCTAAGTATTCATCTGAAAATATGGACCAACTCTATGAGGTTTGTTTCAAACCAAATATAATTTGGTGAATATACTGTCTCAACCCATTGAGACTCAAAGAAACCGTTTTACAAGCTAACAAGGTCTTCAAATTGATGACCAAAGTTTCTGGAGGGATTCCAATGGTTAGTTGATATACCACCAAAGCTCGACAACAATGTCAGTCACCATGAAACTGGATCACTTCTGATCCAAAAGACTGAAACAACACATTCAAGAGGCATCTACACACTGTCCGCTGCAGCACGGTTTACTAAATGCCCACTCATTCCTATATGCACACCATTTATGGGAATATATGCACAAGCATGTGGAATTAAGATTGAGGTGGACAAAGGCAAAACACATTGGGTTGGGATAAAGCAAACTGGCTCTGCATGCATCTTTTGGAAGCTTGAATTAGAGGTGCATTCATCTCTGTGAATTCCAGACACCAATGTAAGTTTAAGACACAACACCCCAACATTTTGTCATTCTAATTTCCCATCTTAATTCTCCTTAAACAACATCATAGTTTGATAACTTCATTTCTCAATCACAAGCTGAAGAATGAATGGGTTGACAGTCAGGCATTCTGGTAAATGAATAAAAAATATTACCAGTGTAATAGTAACAGTTGTATGTAGGTCATTTCCTTCCCTCTTGAATCGATCATGCGGAGCTGTGCGAATACGGAACTGCCCGAGATATAATAAAGACAGAATATAAGTTATAGTATCATGCATAATAATGAAGTCCATTTTGTGTAGCATCGGATAAAAGTCAAACCTTCAGGTCTCCAGGTTCACCATCTATCTTAGGCTCACCATCTTCATAAAATACTACTTCCTGTCAAAAGAAGTTTCCTATAACTTCAAAACAATGTTCAAAAAGACTTACTAAAAGAAGAAAGGCCATCAACAATCAAAAGTGTGAACCCTAACAGCTGGGAAGGCCTTTGATAGTTAAATGAGTCGGAGATTTACACAAAGAGTATATTTAAGTCAATTTAGCAAAATTAGTTGAAACAGTGAAATGGATTTTCATAAACAAACAGATCAAAGTAGCTCTCAGAGGACGATAATAAAAGGGATAAGTCGCTTTAACATTTTGTTGCACATAGTTATGCACACAAGACAGAAAAAATTGACCAAATTTTACTGGATGTTCCTAAAATTCTGCAAATATTTATCAAATCCTAGCAAATATAGGTCTACCATGTACTGCCATCAGGCTATTCTGGGATGGCCTAAAATGCATTTTAGATCAACATCAGATTCACTAGTCTTATTTAGACGTGGCAGAAATGAGGTTCAACATCAGGACATAAGGATGACTGCAAGGAGCCGCTGAAATCAACATCTAGCAAAGGCTAATCTTTACTAGTAGTTGCAGAACTACAAGGCTCAAGTGGTTAGAGAGTAACATTAAAGTCATAATGGCCAGAAGAACACTGAAAGCAAATGCTCCGTGAACACTAGTGAAGATCCTGACAATGGCAAAAAGGGTACAAGGAACTATGCCCAATTGTGTACACACAAACTTAAGTTAAAAAGTGCACTGGAATGAAACCTTTGGTATCAAATTAAGCATATCAGAAAAGAACTCTGCATAAAAGCTTACTTGTCCATCTTGCATTCCTTTCTCAATATCCACAGTAATGTGATAGCCCTCCCTTTCAAACTTCACATTGGGGCATTGGTCACAGACCTACAGAGCACAATTACAGAGTTTAAGAAAATTCAGACGCTATATTTTCGAAAACACATGAAATACCACAAAAGACTAAGTCTAATTTTCTCTGATCAAGGTCCGGTACCACAAAAGACTAAGTCTAATTTTCTCTGATCAAGGTCTGGTAATTGAATAAAGGGATTATTCTGTATATCTGTTGCAACAAGCATCAATAAACCACACCTGCTCTGTCATCTGCTGGAACATTCCTGGACCAATTTGCCGGTGATAAACCTCATTGCGGCAGTTGCAACGCCTCTTACCAGGGGCTGGCTTCAAAATATTTTTCTCTCTCCAAACCTGTTTTAGTCACCAAAACATAGGAAGCAAAATGCTAAGGTGCAATATCCCCAGAAAAGATAGCTGGCCAAAAAGGCGTAATTTGGTCGTTGAAAAGCTCCCTTAAGTTAACATTTAGTGAACTAATCACCAGATGTAGATAGAAATACTCGTTTCATGATGCCCCAACACTATCACAAAAACCACCCAAAAAGAAAAACTTGCACCATCTAACATTAGAATTCTAGCAGTTTCTGTCCAATCTAAATAGAACGGTTGTGCCAAAAAAGACTTGTATTTTCACATCTTCTGGGTAACAACTTATATGCAAGACGAAACTCGAGTAGATGTGGGGAAATAACTTTCTGGCTTCTTTCAACTCAGGTTCATTATTAGTTGTTAATAAAACATCCAGGAAAATGAAAAAGTTAAAATTCTTTTTTTAATAAGTTGCAGAGTATGGTGGTATGGGCCTACGGCTTTTAATGACCTCTTATAAGTTATAAGGTGATACTATATATGGCGCATTTTACAAAGTCAAGTATGCGATAGATTAGTGATAACGGTCGCAACAATTAAATGTATGTATGCTAACTTGGCGAGGAGGCTTCAGTATTAATATACAAAACAAATAAAGGTAGTACCTTCAAGGAACCTCCCATGTATAAATCTTCCAATGTTGCATCCAAATCAACAATCACATCATCTCCTTTAACAATTTTCTCTTCTTCTTCTTCCATTGTGCCTCCGCCGAAAAACCTTGCAAATTATATCTTTGTTAGCAATAAAGATTGCAATCCATTTCAATAAATAGGGAGCTATAGAAGTCCTAATAAGACCACCGTCAAGGTCTCAATCAAAGATTGTTGGGCTTCAACGGAAAATCACAAAGAAGCTTATGATGGAAGAAGAGCCCAACAATGAGTCCAAGAATCGTGGAGAAGAATGGGCTAAGTGCTACACATATTTCATTCAACTCCAAACCCAAGAGAAAGAAGATCGGGCCCATATGGAGCCCCAATAGTGAGCTTCAAATCCTCACCCAAAAGGGAGGAAAAGTCACGTAGAGAGTGACTTGGAAGGGGCACGTGTTTTGATTAAATTTTGAAACTTCTCTTTATTTCCTTGGGAGAGTTTTTCGTATTATTTTTACATGTTTTTCTAGTTTAGAGTTTCCTAGTTAGATTTTATTTATTATTTCCATAAAAGTAGATTCTAATCTCATGCTATTTGGATAGTTTTCCTATATATAATGTAAATTTTGTTATTTTAAACACAACATTAATATTAATTGAGAGTTTCTCTTCTTTTCATCTTTGCGTGTGGAATCCTTGCAACCTTATAAGAAGGATTTTTTAAGAAGTAAGATTAATTATTTCTTTGGTATCTTTACTTCTTATTCGTAACTTAAAGAAGGTAACTAGTCTTATAAAAATTATTGTCTCTAAGATCTGGAATTAGATAGTTCAGCGGTAAGCCTTGGCAGCACCTAAACCACCACATTTTCCACTGCAGGCCATCTTACCTCAACCTCTTCCAAAGTCAAGTCTTATTACACTTTATATCATTCATCACGTGCTAATACCAGAATCCTTTTGCATTTCTCACTTGTTGGATAAAAATATCTAGGGCTCCTACTCACCAAATCCTCCCACCACCACACCCTACTCTCCGGGCAAAAAAAAAGGAAGTTCCATATTCAACTGCTCACATCCAATGACAAGAAGAAAAAAAAATAAGCACCAAGAAGATGAGGAGAACCTGGAAAGAGGGCATCAACTTACTGGCTAAATATGTCTTGCATATTCATTCCTGAACCTCTGCCTCCACTAGCAGCATGTTGTTTAAGACCTTCTTCTCCATACCGGTCGTATATATTCCTCTTGTCACCATCCGAAAGCACTTCATAAGCTGGAAATCCCCAAGTGGATGAGTACAAAAGAGAACTAAGCTTACAAACCCACCCAAGACAACAAGTCACCATACTAAATAGATAGAATCAAGCCATATAAGTAACAACAACAACTATGCATCAATCTCAAACTAGCTGAGAACAGCAATATGAGCTACTCGATAATTTCTCTAGTAGGCATTCAATGTCACAAAAACTTGCCAAAACAACAATTACTCATCAATCCCAAACTAGTCGAGGTCATCTAAATGAGCTCATCAATCCCTATATTAATCCTCTACGTCCACTTAACACACATTCAATTCAATTAGTTTAAAATATCATCTAATAAGCACAAATATCATCTAATAAGCATTCACTATCACAAAAACTTGCAACAACAACCAACTATGCATCAATCCCAAACAAGTCGAGGCCAGCTAAATGAGCTCATCAATCCCTATATTAGTCCTCTATGTTCACTAATCACGCAGTCAATTCAATTATTTCAAAATATCATCTAATAAGCATTCAATATCACAAAAACTTGCAACAACAACCAACTACGCATCAATCCCAAACTAGTCAAGGTCATCTAAATGAGCTCATCATCATCAACAACAACAACAAACCCAGTGTATTTCCACGTAGTGGGGTCTAGGAAGGGTAAAATGTATGCAGTCCATACCACTACATCCAAAGACATAGAGAGGTTGTTTCTGATAGAGCCCCTACTCAAGCTAAATGAGCTCATCAATCCTTATATTAACCCTCTACGTCCACTTATCACACAATCAATTCAAATTATTTCAAGATATCATCTAATAAGCATTTCAATATCACAAAAACTTTAAACAACAACCAACTACACATCAATCCCAAACTATATGAGCTCAAAACTCTTCGAAAATGAGAAATACCGTTACTAATTTCTGCAAATTTCTTATTAGCTTCCTCATTTCCTTGATTTTTATCAGGATGATACTTCAACGCAAGCTTCCTATAAGCTCGTTTGATCTGTTCATCCGAAGCACCTTTCGGAACTTGTAATATATCATAATAACTCTTCCTGTTACACCATTTGAGCATAAAATCAGCATAAAAATCCATAAAAATTCCAAAAAAAAAATAAAAAAATTTAAAAAACTTACGCTGCAATGGAAATAATTAACGATGACGATAAAATGCATAATAAAAATAACAATTTTGATCTTCCTTCCGCCATAAGGAATCGATTTTGATTCCTTTTTTTTTTTTGGGGAAATTCTAGGGTTAGTAAACAGATCTATTTAACGATGAACTAGCTCGTGCACTGAAGGTTCCACTGCGTGCACAATTCAAAAAGCACAGATTTATTGAGAACAATCTCGCTAAATAGATATATAAAGGGTTCGAAAAGGATCAAATATTAAGGATTTATTATACATAGCGACGTGAAAATATAATTTGGAGTTTTCAGAATCAACGAGAATAACTGATTCTTCTTATGTTATAATAGTAATAATAATTTTGTTGAACTGAATTTCGCTAGCGACGTGGATTTAATGTTAAGTGACCAATAAGAGAAGATTACGACGTATTTCAGCCAATAGGAATCAGACACGTAGGCAGGCTCATACACCCATTTTTGTTTTATGTTTTTTCTTTTTGGTTTTCCATGGGTTCTGCATTCCAATTTATACTTCGGTTAATTTTGATTCGTATAGGATTTATAATAGAGAAATGGCAAATTATAAATACGTAATTTTATCTTGCATTTCTATTATAGGCTATTTACATGATTCAAACACGTTATTATTTCATAATCATATGACAATAACTTTATCAATTACGTCAGTAACAAATACACAGTCTTATCATGCATTTCAACAACAACATATTATAACGATTTGAAGACGTTGCTTTCTGATCACGTGAAGTCGTGAACGCAACTTTACCAGTTACATCAACAACAAATACAGTCTTATCATGCATTTCTGCAACAAGCTATTTCCACGACTCAAACACGTTATTATTTCATGATCATATGACAACAACTTTACGTTTTTGCATTTTTGCAATAGGCTACTTTCACAATTTGAATACGTTATTATTTCATAATCATATGATCACAACTTTACCAGTTACGTCAACAACAAATACACAGCCTTATCATGCATTTTTGCAACAAGCTATTTCCACGACTCAAACACGTTGTTATTTTATGGTCATATGACAATAACTTTACTAATTACGTCAACAATAAATACACAATCTTATTATGTATTTCTGTAACAGGTTATTTTCACGACTCAAACACGTTATTATTTCATAATCATATGACAATAACTTTACCAGTTACGTCACACATTACCTTCTGATTGCATGACAACAACTCTACCAGTTACGTCAACAGTAAATACACAGCTTTATCATACATTTTTGCAAGAGCCTATTTCCATGACTAGAACACGTGACTTCCTGATCGCATGACATCAACTTTATCAGTTACGCCAACAACAAATACACAGTCTTATCATGCATTTCTGCAAGAGGTTATTTCCTTGACTCAAACACGTTACTTTCTGGTCACATAATAACAATTTTACCAGTTACGCCAACAAAAAATATAAATAACAAAGGCAAGCTGATGCTAAGCTCCCGCAATAAGCGGGATCCAGGAAACCTTGCATTTCTTGCAAGAGGTTGTTTCCCCGATGTTACATAATAACAACTTTACCAGTTACGTCAACAACAAATGCACAGTCTTATTATGCATTTTTGTAAAAGGCTATTTTCACGATTCGAACGCGTGACTTTCTCATCACATGACAACAAGTTTACCAGTTACATCAACTATAAATACACAAATAAATCACAAAATAATACTTACGCTGCAATGGGAATAATTAAGAAAGACGATAAAATGCATAACACAAATAGCAATTTCCATCTTCCCCTCTACATAAGAAATCATTTTTTCTCGAATAAAAGTTTACTCCGATGCACTAAAATTTCACGCAAATATTATGCTAATATAATTAAAAAAAAAGTCAACTCTTCTACTATATGAATTTGGTGAAGTGAAAGAGGGAATTTTGAAAAATCGAGGACTGACTAAAGTAACCAATGAGAAATGACTACTACATATTTTCAGCCAATAGGAAATAGCCACGTAGGCTAATGGTGTAATTTTTTTATTTTTATTTTTATTTTTTTTTCAAATTTGACTTATTAATTAATTTCAATATTAGCGCTACTTGACTAATCTAGTTTTTTTAATAAACACTCTTTATTAGAATCTAGCGGGAGATTATGAAATTTGGTGTGTGTCTATATATATATATACTAGCCGGCTTATGCCGTGCTACGCACGTGCTACGCACGGCCCAATGTTGATCCTTAAAATTTTTACGTTATGTATAATTCTATTATTTAAAAGTTTTATTTGTTTGGTTGATAAATTCTAAGTTAGATATATAATATTATATTTAGATTGATGAAATTTGCATAACGATATTTTAAGTTGTTAAAACTTTTGTGTATTGATAGTTGATTATATTTTTTAAATAAATTTAAGTTTTTAATTATTATGATTTTTATTTTTTATTTTTATTCTACTAATTAGAAGTGACATGGTAAAATTATTGTAAAAAATCCTTGTGATTTTTTTTTAAATGGCTCCATATAAGACGTCATGTTAATTTAAAACATCAAAAATTAATTTATCATTTTACATCTATTTTATATTTTTTTAATTAAATATTATTAATTTTTTAATACTTAAATAACTTATCATAATTAAATATGGGTAATTTAGTAAAATAACGATTGAAGTAGTTGAAACAGTCATGTCATAAATATCTATTTTCATTTTTATTAAATATTATTAATTTTTTAATATGTAAATGACTTATAATATTTATTTAGGGGTAATATAGTAAAATCAAGATTGAAACAGTTGAGCCAGGCATGTCGAATATAAGCAGGCTGCTTCAGCTGCTTATTGTGACTTCCTATATAGGATACTAATAATATAATTTTTTTAATGCTTAAATAACCATAATAAGTAATTAGGAGTGATATAGTAAAATCACGATTGAAGTCGCGAAGCAGACATGTATTAAAAATGATATAGCATAATAACTATAAAAAATTACTTGTGAAAATAACCTAAGTGAGCCTCATATAAAATGTCAAACTAATTTAAAACATCAAGAGTTAATTTGTTATTTTATGTCTATTTTATATTTTTTATTAAATATTATTAATTTTTTTTTATACTAAGATAACTTATAATAATTAATTAGAGGTGACATGATAAGATTACGGTTGAAGCAGCTGAAGCAGACATATCAGAAATATTTATTTTACTTATTTGTATTAAATATTATTAATTTTCTAATGCGTAAATAACTTATAGTAATTAATTAGGGGTAATATAGTAAAAACATGATTGTAGCAGCTGAAGCAAGTATGTCGACCTGCTGCCTGCTTCAGCTGCTAAACTGCCTCTTATAAATATGAGAATATCACTTACATAAAGCGAAGTTTTTTAAATGCGAAGATTTGTATTTGTCGTAAACAGTCACTCCAACAATCTATTTTATAGATATTCAAATATGCTCTTTATGATAACCGAATTCATAAATTACGATTATTAGATTAATGTGTATGACGAATTTCAAAGACAGAGATTATTATATTATTGATACAAGGCGAAATTTGAAACTATAGGTTTGTGTTATATTATTATTTTAAAGTTTCGTGAGATTGATTTTACAAATCGATTTTTTCGGCTTCGAAATTTCAACAAACAACTATTATCGTTTTAATTTTAAAGTGATGTTGAGAGAACTTAGGGAAAGAATAGATGAAGAGAGGTCTGTAAAGATGTATAAATTACTTTCAATAGATAGTGCAAATTTCTTACCAAACAAGCATTATACATTTTAAGTGATACATTCCCATATCTAATGATACAGTTTTATTCTTATACGACACAAATAAATATTTATTATTTTTATTAAAAATAAATGTTTTATTCTACTTGTTGTTTTAAAAAATATAAGTCATAATTACTTGTTTGTTTTCATCTTTATCCTTAATCATAAATAATAATAATTTAATTGAATTAACGTCTAATTAATATTTTGTATGGGGCGTATATATAAAAAAAGTTACAAATATTTAAAAATGGAGGGAATATTTACTTTAATGAATAGCTAAAGAAAAATAGACACTATCAAAGAATGTGGTACAGTGGATGGAAATGCTCCTTCGTTAATCAAATATCTCGGATTTGAGTTTTGGGTACGAAAAAATACTTGACAGGGAGCGCTACCCTCGAATGGGCCTATCCAGTGCGAATCTGAATTAATCGGGTTTTAATGTGTGTATCGAATACCGAACTCAAGTTTTGGGTACGAAAAAATCCTTGGCAAGAAACGCTACTCTTGAATGGGCCTTGCTCACGTGCAGATTTGAATTAATAGGGCTTTAATGTGGGTACCAAACACTGGATGAAAAACAAAAAAAATAACAAGTAAAATGCACTCATTGACCATGATTATTTACATGCAGTGGATGAAACTGCTCTTTTCTTAATCAGAGGTCTCGAGTTTGAGTCCTAGGTATGAAAAAACTTTAATGCGAATATCAAACACCGAATAAAAAAAGATAGACTCTATCCAACGTGAATTTAAATTAGTCGAACTTTACTGCGTGTACAGAACACCAGATGGAAAAAAAAAAAGGAGGAGGAAATTAAGGGGAGCTCATTTAACAAGTAAAATGGACTTGTTGAACACGATTTACATGTAAATATATACTCCCTTCAATTTTGACTATCATGCACTGCCTGGAAGGTGCACGTTAACCCAAGGCCTTTCACATTTGGACCCCTACATATACCTTTGGCGCGAATATGAAAACTCACATTTTCCATCACTCTTCACTGTTCATTAGAGTCCAAGGGAAGACGACGCTAAAAAACGATCAACCTTCGTCGTCAGATTCATCGGGAACCGTGCCAAAGAGGTTCTCTCTCTATATATATGGATTTGTGTATTTTTTATCGATGTTGATGCAATTTCGTGATGTATAATGAGCGAATTAATTTTTTTTTTAAATGATTTGGTGCTATTTGCGATGTGTAATTGAAGGAGTTGAACGTATTTTGGGATGATCAAGTGCAATTTTAGGAATTTGAATTTTTTTTGAATGATTTAGTGCTATTTGCGATGTGTAATTGAAGGATTTGAATGTATTTTGGGATGATCAGGTACAATTTTAGCAAATTTGAACTATTTCGTGATGTTTAACGAGTGAATTAGAAATTTTTTACGTGGAAAACACCCGACTCAAAAAAGATGTAAAAAATCACGACCTGTACCTCTATAGGATTTAACCCCAACTTCACTATAATACTTGAGCCTCAACAATCAACAGAAAAACAAGACTTCTTGTTAACTAGGAATTAAAACTTCTAACTCCTATCTCTACAAAAACACAAATCTTCCCAAGATAAGTGTTCCCAAGTCTTCGAGTTCCCAACTTGAAGACACAATTCCTAACTCAGTTTATAGATCACTGAGTCTAGAACAATAACTCATTACAACTCAAGAACCTACCTACTACACTCAGTTACGACTTGCTAAGTAAGAGATTAGGTTCTTCTTCAAGTATGTGAACTGTTATGCTGATTGTTAATTTTATTTTCAATGCCTTGAGTGAGTTACTTGATCATGCTTTGTTGTATATATGCACCCTGGTGATACACCTGTAATAGAGTCCTGGTTGATTTATGCTTCTTTCTCTTTTTACTCTATCAAGTAACTTCACTCCTTGTTGTACCCGTTTCTCTTTCCCTGATTAAATATGACTTTTTTGCTTTATCATTTATCCTTGCAGAAGTCTTCTCATTGTTGGACTTCTAGATCAACTCAACTTTTGAATATTGCATTTTTCTTCCACTTTACTGATGTGATAAGTGTTTGAGAAGGTTCCTGAATATTCTTGCTTATCCACTCCTGTCTATGCGCAGTATCATCTTATCAACAGCCTTGCCTGCAACTTTTCTTTGTACACTTGAATGGACCAGCTTTCATAACATGTTTCATTCATATGTCTATCATCAAAACTCCACATGCCTTAACAAATTCCCCTTTTTTGATGATAACAAACATAGCAACATAATATCACAGACCCTTGACATACTGAATAAGGCATTTGAATAAAAGACTAGCACAGAATGAAACTGGTTAGTCATTGAGTTATAAGCATTGCATAGCCTACTCTTCCCCCTTTTGACTTCATCGTAAAGCTAGATTAACAAGTGAAAAAGTCTAATAATTCATGTCCATTGAGGCTATCACTAAGACAATCAAAATTCAGAATAAGAGAACATAAAGGCAATATGAGAAAACAGGAGCAGAAAATAGTAAAACAACTAAGCTCATTTCATTCATTTGCAGAGATGACTACATATACCAAAAAGTAAACTAAGAGAGAACAAACTGTCAGGAAAAGGAACAAAAGGAGACAAACTTAAGATATCAGTGAAGAGGCTAAGTAGAAGAAGAGGAGGGAATAAGAGAGGTGAATTTCCTAATAACATCTGCATTTTCAGCTCTCTCTTTTTCCAACAAGGAATTAAGGGAATAATTTGAGCATGGAGGATCCCTTTTTCTTCTTCATGAGCATGTGCAGCCTCCAAAACTGCCTGAGCAACTTCCACCTCAGCTTGTTTCTCAGCCAGTGAATTTCTCAATCGTTGCATCGGATTATCAGCACTCTTCATGGAAACACGTAGCATCATATGGTTCACATGCCCTATGATATCTTTGGTAGTCTGTGAAGACCACACTTGAACAGAAACACCAAAGTCCTCAAATAAGGGGGTGAGTCAGAATTGATAAGGTAGAGCATGTCCATTCACTTCCTTGTGTAGAACCCTTTGCATATGCTTTAGTATGAGTCGACGCAGATCAATTCTTACTTCAGTATCCAACAGCTCTATGAGTGTAAGATCAAGAAAACTTTCCACACATCGTTTCTCCTACCTAGGAATATCATTTTGTGGACCAAATCAAAATAGAGCTGATGTAGTGGGGACATCTCCCTCTTAAGGACTCTTTTATGGTGGAGCAAGTTAGGATTGCCAAAAAACTTTCTACATATGTTGAGGGCAGAGGCAAGATTATCCAGAGGAGGCCAAGAACCTTTGACATAGTGACCCCATACCCCAGAGGGAATACGTAAAATCCTAGCAATGTCAGCAACATAAAGGTTCATAGTAACCTTTCTGACAGTAGTGGAGAACAATTCACCAATTCCCACCCCATTCATATAAAACACATATACTTTAGGTTTAGCAAATCTACGCTGAAGATCACCCTGAAGAAATAAATGTGACTAACCTTGAAACTCCAATTTATCCAGTAACACTTGCATATCAAGTCCCCAAAACCACTAACTACCCTCTCTCTAGCTAATTTTTGCTTTTGAAAGTGAATATAATGAGTCTCAGGAGTATCCTGAAGAGAAGATGAGTGAGGAACTTCAAACTCAGGTCCCAACTCATCAGTAGCATCTGGGGTAAAGTCAGAGTCAGATGATTCAGAAGGAACATGTGGGGTAACCCGTTTCTTGGGACGAGTAAAAGGCTTGGAAGGGGAAACTTTTGAGGAGGAGGATCCTTTGACAGTAGAAGGAATTTTTGAAGAGGGGGAGGCCTTTTGAGTAGGTTTAGAAGAGGGTTTCATAGGCAACGAGGGTTTTGGACCTTTGGTCATGATAATTTTTGTCTTTCTGACAGATCGAAGTAGAAGATCAGGAGACGATGCACGAGGAGGGGTGGGATCAGATGTAGCCACACATTTTTTTTGTTATCTCGAAGAGCCTCGGCCAAGGATGCATCTTTTCATTGTTTTCTTCCTCGAGTGTGAGGAGTAAGAGGTATAGAGACATTTGGAAAAAGTTCTGGAGGGGCAGTGTTGTCAACAGTGACGGGAATAGATGGGGGTTTTCTTGGGAGCTTGGACCTGGACCTTCTTGGGATTAGCTCTGCGATAGGAAGGTCATCTCTGTCACTAGGATTATCATCATCTTCAACAATTTGGAGTGGGATATGAGGAATAAGGAGGGGTTTTGAGGAGAATGGAGAAAGTGAAGAAATTTGGGCAAAAGGTTTTGGGAAATTTCTGAAAGCAGCAAAATTAGTTAATTTCTGGGAGATTGAAGGAGGAATTAAGGGAGGTAAGGTGATGTTTGGATGAAGGATAAGTGCGGTGAAGGGATTTGGAACAGAGTCTGTGGAGGAGAAAGAAGAAGAGGAGAAAGATGAAGACAATGATGCCATTTTTGAATCAGGATAGTGTTCTTGAGTATGAGGAGGGTGCAGAGAATTTGTAGTGTAGAATCAAGACAAACAAAAACGTATTTAAGAGAAAAGGATGAGGAATTTGAAAGGGTGAGGAACTGTATTTGGCAGAGGCGTAATAATAGGTGTTTTAGTCCTAATGGGAAAAAAAGTGGCAGCTTTTTGAAAGAGAAGGGACTCTTTGTATTTTGACGGTTTAAATGGAACAAGAAGGAACCAGGAAAACAACTTGTTTATCTATAAGCTACTTTGAAGTAATAATAATCATACCTGAATGACAAAATAGACAAAATTGCTTCTGTAATCAAGGCTTTTCTGCAAAATCAACACACACATGAGTCAACATACTCTAAAATCTTGGACTTAGGATACACAACTTAATGTGTGAGACTGAATTAACCAACAATCACTTGTAAAATCAAACTATTCTAGTCAAGCATTGAGGGAGACTTATGCAATTTTAAACATCCCCAAGGCTAAACTATTTTTTTCAAAGTGTTCTATACTCAAGCCTTAGTAAAAATGTCAGCAATCTGTTCCTCAGTAGAACAAAACATAATGGATATATGACCTTTTTCAACATTATCTCTAAGAAAGTGATGCTTAATATCAATATGTTTGGTTCTCTTATGTTGAACAGGATTTTTAGCTATGTTAATAGCACTTGTATTATCACCAAAAATAGGAACACAACCAACATCTATACCAAAGTCTATGAGTTGTTGCTTAATCCATAGCAATTGAGCACAACAGGATCCTGTAGCAACATATTCAGCTTCAGCAGTAGACAAAGCAACTGAATTTTGCTTCTTAGTGGACCAAGTAATCAAACATGATCCAAGAAAGTGTGCCATTCCTATAGTGCTTTTCCTGTCCACCAGATATCCTACATAATCAACATCTGAGTAACCTGTCAGGTTAAAGTTACTACCTTTGGGGTACCATAAGCCAAGATCACTGGTTCCCTTCAAGTATCTGAAGATTCTCTTCACAGATTTTAGATGTGATTCTTTGGGTTTTGCTTGAAACCTGGCACATAGCCCTACACTGAACACAATGCCAGGCCTGCTTGCTATGAGGTACAGTAATGACCCAATCATACCTCTATACATCTTTTGCTTTACATCTGAACCTGTTTCATCCAACTCCAACTTTGTGGCAGTTGCAATAGGAGTATTTATCTCTTTTGCCTATTCCATGGAGAATCTCTTGAGAAGTTCTTTGACATACTTCTATTGGTGAATCATTGTCCCTGAAGCTGACTACTTTATTTTCAATCCCAAGAAGTAATTCAGCTCTCCCATCATGCTCATCTCAAATTCACAACTCATGAGTTTGGCAAACTCATGAGTCATACTCATATTTGTTGAGCCAAAAATAATATTATCTACATACACCTGCACAACTAACAAATCCTTCCCATTAGTTTTCAAGAAAAGGGCATTATCAATTTCACCTCTGGTATGTCTATGTTCCAACAAAAATTTTGATAGTCTCTCATACCAAACTCTTGGAACTTGTTTCAATCCATACAAGGCTTTGTCAAATTTGTACACATGATCCGGAAACTCCTTACTTTCAAATCCTGGAGGTTGTTTAACATATACCTCCTCCTTGAGAATGCCATTTAGGAAGGCACTCTTCACATTCATCTGATAAAGGATAAACTCCATATAAGCAGCAAAAGCAACAAGTTAGCTTATAGCTTTAAGTCTTGCTACAGGAACAAAAGTCTCATCAAAGTCAATTTCTTATTCTTGATTGTATTCTTGGACCACCAATCTTGCCTTATTCCTCGTAACTGTTCCATGCTCATCAACTTTATTTCTATATACCTATTTAGTCCCAATTACTGATCTTTCTTTAGGGAGAGGAACTAAGTGCCATACTTTGTTTCTCTCAAACTAATTCAACTCTTCCTGCATAGCTATGATCCAATCAGCATCAAGCAATGCTTCAGTTATCTTCTTTGGCTCAATCTCTGACAGGAATGCCTTGAAGGCACACATACTTCTCAATCCAGACCTTGTGCTGATCCTAGATGTGAGATCAGTAAGAACGTTCTCAATAGGATGTGATCCTTGATACTTATATCCTTTTGGAATCAAGCTTAGTGAGCTACCAGGATCATTGTTGATGTTATGAGCTGGGATATGTTGAGGCTCAGTTCCCCCTATCACTGTGCCATTAGCTTTAGTTCCCTCTATAAAAGTGTCTCCATGTTTGGTAGCTCCAATTGATGAACCGTGTTGTATAACCTATTCCTTCGTGTCACTTCTTTCCTGCAGGTAAACACAGGATTCATCAAAGATTACATGCATGCTTTCTTCAACACAATTAGTTTTGTTATTTAAAACCCTATAAGCCTTACTATGAAGTGAATATCCTAAGAAAATTCCATCATCACTTTTAGCATCAAATTTCCCAAATTATCCTTTCCATTATTATGTATGAAACATTTACATCCAAAGATTCTAAGGTGAGAGATTTTAGGCTTTCTTCCTTTTAGTAATTCATAGGGAGTCTTCTCTAACAAAGGTCTGATCATGCATATATTTATGATATATGTTGTAGTACTTATTGCCTCTGCCCAAAGGTTTTTAGCAACATTTGCTGCAAGCATCATTGTTCTAGCCATATCTTCCAAAGTTCTATTTTTTCTTTCCACCACTTTATTTTGTTGTGGTGTTCTAGGAGCTGAGAAGTTGTGATCTATACCATTTGCTGAACAGTATTTCAAGAATTTTACATTCTCAAATTCTGAACCATGGTTAGACCCTATGGAAACTAAAGAAGTGCCCAATTTCTTTTCAATTTTCTTAATAAAGATTTCAAAGACATCAAAGTCATCTTCTTTAGAGGCTAGAAACAAAGTCCAAGTAAACCTGAAATAGTCATCAACAATTACAAACACATACCTTTTTCCACCTCTGCTTTGAAGTCTCATGGGTCCACATAAGTCTATATGAACCAGGCCAAGGCACTTGGTAGTACTAACATGTTTCTCTGACTTAAAAGAGGATCTTATCTGTTTCCCCCTTACACATAACTTAGTCTTGGGTAATCCCAATACCATGTCTTTGGATGAAACTATGTTGAGTTGTTTCAGACTTGCATGACCAAGTCTTCTGTGCCAAAGAAGGGGATCATTTTCTATAGCACTCAGACAAGTCAGCTCTGGTCCTGGTAGTGCCATGATGTCAGCTTTATATTCATTTTTGTATCTCCTTGCAGTGAGCACAACCTCTTTAGCATCCATCATTTTTACCTTGATTCCTGCAACAGTAAAAGTAACTTTATTACCTTTATCACACAGCTGAGAGATATTCAGCAGATTATGCTTTAATCTTTCTACAAGATAGACATCCTCCAATGCTTTTGACTCAGATGAGTCAATCTTTCCAATTCCAGTTATGATTCCCTTTTTTCCATCACCAAAAGAGACTCCTCCTCCATTTATTTTGGATAGTGAAAGGACCTTTTTCTTATCACCAGTCATGTGTCTTGAGCAAGCACTATCTAAATACCAGTGCCTTTTGTTTCCTTTCACCTTCTCCTACAAAAGAATTCAAAGGTTAGCCTTAGGAACCCAGACAAGCTTGGGTCCTGATTTATAGGTGAAAGGATGAATTAAATTTCTCTTAGTCCATGCTGGCAACATGTAGTATAACCTGTTTCTTTGACCAGAACTAGTTTTGTTCCTTTTGGTTTGAGAAGATTTGTTAGCCAGGTTTTGACTGGCTAGTCTGCTTTTTGCAGCTACTGGACATTCAGTGGTGGGATGTCCAATGTTTCCACAAATAAAACATAAATCTTTTGGATCATCAAAACTTTTGAGGAATCCCAAACCTGCCTTTTCATTGAAATTTTTCTCACTTAATTTGTGAATAATTCTAGAGGAGTTTGTCCACCTGTTAGCCCTTTCAAGATCCAATTTGAGTTTAGATATTTTCTGATTCAACTTATTCATTTTTTCAGTTAAATCATGACATTCTTGTTTGTATTTAACAAGCTCAAGTTCAGCATTTTCTTGTTCTTTACTCATGACCTTCTTTCCATTTTCAGTAAGAGTTAATTTGAGAACTTCAGACCTGAGATTATTGTTTGAAATCTCAAGTTCTGCAACCTGTTTCTTGAGTATGCAACTTTTCTTGTCAACTGTATCTGAGCAAGCCCTTAAGTCAATGAGATCAAATTCAAGACTTGCCAGACTATTGAACAATTCATCCTTATCAGAGGTTAACTCTTGGAAATCATCAATCAATGCATTAATCAAAGAAATAAGTTTTGACTTAGAGCACAATTTCAGTTTTTCTTTGAGTTCGAGTATACTTACCTCAGAGTCCTCTTCTTCTTCATCAATATCTGAATCCCCAAGGGCCGTAAATGCAGTTTTATCAACTTCATCTTCATCTGAATCAGATCCCCAGGCTGCTATCATTGCATGCTCCTCTTTTCTTTTTGCCTTCAGTTCATTTTCAGCCTTTTTTTTTTCATTCTATTTCCCAAACTGGACAGTCTCTAATCTGATGATCAGTTTTGCCATATTCGTAGCACCCATTTGGATTGTCATTAGAATGTTTCTTAGTACCTGTTCCCTTCTTCTTTTTGAAGAATTTGCTGAAGTTCTTAGTTATGAAGGCAACTTGCTCCTTATCAAGTTCAAATTCATCATCACTCTCAGAAGCCTTCAATGCTAAGATTTTCTCAGGAGCTGCTCGATCTTTGACTCCATCAACTTCCATTTCATAAGTCCTTAAGTTCCCTACTAGTTCATCCAGAGTCATACCTTCAAGATTCTTATTTGTCTCTCTGATTGCAGTCACCTTGACATTCCATTTTGATTTTGGTAATACCCTCAGTACCTTTTCAACTTGTTCTTCCTCAGAGATGACTTTTCCTAAGAAAGTCAGCTTATTTGTTAAGGTGGTAAGCCTAGTCATCATTTCATGCAAGGTTTCATTTTCCTTCATTTTGAATGCCTCATACTCAGTGAAAAGGAGAGAGATCCTAAACTTTCTTACTTGAGAAGTGCCTTCATGAGCATTTACTAGTGCATCTCCAATTTGCTTAGCAGTGGTGCAAGTGGACACCCCATTGTATTCAGCAGGTCCTAGTCCACAGACCAATATATTCTTGGCCTTCGCATTTTTCTTCAAGGCCAACAAGTCATCAGGAGTAAATTCATTCCTTACTTTCTTAACTTGTTCATCATCAACTGTCTTCATTGGAATAGTGGTACCATCAGTAATCCTGTCCCATAATTCATAATCTTCACCTTAAATGAATATCTCCATTCTTGCTTTCCACCAGATAAAATGAGAGTCATAAAAAAGTGGAGGTCTAGTAGTTAACTGACCTTCACTGTGACCAGTAGGATGTGCGGAATTTATCATATTGATCTTTTCTTAGGTATTAGCCTTATTTAAGAAAACCTCGCTCTGATATCACTTGTTAGAGTATAAGCCCTACTAATTGCCTATCTGTGGAACAAGTACGTAAACATGGTTCAAAGAAGTAAATTGTAACACCCCGTATTCAAGTACGTATATTGGCGTATTCAAGTACGTGTATTGGTCTTATTTATATGGAATTAATTTTTTTATTTTATTTATACCAGAATTTGCCCGTCGATGGTTCCATGCGAAGGTTATTGAATAAGCTTTTCAACGATATAAAGATTTCTAAAAACGGATAGGTTTCAAAGATAATTGAGCACGTTCGAAACTATAAAACGGTGTCCGAGATATTTGAGAATAGTAAATGTGCAGGAAAATTTCCTGCACACAAACTACTGAGGCCAGGCGAATTTTTGGGTCAACTTCAAACGATCATAACTCCCTTAATATAATGAACTAGGAGAGCTGCGACCTATGAAAAGAAAGATCTTTGAGTTTTATTTCCAATGCAATTGGTTTCATCCAAATCCAACGTCAGAGTAAGGAGTTATACTCGTTTTACTTCAACCTATCAAAATAGATTTTTAGGGTCAACTTCAAACGACCATAACTCCTTGTACAGGACAAACTGGGTGGCCTACTTTATATGAAATGAAAGACCTTTGAATTATCCTTCCAACGATACCAATTTCACCCAAATCCGATATCGGAGGAAAGAGTTATGGTCGATCTACTTTAGCTTATCAAAACAGTTCACCAAAGGATAAATTTGACATTATTTAAATTTTAAAGGCATTTTGGTCATTTTCTATTATATTATGGATGAGAATATGTGTATATAAACATGTATATGAGTTCAAAAACTCATTTTCATCATCAATAATTGAGAAAGAACAATCCCTAGCCAAATTTGACCTTTAAATTACTTTTGATTGAACCGTAGAAATTCCAAAGTAATCCGATAACTGCGTTTGTCATCTCGAGAGCTTCGAACGACACCTATTATATGTGCAAACAGGATTGCATAATAAAGAGGTGAATTCTAAGGTATGAATATTATTTGCCTTTGTTCTTTTCCATATGTATATGTGTGATAGAGGATTATATGTATTGGTTGTTATTGAAAGGTGATGGAAATAGGGTTATGGACTATTTTACATGGTTTAGTTGTATTGAATTATGGAAGGTGGATATGGTGATATACTATTGAATTGATAATTATTTATGTCTATGACTCAATTTGGTTCAATGGATTGGTTGGAAGGATAATTGAATCCAAACTTGATATTGGAGGATGTTGTATGAATATGCATGGCATGTGAATGTAATTGGAGTATAATAGGGTTAAAGTGACTCTCTTTATGGTGTAATTAAGGCTTACTACTTGACCACTAGTTTGGTGAATTCAAATAATTGAATTGTGACGTTTGGTTGCTAATACTAGATTGCTATATATGTTCATTGTAGATAAGTAATTCGAAAAGATGGGAAGTCCATTTGGGACTAGTATTGAAGGTTGACAGTCAGGTATGTACAGCATACTCTATACCATATCTTTGGCATGAAAGTGAACAATTGTTCTATTAAGAAAGTTTCCAAAGTTATTCAATAACATGTGATCCATAATGGTTTTGTATGATGTCATACGTTACCAATGAACTTGTTTCCACCCTACAAGATGTCAAGACATTCCAATACTTACTTGTCTTCCAAATCTTACATGTTTATTGCACTAATGAATGTCAGAAGGTATCCGGTTACTCAAACAAGATCCATGTGCTATTAATGACTCCAAAACATTTCATTGATATACCAATAAGTTCCTACTTCATTGTTATGGCATTGATGATTCCAAAATACTTCATTGATGTGCCAATGAGTTCTTACTTCATTGTTATTACATTGATGGTCTATTTATATGTCTCTTATTGATGTATCATTGTTTCAAAGTATCAAAAATGCGGTGGCGACCGAAATAATAATCTCAAATATTAATTGAACTAAGTGATAGAAGTTATCTCTTATCGGGTGGTATCCCAGGGGCATAAGCCTATCATGGGTCGATCTCTATTTATGTATTTATGGGTGGTATCCCAGGGGCATAAGCCTATCATGAGTCGATCCCAGTTAATATGTACTGGAAGCTGACTAATGGTCGCAGTACAGTATAGTAATGATTACAAAGATGATAAGAACGAAGGTAAAGTAATTGAATAAATACAATGTACAGGTTGTCACAAGTTCTAATAAGTGTGGTCCACTCCTATTACGATTTATTCACTTGTTTCTGATTTCTATTGAGCTCCTATATCATATGTGATTATCTACAGCTTTACATACTCAGTACATATTTCATACTGACGTCCCCCACGGGGGACCTGCTTTTCATGCTGCAGGCACAGGTACCTCAGCTCATACACCGCACAAGTAAGAGCCAGGATATCCAACTGCTTTTGGTGAGCTCCAGTTTGCTTCGGGACTTTTCGTGTCATATCTAGTCACTTTTGGTATTGTATAAAAGTTAGTTATATGGCGGGGTGTATCCCGACCTTAGTTAAACTCTGTGTATTGTCTAGAGGCTTTGTAGACCTAATGTACAGTCAAGGTGGTGTTTTGTTAATATACGTGATGGCTCCAACAGCCAAGTATTGTATATACATATATATGTGTAGTCGAGCTTATACAGGTGATTATCTCCTTTTATATGTGACATAATGTTGTCCGAATTTTGGGTTGTCATAGAGGTATGCATGGGAAGTATAAGGTTATGAGCTGGTTCTCCTGGGCCTTCTCGGTTACAGGTGCCAGTTCGCCCTACTAGGATTTGAGGCATGACAAAAGTGGTATCGACGAAGTTCATCCTAGTGAGTCTACAAAGTTGTGTCTATGTACAGTCTTATTTACCGGTGTGTCGTGCACCGCATATATAAATAGGAGGTTATGGACATTTAGGAATTGTTTCTTTTCTTCATGTCTTAGATCGTGCGATAGAGCCTATATTATATATGAAGTCATAGTTGACCACTGAATCCGTTTGTTTCTCTTATTATAGTAATGATGTCGGTTAGCAGAAGCAAGAATACCGGTAAGCAAGTAGATGTGGCTGCCGGAGAGGAGACTAGTAAGCCACCCACTATACCAGCTAATCAAAGTGAGGCTCCAACTGAGCATGCATCAGAAACTTCTTCCACTCCAGAAGAAATAAGGGGGAGGAGAACTATATCTCCAGAGCCACCTATTAATGCTGTTGATCAAGATCTTAGAAATGCAGTACAACTTTTGACTCGTATAGTTGTTGGGCAAGATCAAGGGCAAACCATTCCTACTACGGATCCTAGTGGTACAGATAGGGCGGCTAGCCTTTGAACACAAGATTTTCTTAAGATGGATCCTCCCATTTCTACTGGATCAGATCTTAACAAGGACCCACATGACTTTATTGATTAAATTCAAAAGGCCTTAGATATTATGCATGTAACGGGCAGAGAGACAGTGGAGTTAGCGGCGTATAGATTTAAAGGGGAGGCTATATATTGGTACGAGGACTGGAAATGATCTAGGGGTATTGATGCACCCCCATCTACTTGGAAAGAGTTCAAAGAGGCATTTCTTGATCATTATCTTTCATTTGAGATTCGTCAGGCCCGTGCAGATTAATTTTTAAATCTTCATCAGGGGAATATAAGCGTGAGGGAGTACAGTCTCCGATTTAATTCCTTGTCGAGATATACTCCTAATGTTGTAGCTACTATGGATGACAGAGTTCATCAATATGTGGATAGGCTGGATCCATATCTGGTTAGAGATTGTACTATTGCCGCTTTAAACAAAGATATGGACATAGCGAGGATCCAACCTTTTGCACAAAAAATGAAAGATCAGAGGCAGAGGAGAAGAACACAGGAATTAGAAAGAGGATATTCCAAGAGGGCCAGATCTACAGGGCAGTTCATGGCATCCCAAGGAGGGTTCAGACCACAGTTTTCTGCTAGACCACCTAGGCCATTATCTTCTTATTCTGCAGCTAGTGCCCCACCACAGTTCTAAGGGTCCAGAGGAAATCCATTTGGGCACAGAAGTGAGAGTCAGAGTTCGCAGACAATGGGGTACCAAAGGCAAGGGAATATGAGCCAATCGAGACCTCCTCGAGAGCCATGCAATAAATGTGGAAGATATAATTTGGGCGCATGTCGACTGGGGAATCTATTGTAGCTAGAAGGGTTTACTGAAACTGTATAGTAACTATTTGTGGTCGTGATACGATGGCTGATCTCGTGGAGTTAGAAATGGTAGATTTTGATGTTATAATGGGTATGGACTGGTTGGCGTCTTATTATGCCACAATTGATTTCTGCACGAAAAAGGTATATTTCCATTTTCCAAATGAATCAGTCCTTGAATGGAAAGGTGAAATTGGCGCGCCAAAAGGTAGATTTATTTCTTATTTTAAGGCAAGAAGAATGATTTCCAAGGGATACATATATTATTTAGTTAGAGTAAGGGATACAGAAGCGGAGCCACCAACTCTTCACGTTGTTCCGGTGGTAAATGAATTTTCTAATGTATTTTTTGAAGATCTTCCAGGTTTGTATCCTGAACGAGAAGTAGAGTTTGGTATTGATGTAATACCAGGCACCCAACCAATCTCCATTCCTCCGTATAGAATGGCCCCAGCAGAATTATGAGAATTGAAAGAGCAATTGAAAGATTTGCTAGAGAAGGGATTCATAAGGCTTAGTATGTCCCCCTGGGGAGCACCAGTGTTATTTGTGCACAAAAAAGATGGCTCACTGAGGATGTGTAATGATTATCAACAATTGAATAAGTTGACTATTAAGAATAAATATCCTCTCCCAAGAATTGATGATTTATTTGATCAAGTACAGGGCGCCAAGTGCTTTTCTAAGATTGATTTGAGATCAGGTTACCACCAAGTGAGGGTCAAAGAGAAGGATATACCCAAGACAACTTTTTGAACACGGTATGGTCATTATGAGTTTCTAGTTATGTTATTTGGGCTAACAAATGCACCCGCAGCTTTTATGGATTTGATGAATAGGGTGTTTAAGCCATTCCTGGATGTATTTGTGATAGTTTTTATAGATGATATTCTAGTTTATTTTAGATCAGAAGAGGACCATGATAATCACTTACGACAGGCATTGCAGACTCTTCATGATTGTAAGATTTATATAAAGTTCTCTAAATGTGAGTTTTGGTTAAAGTCGGTGGCATTTTTGGGTCAT
This sequence comes from Capsicum baccatum var. pendulum, assembly GCA_030864225.1. Taxonomy (NCBI): domain Eukaryota; kingdom Viridiplantae; phylum Streptophyta; class Magnoliopsida; order Solanales; family Solanaceae; genus Capsicum; species Capsicum baccatum. The sequence continues at coordinate 232,100,486 of CM061555.1, read as the reverse complement.
ATTGTATTTAGTGAAGGGATAAAGGTTGATGCTCAAAAGATAGAAGCTGTGAAGAACTGGCCAAGGCCCACAACGGCTACGGAGATTCGTAGTTTTCTTAGGTTGGCCGGTTATTATAGAAGGTTTGTTGAAGGCTTTTCTTTCATTTCAGCACCCTTAACCAAGCTAACCCATAAAGCATCCAAATTCCAATGGAATGATGCCTTTGAGAAGAGTTTTCAAGATTTAAAGAACAAGTTGATTTCTACACCCGTGTTGGTACTTTCAGAAGGCACCGAAGGGTATACAGTGTATTGTGATGCTTCCAGAATTGGTTTAGGATGTGTATTGATGCAGTATGGTAAGGTAATAGCATATGCTTTTAGACAATTACGGCCACATGAGAAAAATTATCCTACACACGATCTTGAGCTGGCAACAGTTATTTTTTCTTTAAAGATATGGAGCCACCACTTATATGGGGTTCATGTTGATATATATACTGACCATAAGAGCTTGCAATATATTTTTAATCAGAAGGATCTAAATTTAAGGCAGCGGAGATGGCTTGAACTATTAAAGGACTACGATATTGATATCTTATACCATCCAGGGAAAGCAAATGTGGTAGCTGATGCGTTAAGTCGTAAGGCTATGATGGCACCTATAGAAAGGCAAGGGATGATTAAAGATCTTCACTAGTTAGCTAGTTGGGGAGTTCGCCTTCTTGAAACTCCGGATAAAGAGCTTATCGTACATAATGCTGCGGAATCTTCATTAGTAGCTGAAGTGAAAGAGAAGCAATATGCAAATCCTATTTTATTACAGCTTAAGGAGAACGTTCAGAGTGGTGCGACCAAGGCATTTGAGCTTACGCGAGAAGGAGTACTTCAGTGCCAAAACTGATTGTGTGTGCCGGATGTAAACGGGCTAAGAAAGAAGATTATGATAGAGGCACATTGTTCAAGGTATTCCATTCATCCAGGATCAACCAAAATGTATCAAGATTTGAAAGATATGTATTGGTAGAATGACATGAAGAAGAACATTGCAGAATTTGTGGCTGAATGTCCAAATTGTCAAAGAGTTAAAGTTGAGCACCAAAAACCCGGAGGTTATATGCAATGCATTGATCTTCCAAGCTGGAAGTGGGACATGATCAACATGGATTTCGTTATTGGTTTGCCTCGTACATCCCGAAAGTTTGATTCTATATGGGTGATTGTTGATAGGCTTATCAAATTCGCACATTTCTTACCAGTTAGGACCACTTATTGATGATTATTTATGTCTATGGCTCAATTTGTTTTAATAGATTGGTTGGAAGGATAAATGATCCAAACTTGATATTGGAGGATGTTGTATGAATATGCATGGCATGTGAATGTAATTGGAGTATAAGAGGGTTAAAGTGACTCCCTTTATGGTGTAATTAAGGCTTGCTACTTAACCACTAGTTTGGTGAATTCAAATAATTTAATTGTGGCATTTGGTTGCTAATACTAGATTGCTATATATGTTCATTGTAGATAAGTAATCCGAAAAGACGGGAAGTCCATTTGGGACTAGTATTGAAGGTTGACAATCAGGTATGTAAAGCATACTCTATACCATATCTTTGGCATGAAAGTGAACAATTGTTCTATTAAGAAAGTTTCCAAAGTTATTCAATAACATGTGATCCATAATGGTTTTGTATGATGTCCTACGTTACCAATGAACTTGTTTCCACCCTACAAGATGTCAAGACATTCCAATATTTACTTGTCTTCCAAATCTTACATGTTTATTGCACTAATGAATGTCAGAAGGTATCCGGTTACTCAAACAAGATCTATGTGCTATTAATGACTCCAAAACATTTCATTGATATACCAATAAGTTCCTACTTCCTTGTTATGGCACTGATGACTCCAAAACACTTCATTGATGTGCCAATGAGTTCTTACTTCATTGTTATTACATTGATGGTCTATTTATATGTCTCTTATTGATGTATCATTGTTTCAAAGTATCAAAAATGCGGTGGCGACCGAAATAACAATCTCAAAGATTAATTGAACTAAGTGATAGAAGTTCTCTCTTATCGGGTGGTATCCCAGAGGCATAAGCCTATCATGGGTCGATCCCTATTTATGTATTTATGGGTGGTATCCCAGGGGCATAAGCTTATCATGTATCGATCCCAGTTGATATGTACTGGAGGCAGCCTAATGGTCACAGTACAGTACAGTAATGATTACAAAGATGATAAGAACGAAGGTAAATTGATTGAATAAATACAATGTACAGGTTGTCACAAGTTCTAATAAGTGTGGTCCACTCCTATTACGATTTATTCACTTGTTTCTGATTTCTATTGAGCTCCTATATCATATGTGATTATCTATAGCTTTACATACTCAGTACATATTTCATACTGACTTCCCCCACGGGGGACCTGCATTTCATGCTGCAGACATAGGTACCTCAGCTCATACACCGCACAAGTAGGAGCCAGGATATCCAGCTGCTTTTGGTGAGCTCCAGTTTGCTTCGGGGCTTTCCGTGTCATATCTAGTCACTTTTGGTATTGTATAGAAGTTAGTTATATGGTGGGGTGTGTCCCGACCTTAGTTAAACTCTGTGTATTATCTAGAGGCTTTGTAGACCTAATGTACAGTCAAGGTGGTGTTTTGTTAATATACATGATGGCTCCAAAGGCCAAGTATTGTATATATATATATGTGTGTGCTCGAGCTTATACAGGTGATTATTTCCTTTTATATGCGACATGATGCTGTACGAATTTTGGGTTGTCATAGAGGTATACATATGAAGTATAAGGTTATGAGCTGGTTCTCCCGGGCCTCCTCGGTTACGGGTGCCAGTCCGCCCCGATAGGATTTGAGGCGTGACATAAATATTGAACACAGTGTTTTTATGTGGAAAACACCCGGCTCAAGAAAGGTGTAAAAAACCACGACCTGCACCTCTACAGGATTTAACCCCAACTTCACTATAATACTTGATCCTCAATAATCAACAGAAATACTAGACTTCTTGTTAACTAGGAATTAAAACTTCTAACTCCTATCTCTACAAAAACACAAATCTTCTCAAGATAAGTGTTCCCAAGTCTTCGAGTTCCCAACTTGAAGACACAATTCCTAACTCAGTTTATAGATTACTGATACTAGAACAATGACTCATTACAACTCAAAGAACCTACCTACTACACACAGTCTACGACTTGCTAAGTAAGAAACTAGGTTCTTCTTCAAGTATGTGAACTGTTATGCTGATTGTTGATTTTATTTTCAATGCCTTGAGTGAGTTACTTGAACATGCTTTGTTGTATATATACACCCTGGTGATACACCTGTAATAGAGTCCTAGTTGATTTATGCTTCTTTCTTCTTTTTACTCTATCAAGTAACTTCACTCCTTATTGTAGCCGTTTCTCCTCCCCTAATTACAAAGACTCAATTACAACAAAGAAATAAGAATACAATTTGATGAACGATCAGTTCCCTGTTGCAGATTAGAGTCTTTGATTCAGCTTCAAAAGAAATTTAGTTGTAAGAATATGCTAGCCTTGGTTTTCTTGTTGAGAAATATGAGCGATATATATAGTATAACTCAAGAAAACCTAGGAGAGATTTCATTGGTTGAGGCAACAGCTTTTCACCAATTTTGTACTTAGTGTCCGCTGTGACAGTTGATCGTGATAGCGATAACTGCAGCTTTGTCATCACAAAAGCTTCACGAAACAGGTCCCAAATGATAAATTTATCAATCATCAAAACAAAGGACCTAACACATCCGAATTTCACCATATTATAAAGAACAATATTACAAAGACTCAATTACAATAAAGAAATAAAAATATAACTCGATGAACGATCAGTTCCTTGTTGCAAATTAGAGTCTTTGATTAGCTTCAAAAGATATTTAGTTGTAAGAATATGGAAGCCTTGGTTTTCTTGTTGAGGAAGATGAGCGATAATATAGTATGACCTAAGAAAACATAGAAGAGATCTCATTGGTTGAGGCAAAAAGGTGGCAGCAGCTTTTCACCAACTTTTGTATTTTGTGTCAGCTGTGACAGTTGACTGTGATAGTGACAGCTTCAACTTTGTCATCACAAAAGCTTCAGGAAACAGGTCCCAAATTTGTGATGTGTACTTGAAGGATTTGAACCTTTTTGGGATGATCAGGTGCAATTTTAGGAAATTTATTTTTTTATTTGAATGATGTAGTGCTATTTGCGATGTGTAATTGAAGGATTTGAATGTATTTTTGGATGATCAGGTGCAATTTTAACAAATTTGAACTATTCTGTGATGTTTAATGAGTGAATTAGAATTTTATTTGTTGAATGATTTGGTGCTATTTGCTATGTTTAATTGAAGGGTTTGAACGTATTTTGGGATGATCAGGTGCAATTTTAGCAAATTTGAACTTTGTTTGAGTAAATAGATGCAATTTTGTGATGTTTAATGAGCGAATTAGATTTTTTTTTGAATGATTTGGTGCTAATTGCGATGTGTAATTCAGATTCATCGATAACCATGCCAAAGAGGTTCTCTCTCTTTCTATGGATTTTTGTATTTTTTAACTGTTAATATCATAAAATAACGTAATAAACTGAGTATATTTCGATACTGATGCAATTTTGCGATGTTTAATGATCAAACTAGATTTTTTTTGAATGATTTAGTGCTATTTGTGATGTGTAATTGAAGGATTTGAACGTATTTTAGGATGATCAGGTGCAATTTTAGCGAATTTGATCTTTTTTTTGAATGATTTGGTGTTATTTGTGATGTGTAATTGAAGGATTTGAGCGTATTTTAGGATGATCAGGTACAATTTTCGCAAATTTGAATTTTGTTTGAGTAAACAGATGCAATTTAGTGATGTTTAATGAGCGAATTGGATTTTTTTGTTGAATGATTTGGTGCTATTTGCGATGTGTAATTGAAGGATTTGAACCTATTTTGGGAAGATCAGGTGCAATTTTAGCAAATTTGAACTTTGTTTGAGTAAACGGATGCAATTTTGCGATGTTTAATGAGTGAATCAGATTTATTTTTTTGAATGATTTGGTGCTATTTGCGATGTGTAATTGAACAATCTGAACGTATTTTGGGATGATCCGGCGGAATTTTAGCAAATCGGAATTTTGTTTGAGTAAATAGATGCAATTTCGTGATGTTTAATGAGTGAATTGGAATTTTTTTTTGAATAATTTGGTGCTATTTGCGATGTGTAATTGACGGATTTGAACATATTTTGGGATGATCCGGTGCAATTTTGGCAAATTTGAACTTTGTTTGAGTAAACAAATGCAATTTTGCAAAGTTTAATGAGCGAATTAGAATTTTTTTTTGAATGATTTAGTGCTATTTGCGATGTGTAATTGACGGATTTGAACGTATTTTGGGATGATCAGGTGCAATTTTGGCAAATTTGAAATTTGTTTGTGTAAACAGATGAAATTTAAGCAGCTTCCAGATTTAGTTGAAACTATGGACCATTTATTGTACGTAGTTCCTTAGAACTTTGAAGGGGTGCCTTGGAGTAACTGGTAAAGTTGTTGCCATGTGACCAGGAGGTTACGGGTTCGAGCCTTTGAAACAGTCTCTGGCAGATATGCAAGGGAAGACTGCATACAATACACCTTGTAGTGGAGCCCTTCCCCGACCCTGTGCATAGCGAGAGATTTAGTACACCGGGCGACCCTTTTTTAGTTCCTCAGAACTTTACTGCTTAAAGTGATCTAGAAAGGTTCAACCTGGTGCATTTCTGGGTGAAGCTGCATTTGTTACATTTTTTCTTGTTGACTTAAATGGAGTTGACACTTCCTTTTCCTTTTTCAAAAGAACCCAATAAGTACTGTAGTGAATTGCATTTAAAGAAAGAATCTGTGCCTAAGGTTCCCAGGGTGCAAGTCGCTTTGAGATGTTCGACAACAACATACCCAGTATATTCCCAACATAAGTTCTTCAGATATTACTTGTAAAACCGGTAACAACTTTGTAAGAAGTAATTCAGACCACGCTTTTTGAAACTTGACATCCTAACCGGCAAATAGAAATTTATCGGCAGGTTGGAGTAGTAGCTGCGTTTGATTTGAGATCAGCATCACTGCATCTTTCTCAGTATATAGAGACTAGCAGCTCTGATCAAACTACAAAGACTTTACTACAGTTCTATGAACCTATTGTGATCATTGTTTCCTCAAATAAACTGGTGGTTGATGGAATGGTCGGAGTCGTTTGTTCCTCCACAAGAAAGGTAAGTTTCCTCTAAACATATTGGTGGCTCTGTATTGATAAAATGCATAAGTAAAACGTTTTGAAAGTTAAAGACTTATGCTTATGTTGATGTGGTCATGTTATAATGGCTTGTGGTTGCTTTGATGACTTTACTGCTTCCCCAATAAATCGTGATGGCTCTAAACTATATGCCTTAATGAGTTTTAAACACTTGACACTGTTTCAAACTTTGAACGAGAGCCTTGGAGTAACTAGTAAAGTTGCTGTCATGTACGGATTCAAGCCTTGGAAACAGCCTCTGGCAGTAATGCAAGGTAAGGCTGCGTACAATACATACTTGTGGTAGAGCCTTTCCCCGGACCCTGCGCATAACGGGAACTTTAGTGCACCGGACTGCCTTTTTTTACACTGGTTCAAACTTTATTACATCGATACAAACACTGAATAATAGGCTTCTGTCCAAGAGTCTCACCAATGCTCTATCTAATACCTAAGTTTGCAATTTGAGCTAGGTATAGATCTCAGTTAGGTATTACTTGGGCTTAAATTGTCAGTCTCAAACAGTGGCGGAGAGTAAGCACGCGGACTAGTCAATGGAGGTTCAACATCACCTATATATATATAAAAAAATAATTTTTACCATAAATAAATAGTATAATTTTCCATCGAAGTGGGTTCGGGTAACCCCCTGGCCATTAGGTGGCTCCGCCCCTGGTCTCAAAGAGCAAGTCCAAGTCATCAATTATGCCCTCAAATCACTTTTGCAGGGAGCTAAATATACTCTCCACACATGAGTAACATTGTGGTGTTGCACAATCGACATAAGACTATGTGACCACAGCTTTAGATCTTTAAACATCCTGAAGGGGTGGAGTGGGTTGCTCCTCACCTCAGGAACCAGTTTCCAGATGAACTCAGCAAACAAAAATAAGAGAGAAATAAACAGTAAAGTACGTGGAAAGATAGATGGATAGACACAAGAGTTTTACGTGGAAACTCTTTGCTCAAGGGAGAGAAAACCACGATCTGCCATCAGGATTTCTAAGTTCCACTATATTCAAGCAAACTCTTGAATATAGAATCCACTCTTCAGGATCAAACTCTTAATCGTTACTTTCCTAGTAATAACTCTGTTACGAGGAAACTCCAACAGTAACTCTACTGCTATGTCCTCCAGCTAGCTAGCTCCAACTGGACACAACAAGCTAACTCTAGATGATTACAAAGAGATCTGAGTTACACCACAACACCTACAATAATCTTAAGCAAGCATAGACAAAAGTTTAAGAACAATATTACAAAGACTCAATTACAACAAAGAAATAAGAATACAATTTGACGAACGATCAATTCCTTGTTGCAGATTAGAGTCTTTGATTCAACTTCAAAAGATATTTAGTTGTAAGAATATGCAAGCCTTGGTTTTCTTGTTGAGGAATATGAGCGATATATATAGTATGACTCAAGAAAAACTAGGAGAGATTTCATTGGTTGAGGCAACAACTTTTCACCAATTTTGTACTTAGTGTCCTCTGTGACAGTTGATCGTGATAGCGACAACTGCATTTTTGTTATCACAAAAGCTTCAGGAAACAGGTCCCAAATGACAAATTTGTCAATCATCAAAACTAAGGACCTAACACATTCAATACAACTCGATGAACGATCAGTTCCTTGTTGCAAATTAGAGTTTTTGATTAGCTTCAAAAGATATTTAGTTGTAAGAATATGGAAGCCTTGATTTTCTTGTTGAGGAAGATGAGCGATAATATAGTATGACCCAAGAAAACATAGAAGAGATCCCATTGGTTGAGGCAAAAAGGTGGCAGCAGCTTGCAGCTTTTCACCAACTTTTGTATTTTATGTCAGCTGTAACAGTTGACTGTGATAGTGACAGCTTCAGCTTTGTCATCACAAAAACTTCAGGAAACAAGTCCCAAATTATAGATTTATCAATCATCAAAATTAAGGACTTAACACATCCGAATTTCTTCATGTTAGTATGTTACGTTTTTGAATACTGACTACCTTGATTAATCTAAAGATGCCAGTCATTAGATTTGATGAAAAACTGACACAATTTGATGCCTGGTGAGAGTTGTAACAAAGAAATCATCTATTTGATTATAAGAGTTGAAAATTAATTAAATATATTTATAATAAAAAGTTTTTTTATTAGAAGTCGTCAAAATTAATGACAACTAATACTTTTTTTAGCTTAAAATTTTTAAATCTATTAAATTTGATTCCAAGGAGATTTGAAAAATCTTGAAATAAATATAAAACATTAGAATTAATTTTTTTTGGTATAATTTATTAAATTAAACTATGCTATATTTATCTTTAAGAATCACTTTAGGATTAGGATTTGTTAATCATTTAATCAATATAACTTACATTAGTTGTGTCTCTTTATTTAAGCTTAAACCAAAATTCTTAAACAGCTAACATAGAGGGGAGAAAAAATAGATTTAGACCAATATTCTTCCAAAATTATCTTAGGTCGAAACAAAAAAAGTTTACAATTATTTTACCAATTGAAATCTCGACAGTATCTATATATATATTACTGTAGTTTATATTTTATATTCTTTATTTTATATTTCACTATGAAAGACTGAAGGTTGGGAATTTGTCTGTTCCTATAAATTTAGTTGTGACATATAACTTTTCTATGATTACTAATATGAAAAAAGTATTTTGAGTTCTACCAAAAGGAAAGAAATTTTTATTTATTTTTTTTATAATGTAAACATTTGAAAGAAATATAAAATGTGGAAATTGATACATACTGCCAGGTTCTTTGGATAGAAAACATTAGGAGAAAAAGCTTTTTTAGAAAGTGAAAGAAACTAGAGCACTAATATTTTCATCTTGTCTAGATTATATAAAACAATAGAGATAATGCTAAAAAATTGTATGTTAAATTTTATGTAAAAAAGAATTGATTGTGATAAAAGATTAAAAATAGACGTAAGATAAGCAATTTCTAAACAATAATTAAGTAGGTTAGGGGTATTCATGGGTCGATTAGTGGTTAAAACCATAACCAAAACTAATTTAATCGGTTTTTGAATTTCTAAAACCAAACCAAATCAAACCAAAAGAAAAAAAATAACAGTCGGTTTGATTCTTTTCGATTTGGTTCGGTTTTTCAATTTTTTTGATTTTTTTTATTATTGACTAGCCTACTCCAACTATATCTAGAATAAACACCTTTTTTTAACCCATCACTCAAACCACAATTAAGTTTCTATAACAAGAAAATGAATGCCAACTCTCATTTGCATAAAGTTGTTAAAAAATGGACTTGAAAGGATGTTTCAAACACTTGGTAAGCAAATGTCCCAAAGATTAGAAGTTCCATTCTTACTAAAGAAAGCAAATGTCCCAAACTTCTAATGTTTTTCTATTGTCGGGGCTAGAATCTTGAAGATACGCAGTTGTTCTTTTCTACTTTTTTGAAGGATTGCCTACTGAAGCAAGATTTGAAATACTGTCATGTTCATGAGTTACACAAGATGCTGATGTAGTTGGAGTTTCTTCTACTTGAAGCTGAGCCCCCAAATTTAAAATTCAGATAGAAGAAAAAATTATTTAAAAAAACTAATTATATATCATGCACAACTCTAAATTCTTGTATAAAATTAAAATTAGCTAAGATAGCTAGAATTTAAAAAAAATAAAAAAATTACCTTCTCAAATTTTAATAATCTTGTATTTAAATTTTTTACTTCCCAAAGCTTTAATAATCTGAGGAGTGAGGAGTACGTAGATGGAAGAGCATGTGTGTCCATTGTTTGGTGGAGTGTGATAATTGTGTTCTTTTTTTGGTCAAAAGAAGAGAAAAAGAAAAGAAAAGAAATGATGATGTTGGGAAGGGAGATGTAAAATGAGTAAAAATTAATATTTGAGGCGGATAAAATTAACATAGATTAAAATTTAGTTTAAGATTAAATTTAATAAAATATTAATATTTTATTTATAAATTATATATATAAATAATTATATATATATATATAATATATATAATTTATCGATTTGATTTGGTTAATTCCATGATTTTTTTAAAGTAAAATCATAATCAAATCAAATAGCGTCGGTTTTTTAAAATTTAAAACCAAACCTAACTAAACCAAACCAAACGTCGGTTTTTTTAATCGATTTGGTTTAGTTTACGGTTCGGTTTGATTTTTAACCAAATTCATAAACACCCCTAAAGTAGGTCCTAACTTTACAAAATTAAATACAATGGGAGTGATTTTTTTTCACAATAATACGATATATCAAATGCAGCCAGTTGTATATATTTGTTAATATATAAATACAAATGATAAGTTCAATTGAAAATATAAATTATAAACAAATAAAAATGAGAAAGAAAGGTATGTATTCGTTGATACACTATATATTTGTTGATACAAATACAATGATATAATGCTTACCCATTAAAAAAAAAAAAAAGATAAAGACAAATTTATATTAACTGATACACCCGTATTTGTTGATACAAATACATTGTTAAATTTGATTAATGAATTTAGAACCCTTTTTCTATGGAAAAAAAAAAATTGCCAACATCCCTTTGGTGTTACTTCAAATCATTCATAAATTTAAGTAGGCGTTTGGCCATAAAAACTAAAAAATTTTGAAGTTGGAGTTGTGTTTGGTCATGTATTTTTGAAAGATGTTTTTTTGACTTTTGAAAAGTTTTTTAAATTTAATTTTATATCCCAAACTTCTTAAAACTATCAAAATTGCCCAACTAATTTATCTACTGATTATACTCATGAATAAAAAGAATTTCTCTTCAATGATGAAAGGGGTTCTAGCTTTAAAATGAAAATAATACCTACAAATAATAAAAATATACCGATCTTTTAGCTTAAAAATCTTTATTTGTTGTTCAAAAATATTTTTTACCGAGAAGAATTGGGAAGAACACCTTGTTGTGAGAAAGTAGGTCTTAAGAAAGGGAGATGGACTAAAGAAGAAGATGAAATCCTCACTAACTACATTTTTGCTAAAGGTGAAGGCTCTTGGAGGTCATTACCCAAAAATGCAGGTAAAATTTCAACCACGTTAAAATAAAGTCAATTTTAAAAATGTCTTAGAATTCATAATGCAGAAAGTGTAAACAAAGGGTAAAATTGGAGAATAAAAAATTCACCTATTCTAGACGTTAAAAAATAGCTCAAAAATTCACTTATTTTGAAATAGAGGAAGTGTTTAACGAGTCGTCCTTTCTTGTTGCATAGTTGATATATAACCATTTCATCTAAAAGATTAAGAACCTATTAGTGACTCTTAGTTATACTTTCAACATGTTGCTCACGTGTTGGATTCTTTTATTAGGTGTGCGAACAGAGTTTCACACTTAAAGTAAACTGAAAAAGAAGTTAATGTGTAGTAAAACTCTTAATGCAGGTAATATTTCAGTCATATTAAAATAAAGCCAATTAAAAATCTCTTGGAATTCATAGTGCAGAAAGTGTAAACGAAGGGTAAAATTGGAAGAAATTTTCAATTTGTCACTCGAAGAATGAAAAATTCACTTATTTTGGACGTTAAAAAATAGCTCAGAAATTTACTTATTTTAAACTAGAGGGAGTGTTTAACGAGTTGTCTTTCCTTATTGCATAGTTGATCTGTAACCATTTCATCTAAAAGATTAAAAAACTATTAGCGACTGATTAGAGATCTAGTACATTTTTATTTTATATTATTACTTAGTTATACTTTCAACATGTTGCTCGCGGCCTCGCGTGTTGGATTCTTTTGTTAGGTGTGTGAAAGTTTCACACTTAGGGGTCGTTTGTTAGAGTGTATAAGAATAATGTTGAATAAAGTGTATTAGTTATGCAGATATTATTTCATTCACAGTGTTTGGTTTGATGTATTAAAAAATAATATAATTTACATAATTTTTATATAAAATTATTTATTTACCAAAATACCCTTCTTTTTATCCTTTCTTTCAAGCATAAAAGTAGCAGCAGCTACTTGTCAAAAAATCCAAGGAAGCACCCATGGCTGTATAAGGTTTGAAGAGTTTCTGCATTCCTAACAGATCACCATGACAACTTCAAGAATCAAATTCATATTACCATCCAACTTTTACACTTCGATAGTGAGTGATATATTTCCCGTCAAACTGACATTGTGGCCATTAGTAGTTTTTTTTCAAATCTCAAGCTTGTATTAATGGTGACATTTTTGTTCTTAAGAATGAGAATGAGGTCCATAAAATTGGACTAATTCCAATCACAATGATACTACTATTTCAGTATCTCAGCTGAGATACTACCATGCTCATGGCTAGCAACTCAAATCATAGCAGCAAAAAAGCTGAAAAGGAGGGGTAACTTTGACATTTAACAAGTTAATACATGTGTTTAGTATCTTTGTATTACTAATACATGAGAAATGATGTGTATTGTTAATACACACCTCAATACATAATAGAGTGTATAATTAATGCTTGTATTAGTTATATATAGACAAAAAAAATATACCAAACAATGTACTAGTAATGCACATTAATTAATGCATGTATTATTTTTTTCAATATATTATACCAAACGGCCCCTTAAAAGTAAACTGAAAAAGAAGGTAATTTGTAGGAATGTGAGGTTTTTTAGAAAAAAAAAAAAACGTGTGAAATAAACGTGTCTATGTAAGATTGTGTGGTCTCTTCCATGAATGAAAAACAGTAAAGTACGTGGAAAGATAGATGGATAGACACAAGAGTTTTACGTGAAAACTCATTGCTCAAGGGAGAGAAAACCACGATCTGCCTTCAAGATTTCTAAGTTCCACTATATTCAAGCAAACTCTTGAATATAGAATCCACCCTTCAGGATCAAACTCTTAATCGTTACTTTCCTAGTAATAACTCTGTTACAAGGAAACTCCAACAGTAACTCTACTGCTATGCTAGCTCCAGTAGGAGAAAAAACTTTTTTAGAAAGTGAAAGAAATTAGAGCAGTAATATTTCCATCTTGTCTAAATTATATAAAAACAATAGAGATAATGCTAAAAAATTGTATGTTAAATTTTATGTAACAAAGAATTGATTGTGATAAAAGATTAAAAATAGACGTAAGATAAGCAATTTCTAAAACAATAATTAAGTAGGTCCTAACTTCACAAAATTAAATACAATGGGAGTGATTTTTTTACAACAATATTATATATAACAAAGGCAGCCAGTTGCATATATTTGTTAATATATAAATACAAATGATAAGTTCAATTAAAAATATAAACTATAAAAAAATAAAAAAATGAGAAAGAAAGGTATGTATTCGTTGATACACTATATATTCATTGATACAAATACAATGATACAATGCTTACCCATTAAAAATACAAAATACAAAATACAAAAAAAAAAAAAAGATAAAGACAAATTTATATTTACTGATACACCTGTATTTGTTGATACAATACATTGTTAAATTTGATTATTGAATTTAGAACCCTTTTTCTATGGAACAAAAATTGCCAACATCCCTTTGGTGTTACTTCAACATCATTCATAAATTTAAATTAATGTGATCCATGTGTTCTCTTCCATAAATGTGGGGAGTGGGGGAGAGGCTGAGGTATGTGTGGTACATGGACCTCGAAATAATAATTTTTTAGAGTTGGAGTTTACGTTGTGTTTGACTATGAATAAAAATTGAAGTTGTTTTTAAAATTTTGTGAGAAAATCAGGAGTGAAAAACACAAAAATAAGTATTATTTTCATTAAAGTAAAACAATTCTTATAGTCAAATACTGATATTTTCTTTTTCTTCACTAAACTGAAATAATATTTTAAAAAAAAAAGTGAAAAAATTCTGATCACCAAACCCTTTTGATATTTCTCCACTACCATCTATTTATAGACAAACATTTTTGGTGTTCATTTGTATTTTCTCCATATAGTCATTTTGGGAGTATCTCAAAAGTGTGTAGTATTATATATTAAAAAAAGAAATGGGAAGAACACCTTGTTGTGAGAAAGAAGGTCTTAAGAAAGGGAGATGGACTAAAGAAGAAGATGAAATCCTCACTAACTACATTCTTGCTAATGGTGAAGGCTCTTGGAGGTCATTGCCCAAAAATGCAGGTAAAATTTCAACCACGTTAAAATAAAATAAAGTCAATTTTAAAAATTTCTTAGAATTCATAATGCAGAAAGTGTAAACAAAGGGTAAAATTGGAGAATGAAAAATTCACCTATTCTAGACGTTAAAAAATAGCTCAAAAATTTACTTATTTTGAAATAGAGGAAGTGTTTAACGAGTCGTCCTTCCTTATTGCATAGTTGATATGTAACCATTTCATCTAAAAGATTAAGAAACTATTAGCGAATGATTAGAGATCTAGTACATTTTTTTATATTATTACTTAGTTATACTTTCAATATGTTGCTCGAGGCCTCGTGTGTTGGATTCTTTTGTTAGGTGTGTGAAAGTTTCGCACTCAAAAGTAAACTGAAAAAGAAGGTAATTTATAGGAAAACTCTTAGTGGTATGAGGTTTTTTAGAAAAAAAAAATAAAATATGTGAAATAAATGTGTCTGTTATTATATCATCTAAACCACGACCACGCTTCTATTTACTAAATTATATCTTTATTTGTTTGTTAAATAAATAATAGATATTTATCTATTTATTTATTTATTTGATAGGGTTACTAAGATGTGGAAAGAGTTGTAGATTGAGATGGATTAATTATTTGAAAACTGATTTGAAGAGAGGTAATATAACCTCTGATGAAGAAGCTATTATCATCAAATTGCGTGCAACTCTGGGTAACAGGTTTGTCTTTAAATCATGTAATTAGTTATTATAAGAGTTTATTGTATGTAATGTTATTCTGATTAAACTAATTAATATCATAAAAAATTTATATAATACTATATTTATTGTAATCTTATAATTGATGTTCGGTGAGGATAATATGTATACAGTCATTATGCATAACTATTTTTTGAGATAGAAAGATTATTTCAGCTGATAGTCGGCCTTCGATGCATATCCTGAACATCTTATACTATTAACATCTATAAGCTTTTCTTTTTCTTCAAAAAATTCAAATATATACTGTATTTTATTTTTTTTTGGTTATTATACTAAAAACTTTGGTCCCTTAAATGTATCGTTTTTGGGTACTAATGATTTTGGGTCCCATACTTAATGTATTATATTTTGGGAAAAAAGTACTTATTTGAGTAATTTTTATAAAATATTTATTGTTTTTAAATATATTTTTTATTTATTACCTAGAACTATCCTATTTTAAAAATATTTACCATCTATACAAATTGTATTATGTATTAAAAGTGATTTATGTATGTAATATAGATGCATTGGAAATGTATTAAAATGTATATACTTGTTTTGGTTAAAAAAATATATGTCATATATTAAAAACAAATTATGCATGCAATATAGTTATAAGTGTTTTAAACATACTAGTTTAGGTGTACGCGCCTCGCGCGTGTACCTCACTTTATTTAGTTCAAACGTTACACTAAATAGAATGTCTATCTAAATAACAAAGATAAATACAATGATTAAATTCAACATTTTTTGAAGAATTTATTTAATTAAACCTAACATTTACAAAAAAAAAAATTCAAAGCCAATCGCCATTCATCTACCGCCTGTAAACTGCAACAACATAATACGATGATAGAGACATCAAAATAATATAATTACACAAAAAATTTCTCAAAGTCGTCCCACACTCATCTACCATTTGTAAACTATAACAAAATAATACGATAATAGAGATATCAAAATAATACAACTAAACTTAACCTTTACACACGAAAAAAAAATCAAAACTGAGATATAAAAACAAGTCAATTAAACCTAACATTTACCTAAAGAAAATCCTCAAAGTTGACCGTCATTCATCTACCACTTATAAATTCATCTACGATCTGTAAACTACAATCAAATAATACAATAGTGATCACAAAACTTCAATTTTGATGAAAATAAATCTTGTGTGAGCGAAAATTTTGACTCTAAAGAATGTCTTGAATGAAAACAAAGAAGATATATATATATATATATACACACGTTGAATTTTATTATGTTGACAAAAATAGTGAAGAAATTGATGGTTAGAAAATTAAGCATCCACCAATCTAGATATGCAACCGAATTAAGTTAGATAAGCATCAATCATATTTTTCCAATAAGTAAATTGATTTCTTTTGTAGTTCAATGTGCATCTCAATATTTGAAGTGTTTCTTTAATAGAGTCCTATTTTAGGAGTATTTCTAATTGATCAATACAAGGAAAAATATTAATTGATTCTACTTCTATGTATTTTAGGAATACCATATATTTTAGAAGTCTAGTTAATATAATAAAAATAATAAAATAATAATTTAAGAAAATCGTGAAAAAACAGTTTTATCTAAAGAAGGGTCTTTTAATGAAGGACAAAAAGTTTAATTCATTTTTTTAAGGATTTCACACTTTTAATATATTATAGATATTTTGGTGAAAAAAATTTACACTATGTATTAAAAGTGAATTATGCATCTATTCAAGTGATATAACAATAAATGATAAATATTTTTCAAACATGACATATTTAGGTAAGTTTCCCTTTTTCTTTTGGGTGCTAATAATTTTTGGTCCTTTACTTTGGGGTCGTTTTGGAGGGTGTATAGAAATAATATAAAATATGATGTATTCATAATTTTTATGTTAATAATATTTGTATTAATTATGCCTGCATTTTTTCTAAGCAGATTTTGATTTGATATAGTAAAAATAGCATGAATTGTATAAATTCTAAAAGAATATATTTGATTACAAAATTGTCGTCTATAAATATGGTAAAAAGAATGTGAAAAAGATTTTCACGGGTAATTATAACTTTAACCATACTAATGCATGTTAGACTCTATTGCATTAGTAATGACACGGGTCTCATGCAATACACTTCAGATATTTTAGTAAACAAATAATATTTTCTTAATACCCAAATAGTGTGTATAACTAATGCAAACATTAATAATATATAGGATAGAAAGAATTCTTAGAAAGAATGCAATACATTTTTTTTAGTACCACAAACTAAACAACCATTAAAAACAGTAGCGGATCTAGGATTTAATAATTGTGGGTGCTTAAAACATTTTAAAACTGATAAAAGTAAAAAATCACCTCAATGAGGTTCGAACTCGCACCTTAAGATCAACCTAAATGTCAGTGCACCCAACCAATTTTTTGTTATAGTGGGTGCTTTTATATGTTTTATACTTATTTTCATATATTTTTTATGTAATTTATTTTACTTATTCCGCATCGAAATTAGTGGGTGCTGGAGCAGCCTAAATTTCTACATAGGTCCGGCCCTGACTAAAAAATAATATCAGAATAGCTCATTTCAGTATGATTTAATGCATTAGTATATTATTAACTCAGTTAAATGTTTTAGTTTTGCTTTGGATGCAGGTGGTCTGTAATAGCCGAATATTTACCAGGTAGAACGGATAACGAAATAAAAAACTATTGGAATTCTCGTTTGAGTCGAAAAGTAGAAAGTTTAAGAATTCCAAGCGATGAAAAATTGCCGCTAGCTGTTGTGGAAATGGCGAAAAATAAAGAAATACAAGAACAAATAGTCAAACGACAAAGACGAAAAAGAAAAGCAGATGTCCCCGATTCAAATTTCATGACTGAAACTTCAGTTTCTACATCAAGTTGCTGTAATAATAATAACAACGTCATGGATTGTAACGATGATCAGATGTGGTGGCACGATGATGTTGTTTTGATGGACGATAAGGATGCACAACTGGATCAAGATTTTATTTTTAATTGTTTATGGGATTGCCAAGGAGAAGATCTTGAAATAGTCGAAAACAACAGCAACAATAATAATGAAGTATTGAGTAATGATAATTATGATCAACTTGATTGTTGGAATTGGGATGAAATATTGAATAATGAAATATGGGCAAATGAAGAAGCAACAAGACAAGAGAATGATAATAATATGTCACATATTTCATTATTTGACATTAATGACGATGTGCAAAATTGCATGAACCAACAAGTACCAATAGAAAATGTTGATCCCATGCAAAGTGATTTGGTAGCATGGCTTTTGTCTTAATTATTTTTGGAACTACTATGTATTATATTAAGGAATGTGGCCTATCGGAAATAATCTCTTCTATTTTACTCTTTTCAAATTCCTCTTATTAATGTAATGCGTTTTATTTTAAGATTTTAAAGGGGTGTTCCTACTTTTTCTTAGTAGCACATCTTTTGATCCTTCAGGGTCGTTTGGTTTGAGGCCAAGGGATAAGTTATCCCGAGATAAAATAAAAGATGACTTAAATCCCTTATTTGGTTGGAGGGATTAATCCATGGTGGGATAAGTTATCCCGATATTAGTTATTCCGGAATAGCTATTTTCCAACCAAATGATCCTTTAGAATATTGATCAAAGAATTTTTATACTTTTGATTAATGAATAAAGTTATTGTCCAATGTCGCTGTGAGATATGACAAGACCATTAATGTATAGTCATTGTCGAATGTGATAAGGACATTAAATTATTATACTGTGTAAAATTAATTAATCCAACATAGCATTTGCGGATTGTAAAAATATATGAAAATTGCTATGTAAATAGAAAATATAACATATACTTTTCTAAAAAATGTTAGAACATATAAATGTTTGTGCGTTGTCTCGTAAACACCAACCTATTTGCTTAATGAAGTTTCTTTTACACCATAAAAATAAAAAATAAAAAAAATAAGTTTCACAAGTTGATGTGGAAACAACTAATGAGATGGAAGGATTGGACCACTTGTGGGAATAGACAAATGGGTAAAAGGTTCACCCAATCCCTATCAAGACTGAAAAAGCTATAACTACCAAACAATTCACCTGTTGTTAACACGTTTTTTTTTGCCCTTATCTCCCACAATATTATCACCACAAATGTCAAGTTCCATATTGAAGTTGCCTGATGCTCTGTGAATGAATGGCCCTTAGAAATTGCCTCAACGGATCCTTAAAACTTATGGCATTTCTAGAGATGGCAATGGGACGGTGAAGATTTTAAGTTATGTGGTGTGGGTTAAAATAATTTTTTTTTTAAATGGTGCGGTGTGGGTTGTGGATTTAAATTAAAAAAAAAAAAAATTAGTATTGTTCTTATGAATATACCTAAATTATATGTGTTCTTTACTTAAATTTTATGATATTTAAAACTAGCTTTTTTAATATCTCTATTCATTTGAATAAAATATGATATTTGATCATTACTTGTATACGTTATACTTTTTTGATAATTTTTTAGTGAAAAGTGATATAATAGAAATTAGTTATTATTTTCTAGTTGTAGATTTGGAAATATTATGATTTTCAATGAAGTTACAATTTTCAATGAAGGTACCCGCACCGCACCATTGTCAACCCTAGGCATTTCCTTTATTGTTGTTCAATAATCATCCTCTCGAAGTTTTTCGAATGAGAAATGAAAACTCTTATTAAGTACATTTCGGTACTTGATCCCTTGAATTTCTTTAACCTCGTTGTTCGTATCATTCTCAAAGCTTCATCTATTATTTATAATGAAGCTTATTCCTTGTCCTCAAATCAAACGATCCCTAAGAATCGAAGGATGTGCTATTAAGAAAAAGTAGGAACACTCCTTTAATTTATCCATTGAATAATAAAGAGTATCAATTTTCATTATAAATAATGGATGGTGGAAGACAACTGTCACATATTTTTACCACCCACACATATTCACCTTTTCTTCCAACACACACGTTTTTTCTTTTCTTCTCAAATACATACACAAAAATACAAAAAAAAAATAAAAAATCTTATTCATATTTTTTCTCAATAACGCAAATATTTTCTCATTTTTCTATTTTTCTCTCCCAAAAATACACAAAAAGTACACATATTTTTCCTCCTCATCCTTTCCTCAAATACACAAATTCACAAATAAAAAAAAACACATTTTAATCACCCATACATATACTTTTCTTTTTTCTCATCTCTCTCTAATACACAAATACACACACATTTTTTGTATAAAAACACACAATACATTTTTTTTACGATGCATATACACATTTTTCATCCCTACATATTTTTTTTCTCTCTCAAACACACATTTTTTCACTGCACACATATTTTTAATCATACACAAATTTTGTTCATCTTTTTCTTTTTCTCAGAAACACGCACATATACTCAAAATAAATACTCGGTCAATGACAATATCTTTCTGTAGAAGTTTTGAGGTCACTCCATTACAAAAGACGGATTTGTATTTCTCAAGTTTACTTACGCTCTATCAAAATATTAATATATGACCGATGACAATATCTTTCCGTCGGATTTTTGAGGTCATCCCGTAAAAAAAGACGAATTTTATTTTGTCAAATTACTTAGTTTATATCGAAAATCAATACATGGCCAATGGAGAAAACTTTCATGATTTTCGAGGCCTCCCTAAATAAAAGACAAATATTACGTATACAATATACGTAACAAAAATAAATCAATTCGGGCGATGAAGAATATCTTGGCAATATCAAACAACACAAAGGGTTTTAAGATTCGTATATGGCAATACGATTTAGGATGACCAATAAATCGAGCAACTACTTCATAGTCATGATGCGTCTAAAACTTAATTCGATTCCACTTTACAATAAAATTCTATTTTTACATATACATATATACATATGTGTACACATGACTAATTTGTTTGTTTATTTTATATCTCTGTCAAATATTTGTACATATTCTCGATAACATATTTCAAGGTGCTACTTGAAGAACGCCCCGACCTTTATGTTTGTCTTTTATTTCTCATCTATGTGATTGTACATAAATATAAAAATATAGTGAACATTTACTTTTGAGTTATTGAGCACGAACATGTTTACTCATAATATTTGTCACGTATTTAGGTAAAATTTAAGCCATTAATATTTGCACAAATAAATAAAAATTAATTGATTAATTCTCACACATTCACATCATAAGCATTATGTAATGTTTTCTTTTCAAGTAAAAATTTGCAGAATAGTTTTTCTTTCATGGTACATAAAAGATATTTTTTCATTAATACGCCACAAAATACTTTTCCTTTTCACATGTAATTTTTACATTTTTTATACATATTTTTTACATGTTTTCATAACCATATGTTTTATTTATATACTTAATATACATATACCTTTAAAAAAATTTAAATATTTATATTTTTCAAAAAGAATTAATTTATACTTAATAGACATACACCTTTTACGATATTTTAAATATACCTCCTCCTTCTTTGATAAATTTAGTTTAGCCGGGTACCATATCTGTGGATCTTGAAGGGGCCTAACTCCTTCTCTTCGGGATAATTTGAGCCCTTTACCTGAAATTTCAATTGATTTTTTTGCAGACTAGAACAC
Organism: Capsicum baccatum var. pendulum; assembly: GCA_030864225.1. NCBI lineage: Eukaryota > Viridiplantae > Streptophyta > Magnoliopsida > Solanales > Solanaceae > Capsicum > Capsicum baccatum. The sequence goes on along the minus strand of CM061555.1, from coordinate 232,078,778 downwards.
TAGTCACACATGCTAATAAATAAATAGCTTTCCTTAATTTTTCTTAAAAATTAAGTGGCGACTCTATACAAATCTTCAATTCTTTTAAAGTACACAATCATGTTTTGTTTAACCTTGACAAAAACAGAATATGACAGTGAATAAAAATTTCACATTGATTGATAAATATACTAGTAATTTCCTTACGTGAACTTGGATAATCCTCTAAACTAACTTTTGAAAATGATTAAAAAGAGATTAGGATCATGGAGACGTGAAAGTGGTGGGGAAAAGGCAAATTGGGGCCATGGAGGCATATGAAAGTGATGGGAAAAGGCCAATTGGGGGCCACGGCTTAATATATCGTGTGACCTAAAACGAAACTTTAAAATAAAATCTTTATTCACTTTTCCATTTTCTTGCTTTGTCCTACATTTCACGTCGTGTTGGTTTATACATGGGTTCTTTAATGTATCTATAATGCCTAGGGACGGGTTAATATATTGGATGGTTAAAGCGAAATTTTAAAATGAGGTCTTTATATTTTTTATTTGAAGTCTATTTTAGAATTTCTTGAGATGTATAATTATTTTATAATGACCTTCTCGAAATATTCTTTTTCAGATACTGTTGATTTTAAGAAAGATTTTATTAATTTTATTTTAAGAATTTCTTTTGGTTGGGGATTGCTATAAAAACTCTATAGACAATATATGTATTTGAAAATTAGAATTCTTAACTCGAACTAGATGATTTTTGAAATCAATTTCTGAGCTCTAAAATATGAGATAAGCTTCTCGTTGGGTACTAAGGAACTCCCCTTCCATTCTAATACTGGTTCATTAGGAAAGTGAAAACTGATCGTTTGGGTCCATAATTTAGAGAAGCATAATACGAAGGAAGTCAATTCATCCCTAAGATTACATCAAAATCCACTATATTAAGTTCTATCAAATCCGTCAATGTCTCTCTATGAGGTAGATACCGCATTACCCCAATAAATTTTTCTAACAACTACAGAATCACCCACCAGTGTGGAAACAAAAAAGGATCAAAAATACTTTCGGAACTAAAAAGGTTATCAACTATACAATAATAACATACCTAATATACTTTCACAAAGTGGGGATATGAAAAAGGTAATATGGACGTAATTTATACTATTACCTCAGAGCAAAGTAGAGATGTTGTTTTCGATCAGTACCAGATCCAAGATTTAGGGGTCTTGGATGCTCGGGAGGTCCAAACACATATATTGATACCCAAAAATTTTACGGTTCTCTATGTAAAGTGAAGCAACTACCCTATCTTCTTGGTTTTATGAAAAAAAAAATTCCATCTTATATCAATTTTTACGCATTTCTTGTATAATTATTCCTATTATGCGTTGGGTTTAACGGTTGTCGAAGCACCATAATTTTGAATCTAGGTCCACCCCTGTTTTCAATAGACCCCCAATTCAAGATAAAAAACAGTCTAAAACGTGGATTTAATATAAGAATTAGGAAACGCAACAACAAATAGTAACAAACATAAAACTATCACAAAATAATACTATCATCGATCAATTATGGGTGAGTAACTACTCTATGAATTGCTCCACCAATAATGCAACTTGCTTGGACATTAATATTATTTTGTTCTGATTGTAAGTACCTAAAATTTTGGAAGATAAAAGTTAAAAAACACCTTGTAATGTGCATGTACTAGATTATATTTGTTGATTAATACAACTTTTTTAACCTTTTTGAACACCTACATGGACTTTTTGTGGGTTGAAATTAAAGTTTTATGTTGAAAAGCTATAATAAAAGGCTGGGGTTATAGTTGTACGTACAATTGTGGAGATTGGTCTTGTGATAGTGAAATATGGTTGGTCATTAGTAATAAATTAGGCGTTGGTTGATCTAATAGTATGATTAGAATAGGAGTTCCTTAAATAGCATGATTCAATTCTTTCTACTATGCTCACATAAATTTGTAAGTGCCTAATTATTTTACTAATTTTTTGAAACATTTCATGATATTGGATAGATAGCAGAGGAGGAACTCAAATTTCAATTAAAGGGTTTAATATTTGAAGTAAATTTAGTCGAAGGGAATTCAACGCCTACTATAGATACATAAACATTAATTTTAATTATGTTATAAATGATATATTTTGTTCGTTAAAAGAGATTTAGATAACCGTTCCTAATCCAAAAACTGGCTCCGCCCCTGCTAGACGGCATTTTCTCTTCAGAGTAGCAGAGTAAGGATGATACGTATTCAGAATGAAATTCATAGAATTTATATAGCTTTCTTAAATTAAGTAATATATAATAATAATAACTGAGTTTTTAACTAAATATTTAATATTTCTTACGGTATCTATTAAAATTTTAGATCTACCTCATATGGGGTAGCAAAAATAACCTAGGTCAAGTTGCAATACAATTATAATATGGTCCCCATAATTTGGGCCCATAATATTGAAACATATTAGAAAACGATACACATATTTTGTATTCTTTTTACCTACTTTGTCAAATATTAATAAATGACTAGTAATTAATATCATAATTCAATGCTGAATTTGTACATGACAACTAACTTTTTATACCTTATTAATTATTTTTGTTATTTATAAAAAAAATATATATATGTCTTTGTGTACGATATTCTAATTGGTGCCTTTATTTATATCGATCAAGAACATCTACCTTTTTGCATAAAAGCGTTTTTCTTTGTATGTGGTGTTGGTACAAAGGAAAATATGTTTCGTGAAAAAAAAATATTTTTGGAAAAATAAATAATTTGTTTATTTAGTTTTTTTTAGTGTCGAGAAAGCAAGCGAACAAAAATTAAGAATAAATCTCATCCTTTTGGAGCTGATTACTCTTCAGAATAAGATCGCTTAATTTTATATGGATACATAATATTTTTTCAGATACATTCACTTAATTTTACATTAATATCTCATTTAATTTTAAATGGATACATCACTTATTTTTCACAGATAAATTACATTTTTTTTAGATGCATCAATTCATTTTGCGATACATCACATTCCTTAATAATGTATCTGAGGTTTTTTACGGAAAAATCAAATATTTATGTACATTATTTAAGGGCCAATAAAATGTAGAAGCTTTGGCCTATAATTATAAAATATACCAAAAATTTGGTCAATATTACAAGTCATACCATACCCTAAACCAGGAAAAAAAACTTTCGTGTATCTAGAGATACACAAGCAAAAATCGTGTGTATTCGTGAAATTTCAACGAGATCCATGAAATTCTGATGAGATTCATAAATTTTAGATGAGATTCATTAAATTTTCGTGAAATCTATGGAATTATAGCTAATTCACGATTTTTTCGGCAAGATTTCATAAAATTCTGGTGATATCCATGAAATTACAACAATTAGATACACAATTCTGAATATATAGTCTCGGATACACGTGAGCCTGTGTATCTCAGATACACAAAACTCCTAAGATACACGTGGTCTCAGTATATTTTATAATTTAATTTAGAAGTTAAGAAAACTTCCTGTAAATAGACCCCTTGTGTTTGGCTATTTCGTTAGGGGAAAATTATCCCCTCTGGTATTATTAGATCTAAAATAACAAATTTTAGCAACACTTACATTAATAGCAATTTAGTTACGAGTTATAACAACTTATTAAAAGATATATTATTTTAATTGTATTTTTAAAATTCATTTTTAATTATATAATTTAAATCAGTTCCATATTTATAGGGTTGTAATCAACATTCCGATTAAATTGTGTATGATAATTATGTAAATACATATTCTCTTTCTCTATTCTTAATACTTAGCCTTTCAAAATTTATTAAAAATTCTGATTCCATTAACTTACTCATATAATATTCATATTCTTCCCTTGAAAATACAAAATTGAAAAAAAGTAGGTTTCATAAAAATATTCATCTTTTTCATTACAAAAAAAAAAAAACGGATTTAAGATAATATTCATTTTATTTCCGAAAAACATAAAATTGATATATTTATTATTTTCATTCTCCATTGTGAAACAAGTCTAAACCAAAATTCGATCTACTCCTTCGCGTAGAAGTCCTAGAATATTCAACAACGATTTGTGTCCATTGTGAATCATTATTCAACCAACGATTTGTTCTCCTTCATCAGAAATTCTCTTTCTTCTATTTTTTCTTTTGTTCTTTAAAAATAATATGATATAAGAGTATTGTAAATTCCTTTATTAAATGCTTATTGTATATAACAATAAAAGATATGTCATGGATATTAGAGAAAAAATACTGAACAATCAGTTTGGGTTGGTAACAACATAATGAGGATTTAAATATAGATCGTAATCTTTCATAAGAATAATATAGTGAAAATTATCTTGTATATACTTATTAAACTGTTTTCGTGTATGAATCTGTATAAAATCAGTATGAAATAAATATAATAATTGCAGAATTGGTATAGAAATCGATTTTCAACAAATATTAAACGTTATTATTTATTTTAGTGTATGAAATAAAATAACAAACTTGTATTTTTTGAAATATTTTATGTATGAAACTTGTATAATATCAATATTACTTCAAGGTTTATAAAATAGTTTTTATATGTTATATTTATATAGAATGGGTATAAGGTGTCATTGTGATATTCGATTTAAAAAGATGTACTTAAGATTATATATTGAATGAAATCGGTTTATAAAGTGTTTTCTTACATGTCACATTTGTATGAAATAAATATATAATTGTATTTATGGATTGCGATATTAACTTTAGGTGATACCAATTTGATATACACATTCCATACACTGTGTGCTTCTCTCTTGGAACCAAGTGTCTACTTATCTACTTTTGTATTAAATTAAGATTTAACGAACCACTTCATCTAGAAAAATTTGCAGCAAAATCTGGTGACACAAACTTAATTGATATCAATTCATTCAGTGATGTGAAATACAATCAATTGTAAATTTAGCATGACACTGATAAAAAATTGCTTAAATACAAAATAACTTTAAAATACAATATTCATGTCTACTGTATGCAACTTTGTACTGCGTTCTTCAGTTACAACAAATTAAGGAGATGGGAGTTAAAGTCTTATTAATCAAGTAGTACTCCCGTGGGGACATCTATTGATAGTGCTTGTTAATTAAAGCGTTTGTGATTGGGAAAACTAATGGTGATTAAGTATTTTTTTTAAAAAATTAAAAATGTTTTTATTTCTTTTATAAGATTTGCAACAATTTGAAAAAATAAAAGTTATGCTATATCAGTTGTAATTCCCTATCTAATAATTGCTATATACGTTTTTTTTTTCCGTTCGTTTAAGTATCCACTATTTAAGACTTGGGCTTTGGCCCATATGAGAACTTTATCATCAAGTCGTCCCAACAGAAATGCTCCATAAGTTCAATTTCCCCCCAAGTTGCTAGGGGTTTATGCTTCTCTCTTTTCTGGTACCTAATTTGCGAAAATTGAATAAAGTGATTCATATAAATTGAATATTTAAATTTTATATTTAAAAGATTGAATTAGTCTAATTTAATTTAGTTTCACTTTCTTTTAATGCATTTCTACATTTAAATTCAGATATTCATTAGTGTGTTTGTTTTGTTTGATTCCAAATTACGTGAGTTCTTGACGGAGTTATATGAGATTTAGCTTTACTTCATGTGATCATTTGTGATTTGTTCAAGTTTAATTGACATTTAAGATGAGTTATGCAGTGACAGAGCTAGAATTTTCACTAAGAGGTTTTAGAATATGAAAAGTAAAAATACGAAGAAGTCAAAGGGGGTTAAATATCTATTATGTATACTTAAAAAAATTAAATTTTTACTATGTATAAAACCGTTGTGACCAAGAGGTCACTGGTTCAAGCTGTGGAAATAGCCTCCGGCAGAAATGGGTAAGGCTATGCAGTGCGTACAATAGACCCTTGTGATCCGTTCCTTTCTCAGATCCCACGCGTAGCGAGGGTTTTAGTGCACCGAGCTTCCTTTTTTTATTTTTAATAAACCGTGCAAAGCTGTAGGAAGTGAGGTTGCGATGGTTCGGACACGTGATGGGAGATGCACGGATGCTCCAGTACGGAGGTGTGAGAGCCTGGCTATGGATGGTTTTTGCGGGGTAGAGGTAGGTCGAAGAAATATTGGAGGGAGGTGATTAGGTATGAGATGGAGCGGTTATAGCTTATGGAGGACACGAATTAGGGTAGAGGGTTAGTGGATGGAGTGCGTTTGTAATAGTAGGGAGGAGTGCTTTGTTTGTTGTGCTTGTAGTTTTTGGTTCGTAGTGTTCTAATGATATTTGTGATCTCGAATAAATAGTTATAGTATACTCTGTCAGTGTCTTGTTTCTTTTATTATCTAGCGGTATGTTATCCCACTTTGTTGTTTATTTTTTATGTTTTTTGTTTGTTATACTGTTATCTGTCTTGAGCGATGGCCTTGGCTCAGCGGTAAGCTTGCTTACCGTGGTGTGCCAGGGTCGGGGTTTCGAAACGTCCCTCCAGCAAAGCTGGGGTGAGGACGCGTAGGTCAGGCCCGGAGTGGACAAAGGATTGAACATCCAATGATGTTTCAATTCATTGTCTCTTGTTCTTTCTCTTAAGAGATTTTGATTCAAGGTAGTATTGTAGGAATGCTAGTTGGACAAACGGCTCGTAAATTTACATAAGTAAAACCGGCAGGTTGTCAGGTTTGGAAGCATTAGCATTAGCAGCGAGAAGGGAAGGATGTCGAAGTCTCTCAATGAGGAGTTTGCTTCTGTAAGAGCATTCTTTGTGTCTTGTTTTAATATGTTGTATGTATTGAGGTATGAGTAATAATCTGTTTAAAAACTGTATGTAATAGATTATCAAAGCCAGTAAGGGAATCACTTTCCAAGGCACCGTATACTCCTCCAGAGGGTTCCAATGTCTCCATCAAATCCATGTTACTGTCTCTTATTTCCGACTCTCAACCCGAAATAAGGGATTTTAGCTTATGTTGTGCTGCATTGGCATCCGCCTCCGAATCAACCTATAATCAACTCTTTTGGGTTCCAATTCGCTATCTCTTGCTGCTGCCTCCGCCTTCAAAAACCTATCTAAAGCTTATGCTACCACGGCTTCTGGAAATTCTAAACTTGATCAAATTTGGCGAGCTGGAGATCGAATTTAAGTCTCTCCCAAATGACAAAATGTTGTCCATTCACTTAATGCCTCAACTCTTGCCTTTGCTAAAAGACACGATTAAGCAGACTGCCATTGATAAGTCAATTGATGGTCATGAGATAACATCTGCCAGCGCTGGGGTTCCTGTAGCATACGCCATTATTGCTGCTTATCAGTTTAGATGGCTCATTTCTCAGGTATGTTTATCCTTAATTGGTACTTGAAAATTTATTCATATGATTATTTTCTTCAGTTGGAGTTTTGAATTCTGTTGAGATGAAACATAACCTCTATATTTATCGTTTGTAGGTGGATTTCCTCACCTTGGAAAAGTGTGCTCATTGGTGATTCCATGTGCCCTAACAGCTCTTGATCACTGGTCGTCTGAAGTAAAGGTGCATTCGTCTTTGTATGATTGTTGGTCTTAGAAATTTTTTGCTGTGTCAATCAGATAAACCATGTACTTGTTGATTGGTGCTTCAAACTAAGCTGATGACCCTGTGTAACTTTAGAATAATTAAACCCTCTATATAGTGTAAACCTGCTGATTCTTGCAGTGGTTAGTTAATAGGTGAAAGAGTTGGATGATTAGATATTCTAATTGGAAAGTTCACTTTCCTATATCACAGTGTTTCCTTGAGAATACATTGTGGTCAAAATACAATGTGAACTATTAGAAGGGATGGACCCGTTAAAATCGAATATTAGCTTGCCAGTACTATAACTTTTATTTGCATCTAATATTGACTCATTTTTGACCTCTATAGAGGTGACAACAAAAGAGTCACCAAGATGCAAATAAAAGTTTATAGTACTGGCAGCTAATATTCGATTTAACGGGTCCATCCCTTTCTAATTTTCACATGTATTTTGACCACAATGTATCTCAAGGGAAACACTGTGATATAGGAAAAGTGAACTTTTACAATTAGAAAGGTCTAATCATCCTAACACTTTCATCTATTAATTAACCACTGCAAGAATCCAGCAGGTTTACATTATATAGAGGGTTAATTATTCTAAAGTTACACAGGGCATCAGCTTAGTTGAAGCACCAATCAACAAGTACATGGTTTATCTGATTGACACAGCAAAAAATTTCTAAGACCAACAATCATCAAAAGACGAATGCACCTTTACTTCAGACGAAAAGTGATCAAGAGTGTTAGGGCACATGATATCCCTATGAGCACACTTTTCTTCCAAGGTGAGGATAATCCACCTACATACGATAAATATAGAGTTATGTTGTCATCTCAACATAATTCAAAACTCCAACTGAAGAAAATAAGCATATAATAAATTTTTCAAGTACCAATTAAGGATAAACATACCTGAGAAATGAGCCATCTAAACTGATAAGCAGCAATAATGGCGTATGCTACAGGACCCCAGCGCTGCAGATGTTATCTCATGACCATCAATTTGACTTATCAATGGCAGTCTGCTTAATCGTGTCTTTTAGCAAAGGCAAGAGTTGAGGCATTAAGTGAATGGACAACATTTTTGCATTTGGGAGGAGACTTAAATTCGATCTCCAGCTCGCCAAATTTGATCAGTTAGAATTTCCAGAAGCCGTGGTAGCATAAGCTTTAGATAGGTTTTTGAAGGCGGAGGCAGCAGCAAGAGATAGCGAATGGAAACCCAAAAGAGTTGATTATAGTTGATTCGGAGGCGGATGCCCAATGCAGCACAACATAAGCTAAAATCCCTTATTTCGGGTTGAGAGTCGGAAATAAGAGACAGTAACATGATTTGATGGAGACATTGAACCCTCTGGAGAGTATACGTGCCTTGGAAAGTGATTCCCTTACGGCTTTGATAATCTATTACATACAGTTTTTAAACAGATTATTACTCATACCTCAATACATACAACATATTAAAACAAGACACAAAGAATGCTCTTACAGAAGCAACTCCTCATTGAGAGACTTCGACACCTTCCCTTCTCGCTGCTAAATGCTAATGCTTCCAAACCTGACAACCTGCCGGTTTTACTTATGTAAATTTACGAGCCGTTGTCCAACTAGCATTCCTACAATACTACCTTGAATCAAATCTCTTAAGAGAAAGAACAAGAGACAATGAATTGAAACATCATTGGATGTTCAATCCTTTGTCCACTCCGGGCCTGACCTACGCGTCCTCACCCCAGCTTTGCTGGAGGGACGTTTCGAACCCCCGACCCTGGCACACCACGGTAAGCAAGCTTACCGCTGAGCCAAGGCCATCGCTCAAGAAGATAACAGTATAACAAACAAAAAACATAAAAAATAAACAACAAAGTGGGATAACATACCGCTAGATAATAAAAGAAACAAGACACTGACAGAGTAATACTATAACTATTTATTCGAGATCACAAATATCATTAGAACACTACGAACCAAAAACTACAAGCACAACAAACAAAGCACTCCTCCCTACTATTACAAACGCACTCCCATCCACTAACCCTCTACCCTAATTCGTGTCCTCCATAAGCTATAACCGCTCCATCTCATACCTAATCACCTCCCTCCAATATTTCTTCGACCTACCTCTACCCCGCCAAAAACCATCCATAGCCAGGCTCTCACACCTCCGTACTGGAGCATCCGTGCATCTCCCCATCAACGTCCGAACCATCGCAACCTCACTTCCTACAGCTTTGCACGGTTTATTAAAAAATAAAAAAAGGAAGCTCGGTGCACTAAAACCCTCGCTACGCGGGGATCTGAGAAAGGAACGGATCACAAGGGTCTATTGTACGCACTGCATAGCCTTACCCATTCTGCCGGAGGCTATTTCCACAGCTTGAACCAGTGACCTCTTGGTCACAACGGTTTATACATAGTAAAAATTTAATTTTTTTAAGTAATACATAATAGATATTTAACCCCCTTTGACTTCTTCGTATTTTTACTTTCATATTCTAAAAACTCTTAGTGAAAATTCTAGCTCTGTCACTGGCATAACTCATCTTAAAATGTCAATTAAACTTGAACAAATCACAAATGATCACATGAAGTAAACTAAATCTCATATAACTCCCGTCAAGAACTCACGTAATTTGGAATCAAACAAAACAAACACACTAATGAATATCTGAATTTAAATGTAGAAATGCATTAAAGAAAGTGAAACTAAATTAAATTAGACTAATTCAATCTTTTAAATATAAAATTTAAATATTCAATTTATATGAATCACTTTATTCAATTTTCGCAAATTAGGTACCTGAAAAGAGAGAAGCATAAACCCTAGCAAATTGGGGGGAAATTGAACTTATGGAGCATTTCTGTTGGGCCGGACTTGATGATAAAGTTCTCATATGGGCCAAAGCCCAAGTCTTTAAATAGTGGATACTTAACGAACGGGAAAAAAAACGTATATAGCAATTATTAGATAGGGAATTACAACTTATAGCATAACTTTTATTTTTTCAAATTGTAGCAAATCTTATAAAAAAATAAAAACATTTTTTAATTTTTTAAAAAAAATACTATCACCATTTAGTTGTTCCAATCACAAACGCTTTAATTAACAAGCACGATCAATATGTCCCCACGGGAGTACTACTTGATTAATAAGACTTTAACTCCCATCTCCTTAATTTGTTTGTAATTGAAGCGCAGTAAAAGTTGCATACATAGACATGAATATTGTATTTTAATAGTTATTTTGTATTTAAGCAATTTTTTATTCAGTGTCATGCTAATTTAACAATTGATTTGTATTTCACATCACTGAATGAATTGATATCAATTAAGTTTGTGTCAACCAGATTTGCTGCAAATTTTCTAGATGAAGTGTTCGTTAAATCTTAATTTAATACAAAAGTAGATAAGTAGAATCTTGGTTCAAAGAGAGAAGCACACAGTGTATGGAATGTGTATATAAATTGGTATCACCTAAATTTAATATCGCAATCCATAAATATCAATTATATATTTATTTCATACAAATGTGACATGTAAGAAAACACTTTATAAACCGATTTCATTCAATTTATAATCTTAAGTACATCTTTTTAATCGAATATCACAATGACACTATACCCATTCTATATAAATATAACATATAAAAAACTATTTTATAAACCTTGAATGTAATATTGATATTATACAAGTTTCATACATAAAATATTTCAAAAAATACAAGTTTGTATATTTATTTCATACACTAAAATAAAATAATAACGTATAATATTTGTTGAAAATCGATTTCTATACCAATTTCTGCAATTATTATATTTATTTCATACTGATTTTATACAGATTCATACACGAAACAGTTTAATAAGTATATACAAGATAATTTTCACTATATTATTCTTATGAAAGATTACGATCTATATTTAAATCCTCATTTATGTTGTTACCAACCCAAACTGATTGTTCAGTATTTTTTCTCTAATATCCATTGACATATCTTTTATTGTTATATACAATAAGCATTTAATAAAGAAATTTACAATACTCCTTATATCATATTATTTTTAAAGAACAAAAGAAAAAATAGAAGAAAGAGAATTTCTGATGAAGAGAACAAATCGTTGGTTGAATAATGATTCACAATGGAACAAATCGTTGTTGAATATTCTAGGACTTCTACGCGAAGGAGTAGAATCGAATTTTGGTTTAGACTTGTTTCACAATGGAGAATGAAAATAATAAATATATCAATTTTATGTTTTTCGGAAATAAAATGAATATTATCTTAAATCCGTTTTTTTTTTTTTGTAATGAAAAAGATGAATATTATATGAAACCTACTTTTTTTCAATTTTGTATTTTCAAGGGAAGATTATGAATATTATATGAGTAAGTTAATGGAATCAGAATTTTTAATAAATTTTTGAAAGGCTAAGTATTAGAATAGAGAAAGAGAATATGTATTTACCATAATTATCAATACACAATTTAATCGGAATGTGAATGTTGATTACAACCCTATAAATATGGAACTGATTTAAATTATATAATTAAAAATGAATTTTAAAAATACAATTAAAATAATATATCTTTTAATAAGTTGTTATAACTCGTAACTAAATTGCTATTAATGTAAGTGTTGCTAAAATTTGTTATTTTTAGATCTAATAATACCAGAGGGGATAATTTTCCCCTAACGAAATAGCCAAACACAAGGGTCTATTTACAGAAGTTTTCTTAACTTTAAATTAAATTATAAAATATACTGAGACCACGTGTATCTTAGGAGTTTTTGTGTATCTGAGATACACAGGCTCACGTGTATCCGAGACTATATATTCAGAATTGTGTATCTAATTGTTGTAATTTCATGGATATCACCAGAATTTTATGAATCTTGCCGAAAAAATCGTGAATTTAGCTATAATTCCATAGATTTCACCGAAAATTTAATGAATCTCATCTAAAATTTAATGAATCTCATCAGAATTTCATGGATCTCGTTGAAATTTCACGAATACACACGATTTTTGCTTGTGTATCTCTAGATACACGAAAGTTTTTTTTCCTGGTTTAGGGTATGGTATGACTTGTAATTATTGACCAAATTTTGGTATATTTTATAATTATAGGCCAAAGCTTCTACATTTTATTGGCCCTTAAATAATTACATAAATATTTGATTTTACGTAAAAACTCAGATACATTATTAAGGAATGTGATGTATCGCAAATGAATTGATGCATCTAAAAAAATGTAATTTATCTGTGAAAAATTAAGTGATGTATCCATTTAAAATTAAATGAGATATTAATGTAAAATTAAGTGATGTATCTGAAAAAATATTATGTATCCATATAAAATTAAGCGATCTATTCTGAAGAGTAATCAGCTCCAAAAGGATTGAGATTTATTCATAATTTTTGTTCGCTTGCTTTCTCGACACTAAAAAATAAATAAACAAATTATTTATTTTTCCAAAAATATTTTTTTTTCACGAAACATATTTTCCTTTGTACCAAACACCACATACAAAGAAAAACGCTTTTATGCAAAAAGGTAGATGTCTTGATCGATATAAATAAAGGCACCAATTAGAATATCGTACACAAAGACATATATATATTTTTTTTTATAAATAACAAAAATAATTAATAAGGTATAAAAAGGTTATTGTCATGTACAAATTCAGCATTGAATTATGATATTAATTACTAGTCATTTATTAATATTTGACAAAGTAGGTAAAAGAATACAAAATATGTGTATCGTTTTCTAATATGTTTCAATATTATGGGCCCAAATTATGGGACCATATTATAATTGTATTGCAACTAGACCTAGGATATTTTTGCTACCCCATATGAGGTAGATCTAAAATTTTAATAGATACCGTAAGAAAATATTAAATATTTAGTTAAAAACTCAGTTTATTATTATTATATATTAATTAATTTAAGAAAGCTATATAAATTCATGAATTTCATTTCTGAATACGTATCATCCTTACTCTGCTACTCTGAAGAGGAAAATGCCGTCTAGCAGGGGCGGAGCCAGTTTTTGATTAGGAAGGTTATCTAAATCTCTTTTTAACGAAAAAAATATATCATTTATACATAATTAAAATTATTGTTTTATGTATCTATAGTAGGCGTTGAATTCCCTTCGACTAAATTTACTTCAAATATTAAACCCTTTAATTGAAATTTTGATTCCTCCTCTGCTATCTATCCAATATCATTGAAATGTTTCAAAAAATTAGTAAAATAATTAGGCACTTACAAATTTATGTGAGCATAGTAGAAAGAATTGAATCATGCTATTTAGGAATCATTTTCTAATAATAATATTAGATCAACCAAAAGAATATATTTATTACTAATGACAACATATTTCAATATCACAAGACCAATCTCACAATTGTACTACAACTATAACCCCAGCCTTTTATTTTAGCTTTAAACATATAACTTTAATTTCAACCACAAAAAGTCCATGTTGGTGTTCAAAAAGGTAAAAAAGTTGTATTAATAAAAATTAATTAGTACATGCACATTACAAGGTGTTTTTTAATTTTATCTTCCAAAATTTTAGTACTTACAATCAGTACAAAATAATATTAATGTCCAAGCAAGTTGCATTATTGGTGAGCAATTCATATAGTAGTTACTCACCCATAATTGATCGATGATAGTATTATTTTGTGATAGTTTTTATGTTTGTTACTATTTGTTGTTGCGTTTCCTAATTCTTATATTATATCCACGTTTTAGACTGTTTTTTATCTTGAATTGGGGTCTATTGAAAACAGGGTGGACCTAGATTCAAAATTATGGTGCTTCGACAACCGTTAAACCCAACGCATAATAGGAATAATTATACAAGAAATGCGTAAAAATTGATATAAGATGGAATTTTTTTTTCATAAAACCAAGAAGATAGGTAGTTGCTTCACTTTACATAGAGAACCGTAAAATTTTGGGTATCAATATATGTGTTTGGACCTCCCGAGCATCCAAGACCCCTAAATCTTGGATCTGGTACTGATCGAAAACAACATCTCTACTTTGCTCTGAGGTAATAGTATAAATTACGTCCATATTACCTTTTTCATATCCCCACTTTGTGAAAGTATATTAGGTATGTTATTATTGTTATAGTTGATAACCTTTTTAGTTCCGAAAGTATTTTTGATCCTTTTTTGTTTCCACACTGGTGGGTGATTCTGTAGTTGTTAGAAAAATTTATTGGGGTAATGCGGTATCTACCTTCATAGAGAGACATTGACGGATTTGATAGAACTTAATATAGTGGATTTTGATGTAATCTTAGGGATGAATTGACTTCCTTCGTATTATGCTTCTCTAAATTATAGGACCCAAACGATCAGTTTTCACTTTCCTAATGAACCAGTATTAGAATGGAAGGGGAGTTCCTTAGTACCCAAAGAGAAGCTTATCTCATATTTTAGAGCTCAGAAATTGATTTCAAAAATCATCTAGTTCGAGTTAAGAATTCTAATTTTCAAATACATATATTGTCTATAGAGTTTTTATAGCAATCCCCAACCAAAAGAAATTCTTAAAATTAAAATTAATAAAATCTTTCTTAAAATCAACAGTATCTGAAAAGAATATTTCGAGAAGGTCATTATAAAATAATTTTACATCTCAAGAAATTCTAAAATAGACTTCAAATAAAAAATATAAAGACCTCATTTTAAAATTTCGCTTTAAACCATCCAATATATTAACCCGTCCCTAGCATAATAGATACATTAAAGAACCCATGTATAAACCAACACGACGTGAAATGTAGGACAAAGCAAGAAAATGGAAAAGTGAATAAAGATTTTATTTTAAAGTTTCGTTTTAGGTCACACGATATATTAAGCCGTGGCCCCCAATTGGCCTTTTCCCATCACTTTCATATGCCTCCATGGCCCCAATTTGCCTTTTCCCACCACTTTCACGTCTCCATGATCCTAATCTCTTTTTAATCATTTTCAAAAGTTAGTTTAGAGGATTATCCAAGTTCACGTAAGGAAATTACTAGTATATTTATCAATCAATGTGAAATTTTTATTCACTGTCATATTCTGTTTTTGTCAAGGTTAAACAAAACATGACTTGTGTACTTTAAAAGAATTGAAGATTTGTATAGAGTCGCCACTTAATTTTTAAGAAAAATAAGGAAAGCTATTTATTTATTAGCATGTGTGACTAGTGTTCTAGTCTGCAAAAAATCAATTGAAATTTCAGGTAAAGGCTCAAATTATCCCGAAGAGAAGGAGTTAGGCACCCTTCAAGATCCACAGATATGGTACCCGGCTAAACTAAATTTATCAAAGAAGGAGGAGGTATATTTAAAATATCGTAAAAGGTGTATGTCTATTAAGTATAAATTAATTCTTTTGAAAAATATAAATATTTAATTTTTTTAAAGGTATATGTATATTAAGTATATAAATAAAACATATGGTTATGAAAACATGTAAAAAATATGTATAAAAAATGTAAAAATTACATGTGAAAAGGAAAAGTATTTTGTGGCGTATTAATGAAAAAATATCTTTTATGTACCATGAAAGAAAAACTATTCTGCAAATTTTTACTTGAAAAGAAAACATTACATAATGCTTATGATGTGAATGTGTGAGAATTAATCAATTAATTTTTATTTATTTGTGCAAATATTAATGGCTTAAATTTTACCTAAATACGTGACAAATATTATGAGTAAACATGTTCGTGCTCAATAACTCAAAAGTAAATGTTCACTATATTTTTATATTATGTACAATCACATAGATGAGAAATAAAAGACAAACATAAAGGTCGGGGCGTTCTTCAAGTAGCACCTTGAAATATGTTATCGAGAATATGTACAAATATTTGACAGAGATATAAAATAAACAAACAAATTAGTCATGTGTACACATATGTATATATGTATATGTAAAAATAGAATTTTATTGTAAAGTGGAATCGAATTAAGTTTTAGACGCATCATGACTATGAAGTAGTTGCTCGATTTATTCATCCTAAATCGTATTGCCATATACGAATCTTAAAACCCTTTGTGTTGTTTGATATTGCCAAGATATTCTTCATCGCCCGAATTGATTTATTTTTGTTACGTATATTGTATACGTAATATTTGTCTTTTATTTAGGGAGGCCTCGAAAATCATGAAAGTTTCTCCATTGGCCATGTATTGATTTTCGATATAAACTAAGTAATTTGACAAAATAAAATTCGTCTTTTTTTACGGGATGACCTCAAAAATCCGACGGAAAGATATTGTCATCGTCATATATTAATATTTTGATAGAGCGTAAGTAAACTTGAGAAATACAAATCCGTCTTTTGTAATGGAGTGACCTCAAAACTTCTACAGAAAGATATTGTCATTGACCGAGTAATTTATTTTGAGTATATGTGCGTGTTTCTGAGAAAAAGAAAAAGATGAACAAAATTTGTGTATGATTAAAATATGTGTGCAGTGAAAAAATGTGTGTTTGAGAGAGAAAAAAAATATGTAGGGATGAAAAATGTGTATATGCATCGTAAAAAAATGTATTGTGTGTTTTTTTATACAAAAAAATGTGTGTGTATTTGTGTATTAGAGAGAGATGAGAAAAAGAAAAGTATATGTATGGGTGATTAAAATGTGTTTTTTTTTATTTGTGAATTTGTGTATTTGAGGAAAGGATGAGGAGGAAAAATATGTGTACTTTTTGTGTATTTTTTGGGAGAGAAAAATAGAAAAATGAGAAAATATTTGCGTTATTGAGAAAAAATATGAATAAGATTTTTTATTTTTTTTTTTTGTATTTTTGTGTATGTATTTGAGAAGAAAAGAAAAAACGTGTGTGTTGGAAGAAAAGGTGAATATGTGTGGGTGGTAAAAATATGTGACAGTTGTCTTCCACCATCCATTATTTATAATGAAAATTGATACTCTTTATTATTCAATGGATAAATTAAAGGAGTGTTCCTACTTTTTCTTAATAGCACATCCTTCGATTCTTAGGGATCGTTTGATTTGAGGACAAGGAATAAGCTTCATTATAAATAATAGATGAAGCTTTGAGAATGATACGAACAACGAGGTTAAAGAAATTCAAGGGATCAAGTACCGAAATGTACTTAATAAGAGTTTTCATTTCTCATTCGAAAAACTTCGAGAGGATGATTATTGAACAACAATAAAGGAAATGCCTAGGGTTGACAATGGTGCGGTGCGGTACCTTCATTGAAAATTGTAACTTCATTGAAAATCATAATATTTCCAAATCTACAACTAGAAAATAATAACTAATTTCTATTATATCACTTTTCACTAAAAAATTATCAAAAAAGTATAACGTATACAAGTAATGATCAAATATCATATTTTTATTCAAATGAATAGAGATATTAAAAAAGCTAGTTTTAAATATCATAAAATTTAAGTAAAGAACACATATAATTTTAGGTATATTCATAAGAACAATACTAATTTTTTTTTTTTTTAATTTAAATCCACAACCCACACCGCACCATTAAAAAAAAAATTATTTTAACCCACACCACATAACTTAAAATCTTCACCGTCCCATTGCCATCTCTAGAAATGCCATAAGTTTTAAGGATCCGTTGAGGCAATTTCTAAGGGCCATTCATTCACAGAGCATCAGGCAACTTCAATATGGAACTTGACATTTGTGGTGATAATATTGTGGGAGATAAGGGCAAAAAAAACGTGTTAACAACAGGTGAATTGTTTGGTAGTTATAGCTTTTTCAGTCTTGATAGGGATTGGGTGAACCTTTTACCCATTTGTCTATTCCCACAAGTGGTCCAATCCTTCCATCTCATTAGTTGTTTCCACATCAACTTGTGAAACTTATTTTTTTTATTTTTTATTTTTATGGTGTAAAAGAAACTTCATTAAGCAAATAGGTTGGTGTTTACGAGACAACGCACAAACATTTATATGTTCTAACATTTTTTAGAAAAGTATATGTTATATTTTCTATTTACATAGCAATTTTCATATATTTTTACAATCCGCAAATGCTATGTTGGATTAATTAATTTTACACAGTATAATAATTTAATGTCTTATCACATTCGACAATGACTATACATTAATGTCTTGTCATATCTCACAGCGACATTGGACAATAACTTTATTCATTAATCAAAAGTATAAAAATTCTTTGATCAATATTCTAAAGGATCATTTGGTTGGAAAATAGCTATTCCGGAATAACTAATATCGGGATAACTTATCCCACCATGGATTAATCCCTCCAACCAAATAAGGGATTTAAGTCATCTTTTATTTTATCTCGGGATAACTTATCCCTTGGCCTCAAACCAAACGACCCTGAAGGATCAAAAGATGTGCTACTAAGAAAAAGTAGGAACACCCCTTTAAAATCTTAAAATAAACGCATTACATTAATAAGAGGAATTTGAAAAGAGTAAAATAGAAGAGATTATTTCCGATAGGCCACATTCCTTAATATAATACATAGTAGTTCCAAAAATAATTAAGACAAAAGCCATGCTACCAAATCACTTTGCATGGGATCAACATTTTCTATTGGTACTTGTTGGTTCATGCAATTTTGCACATCGTCATTAATGTCAAATAATGAAATATGTGACATATTATTATCATTCTCTTGTCTTGTTGCTTCTTCATTTGCCCATATTTCATTATTCAATATTTCATCCCAATTCCAACAATCAAGTTGATCATAATTATCATTACTCAATACTTCATTATTATTGTTGCTGTTGTTTTCGACTATTTCAAGATCTTCTCCTTGGCAATCCCATAAACAATTAAAAATAAAATCTTGATCCAGTTGTGCATCCTTATCGTCCATCAAAACAACATCATCGTGCCACCACATCTGATCATCGTTACAATCCATGACGTTGTTATTATTATTACAGCAACTTGATGTAGAAACTGAAGTTTCAGTCATGAAATTTGAATCGGGGACATCTGCTTTTCTTTTTCGTCTTTGTCGTTTGACTATTTGTTCTTGTATTTCTTTATTTTTCGCCATTTCCACAACAGCTAGCGGCAATTTTTCATCGCTTGAATTCTTAAACTTTCTACTTTTCGACTCAAACGAGAATTCCAATAGTTTTTTATTTCGTTATCCGTTCTACCTGGTAAATATTCGGCTATTACAGACCACCTGCATCCAAAGCAAAACTAAAACATTTAACTGAGTTAATAATATACTAATGCATTAAATCATACTGAAATGAGCTATTCTGATATTATTTTTTAGTCAGGGCCGGACCTATGTAGAAATTTAGGCTGCTCCAGCACCCACTAATTTCGATGCGGAATAAGTAAAATAAATTACATAAAAAATATATGAAAATAAGTATAAAACATATAAAAGCACCCACTATAACAAAAAATTGGTTGGGTGCACTGACATTTAGGTTGATCTTAAGGTGCGAGTTCGAACCTCATTGAGGTGATTTTTTTACTTTTATCAGTTTTAAAATGTTTTAAGCACCCACAATTATTAAATCCTAGATCCGCTACTGTTTTTAATGGTTGTTTAGTTTTGTGGTACTAAAAAAAATGTATTGCATTCTTTCTAAGAATTCTTTCTATCCTATATATTATTAATGTTTGCATTAGTTATACACACTATTTGGGTATTAAGAAAATATTATTTGTTTACTAAAATATCTGAAGTGTATTGCATGAGACCCGTGTCATTACTAATGCAATAGAGTCTAACATGCATTAGTATGGTTAAAGTTATAATTACCCGTGAAAATCTTTTTCACATTCTTTTTACCATATTTATAGACGACAATTTTGTAATCAAATATATTCTTTTAGAATTTATACAATTCATGCTATTTTTACTATATCAAATCAAAATCTGCTTAGAAAAAATGCAGGCATAATTAATACAAATATTATTAACATAAAAATTATGAATACATCATATTTTATATTATTTCTATACACCCTCCAAAACGACCCCAAAGTAAAGGACCAAAAATTATTAGCACCCAAAAGAAAAAGGGAAACTTACCTAAATATGTCATGTTTGAAAAATATTTATCATTTATTGTTATATCACTTGAATAGATGCATAATTCACTTTTAATACATAGTGTAAATTTTTTCACCAAAATATCTATAATATATTAAAAGTGTGAAATCCTTAAAAAAATGAATTAAACTTTTTGTCCTTCATTAAAAGACCCTTCTTTAGATAAAACTGTTTTTTCACGATTTTCTTAAATTATTATTTTATTATTTTTATTATATTAACTAGACTTCTAAAATATATGGTATTCCTAAAATACATAGAAGTAGAATCAATTAATATTTTTCCTTGTATTGATCAATTAGAAATACTCCTAAAATAGGACTCTATTAAAGAAACACTTCAAATATTGAGATGCACATTGAACTACAAAAGAAATCAATTTACTTATTGGAAAAATATGATTGATGCTTATCTAACTTAATTCGGTTGCATATCTAGATTGGTGGATGCTTAATTTTCTAACCATCAATTTCTTCACTATTTTTGTCAACATAATAAAATTCAACGTGTGTATATATATATATATATATCTTCTTTGTTTTCATTCAAGACATTCTTTAGAGTCAAAATTTTCGCTCACACAAGATTTATTTTCATCAAAATTGAAGTTTTGTGATCACTATTGTATTATTTGATTGTAGTTTACAGATCGTAGATGAATTTATAAGTGGTAGATGAATGACGGTCAACTTTGAGGATTTTCTTTAGGTAAATGTTAGGTTTAATTGACTTGTTTTTATATCTCAGTTTTGATTTTTTTTTCGTGTGTAAAGGTTAAGTTTAGTTTGTATTATTTTGATATCTCTATTATCGTATTATTTTGTTATAGTTTACAAATGGTAGATGAGTGTGGGACGACTTTGAGAAATTTTTTGTGTAATTATATTATTTTGATGTCTCTATCATCGTATTATGTTGTTGCAGTTTACAGGCGGTAGATGAATGGCGATTGGCTTTGAATTTTTTTTTTTGTAAATGTTAGGTTTAATTAAATAAATTCTTCAAAAAATGTTGAATTTAATCATTGTATTTATCTTTGTTATTTAGATAGACATTCTATTTAGTGTAACGTTTGAACTAAATAAAGTGAGGTACACGCGCGAGGCGCGTACACCTAAACTAGTATGTTTAAAACACTTATAACTATATTGCATGCATAATTTGTTTTTAATATATGACATATATTTTTTTAACCAAAACAAGTATATACATTTTAATACATTTCCAATGCATCTATATTACATACATAAATCACTTTTAATACATAATACAATTTGTATAGATGGTAAATATTTTTAAAATAGGATAGTTCTAGGTAATAAATAAAAAATATATTTAAAAACAATAAATATTTATAAAAATTACTCAAATAAGTACTTTTTTCCCAAAATATAATACATTAAGTATGGGACCCAAAATCATTAGTACCCAAAAACGATACATTTAAGGGACCAAAGTTTTTAGTATAATAACCAAAAAAAAATAAAATACAGTATATATTTGAATTTTTTGAAGAAAAAGAAAAGCTTATAGATGTTAATAGTATAAGATGTTCAGGATATGCATCGAAGGCCGACTATCAGCTGAAATAATCTTTCTATCTCAAAAAATAGTTATGCATAATGACTGTATACATATTATCCTCACCGAACATCAATTATAAGATTACAATAAATATAGTATTATATAAATTTTTTATGATATTAATTAGTTTAATCAGAATAACATTACATACAATAAACTCTTATAATAACTAATTACATGATTTAAAGACAAACCTGTTACCCAGAGTTGCACGCAATTTGATGATAATAGCTTCTTCATCAGAGGTTATATTACCTCTCTTCAAATCAGTTTTCAAATAATTAATCCATCTCAATCTACAACTCTTTCCACATCTTAGTAACCCTATCAAATAAATAAATAAATAGATAAATATCTATTATTTATTTAACAAACAAATAAAGATATAATTTAGTAAATAGAAGCGTGGTCGTGGTTTAGATGATATAATAACAGACACATTTATTTCACATATTTTATTTTTTTTTTCTAAAAAACCTCATACCACTAAGAGTTTTCCTATAAATTACCTTCTTTTTCAGTTTACTTTTGAGTGCGAAACTTTCACACACCTAACAAAAGAATCCAACACACGAGGCCTCGAGCAACATATTGAAAGTATAACTAAGTAATAATATAAAAAAATGTACTAGATCTCTAATCATTCGCTAATAGTTTCTTAATCTTTTAGATGAAATGGTTACATATCAACTATGCAATAAGGAAGGACGACTCGTTAAACACTTCCTCTATTTCAAAATAAGTAAATTTTTGAGCTATTTTTTAACGTCTAGAATAGGTGAATTTTTCATTCTCCAATTTTACCCTTTGTTTACACTTTCTGCATTATGAATTCTAAGAAATTTTTTAAAATTGACTTTATTTTATTTTAACGTGGTTGAAATTTTACCTGCATTTTTGGCAATGACCTCCAAGAGCCTTCACCATTAGCAAGAATGTAGTTAGTGAGGATTTCATCTTCTTCTTTAGTCCATCTCCCTTTCTTAAGACCTTCTTTCTCACAACAAGGTGTTCTTCCCATTTCTTTTTTTAATATATAATACTACACACTTTTGAGATACTCCCAAAATGACTATATGGAGAAAATACAAATGAACACCAAAAATGTTTGTCTATAAATAGATGGTAGTGGAGAAATATCAAAAGGGTTTGGTGATCAGAATTTTTTCACTTTTTTTTTTAAAATATTATTTCAGTTTAGTGAAGAAAAAGAAAATATCAGTATTTGACTATAAGAATTGTTTTACTTTAATGAAAATAATACTTATTTTTGTGTTTTTTCACTCCTGATTTTCTCACAAAATTTTAAAAACAACTTCAATTTTTATTCATAGTCAAACACAACGTAAACTCCAACTCTAAAAAATTATTATTTCGAGGTCCATGTACCACACATACCTCAGCCTCTCCCCCACTCCCCACATTTATGGAAGAGAACACATGGATCACATTAATTTAAATTTATGAATGATGTTGAAGTAACACCAAAGGGATGTTGGCAATTTTTGTTCCATAGAAAAAGGGTTCTAAATTCAATAATCAAATTTAACAATGTATTGTATCAACAAATACAGGTGTATCAGTAAATATAAATTTGTCTTTATCTTTTTTTTTTTTTTGTATTTTGTATTTTGTATTTTTAATGGGTAAGCATTGTATCATTGTATTTGTATCAATGAATATATAGTGTATCAACGAATACATACCTTTCTTTCTCATTTTTTTATTTTTTTATAGTTTATATTTTTAATTGAACTTATCATTTGTATTTATATATTAACAAATATATGCAACTGGCTGCCTTTGTTATATATAATATTGTTGTAAAAAAATCACTCCCATTGTATTTAATTTTGTGAAGTTAGGACCTACTTAATTATTGTTTTAGAAATTGCTTATCTTACGTCTATTTTTAATCTTTTATCACAATCAATTCTTTGTTACATAAAATTTAACATACAATTTTTTAGCATTATCTCTATTGTTTTTATATAATTTAGACAAGATGGAAATATTACTGCTCTAATTTCTTTCACTTTCTAAAAAAGTTTTTTCTCCTACTGGAGCTAGCATAGCAGTAGAGTTACTGTTGGAGTTTCCTTGTAACAGAGTTATTACTAGGAAAGTAACGATTAAGAGTTTGATCCTGAAGGGTGGATTCTATATTCAAGAGTTTGCTTGAATATAGTGGAACTTAGAAATCTTGAAGGCAGATCGTGGTTTTCTCTCCCTTGAGCAATGAGTTTTCACGTAAAACTCTTGTGTCTATCCATCTATCTTTCCACGTACTTTACTGTTTTTCATTCATGGAAGAGACCACACAATCTTACATAGACACGTTTATTTCACACGTTTTTTTTTTTTCTAAAAAACCTCACATTCCTACAAATTACCTTCTTTTTCAGTTTACTTTTAAGGGGCCGTTTGGTATAATATATTGAAAAAAATAATACATGCATTAATTAATGTGCATTACTAGTACATTGTTTGGTATATTTTTTTTGTCTATATATAACTAATACAAGCATTAATTATACACTCTATTATGTATTGAGGTGTGTATTAACAATACACATCATTTCTCATGTATTAGTAATACAAAGATACTAAACACATGTATTAACTTGTTAAATGTCAAAGTTACCCCTCCTTTTCAGCTTTTTTGCTGCTATGATTTGAGTTGCTAGCCATGAGCATGGTAGTATCTCAGCTGAGATACTGAAATAGTAGTATCATTGTGATTGGAATTAGTCCAATTTTATGACCTCATTCTCATTCTTAAGAACAAAAATGTCACCATTAATACAAGCTTGAGATTTGAAAAAAAACTACTAATGGCCACAATGTCAGTTTGACGGGAATATATCACTCACTATCGAAGTGTAAAAGTTGGATGGTAATATGAATTTGATTCTTGAAGTTGTCATGGTGATCTGTTAGGAATGCAGAAACTCTTCAAACCTTATACAGCCATGGGTGCTTCCTTGGATTTTTTGACAAGTAGCTGCTGCTACTTTTATGCTTGAAAGAAAGGATAAAAAGAAGGGTATTTTGGTAAATAAATAATTTTATATAAAAATTATGTAAATTATATTATTTTTTAATACATCAAACCAAACACTGTGAATGAAATAATATCTGCATAACTAATACACTTTATTCAACATTATTCTTATACACTCTAACAAACGACCCCTAAGTGTGAAACTTTCACACACACCTAACAAAAGAATCCAACACGCGAGGCCGCGAGCAACATGTTGAAAGTATAACTAAGTAATAATATAAAATAAAAATGTACTAGATCTCTAATCAGTCGCTAATAGTTTTTTAATCTTTTAGATGAAATGGTTACAGATCAACTATGCAATAAGGAAAGACAACTCGTTAAACACTCCCTCTAGTTTAAAATAAGTAAATTTCTGAGCTATTTTTTAACGTCCAAAATAAGTGAATTTTTCATTCTTCGAGTGACAAATTGAAAATTTCTTCCAATTTTTTTACCCTTCGTTTACACTTTCTTATGAATTCCAAGAGATTTTTAATTGGCTTTATTTTAATATGACTGAAATATTACCTGCATTAAGAGTTTTACTACACATTAACTTCTTTTTCAGTTTACTTTAAGTGTGAAACTCTGTTCGCACACCTAATAAAAGAATCCAACACGTGAGCAACATGTTGAAAGTATAACTAAGAGTCACTAATAGGTTCTTAATCTTTTAGATGAAATGGTTATATATCAACTATGCAACAAGAAAGGACGACTCGTTAAACACTTCCTCTATTTCAAAATAAGTGAATTTTTGAGCTATTTTTTAACGTCTAGAATAGGTGAATTTTTTATTCTCCAATTTTACCCTTTGTTTACACTTTCTGCATTATGAATTCTAAGACATTTTTAAAATTGACTTTTTAAACGTGGTGAAATTTTACCTGCATTTTTGGGTAATGACCTCCAAGAGCCTTCACCTTTAGCAAAAATGTAGTTAGTGAGGATTTCATCTTCTTCTTTAGTCCATCTCCCTTTCTTAAGACCTACTTTCTCACAACAAGGTGTTCTTCCCAATTCTTCTCGGTAAAAAATATTTTTGAACAACAAATAAAGATTTTTAAGCTAAAAGATCGGTATATTTTTATTATTTGTAGGTATTATTTTCATTTTAAAGCTAGAACCCCTTCATCATTGAAGAGAAATTCTTTTTATTCATGAGTATAATCAGTAGATAAATTAGTTGGGCAATTTTGATAGTTTTAAGAAGTTTGGGATATAAAATTAAATTTAAAAAACTTTTCAAAAGTCAAAAAAACATCTTTCAAAAATACATGACCAAACACAACTCCAACTTCAAAATTTTTTAGTTTTTATGGCCAAACGCCTACTTAAATTTATGAATGATTTGAAGTAACACCAAAGGGATGTTGGCAATTTTTTTTTTTCCATAGAAAAAGGGTTCTAAATTCATTAATCAAATTTAACAATGTATTTGTATCAACAAATACGGGTGTATCAGTTAATATAAATTTGTCTTATCTCTTTTTTTTTTTTTAATGGGTAAGCATTATATCATTGTATTTGTATCAACAAATATATAGTGTATCAACGAATACATACCTTTCTTTCTCATTTTTATTTGTTTATAATTTATATTTTCAATTGAACTTATCATTTGTATTTATATATTAACAAATATATACAACTGGCTGCATTTGATATATCGTATTATTGTGAAAAAAAATCACTCCCATTGTATTTAATTTTGTAAAGTTAGGACCTACTTTAGGGGTGTTTATGAATTTGGTTAAAAATCAAACCGAACCGTAAACTAAACCAAATCGATTAAAAAAACCGACGTTTGGTTTGGTTTAGTTAGGTTTGGTTTTAAAATTTTAAAAAACCGACGCTATTTGATTTGATTATGATTTTACTTTAAAAAAATCATGGAATTAACCAAATCAAATCGATAAATTATATATATTATATATATATATATAATTATTTATATATATAAATTTATAAATAAAATATTAATATTTTATTAAATTTAATCTTAAACTAAATTTTAATCTATGTTAATTTTATCCGCCTCAAATATTAATTTTTACTCATTTACATCTCCCTTCCCAACATCATCATTTCTTTTCTTTTCTTTTTCTCTTCTTTTGACCAAAAAAAGAACACAATTATCACACTCCACCAAACAATGGACACACATGCTCTTCCATCTACGTACTCCTCACTCCTCAGATTATTAAAGCTTTGGGAAGTAAAAAATTTAAATACAAGATTATTAAAATTTGAGAAGGTAATTTTTTTATTTTTTTTAAATTCTAGCTATCTTAGCTAATTTTAATTTTATACAAGAATTTAGAGTTGTGCATGATATATAATTAGTTTTTTTAAATAATTTTTTCTTCTATCTGAATTTTAAATTTGGGGGCTCAGCTTCAAGTAGAAGAAACTCCAACTACATCAGCATCTTGTGTAACTCATGAACATGACAGTATTTCAAATCTTGCTTCAGTAGGCAATCCTTCAAAAAAGTAGAAAAGAACAACTGCGTATCTTCAAGATTCTAGCCCCGACAATAGAAAAACATTAGAAGTTTGGGACATTTGCTTTCTTTAGTAAGAATGGAACTTCTAATCTTTGGACATTTGCTTACCAAGTGTTTGAAACATCCTTTCAAGTCCATTTTTTAACAACTTTATGCAAATGAGAGTTGGCATTCATTTTCTTGTTATAGAAACTTAATTGTGGTTTGAGTGATGGGTTAAAAAAGGGTGTTTATTCTAGATATAGTTGGAGTAGGCTAGTCAATAATAAAAAAAATCAAAAAAATTGAAAAACCGAACCAAATCGAAAAGAATCAAACCGACTGTTATTTTTTTTCTTTTGGTTTGATTTGGTTTGGTTTTAGAAATTCAAAAACCGATTAAATTAGTTTTGGTTATGGTTTTAACCACTAATCGACCCATGAATACCCCTAACCTACTTAATTATTGTTTAGAAATTGCTTATCTTACGTCTATTTTTAATCTTTTATCACAATCAATTCTTTTTTACATAAAATTTAACATACAATTTTTTAGCATTATCTCTATTGTTTTATATAATCTAGACAAGATGAAAATATTAGTGCTCTAGTTTCTTTCACTTTCTAAAAAAGCTTTTTCTCCTAATGTTTTCTATCCAAAGAACCTGGCAGTATGTATCAATTTCCACATTTTATATTTCTTTCAAATGTTTACATTATAAAAAAATAAATAAAAATTTCTTTCCTTTTGGTAGAACTCAAAATACTTTTTTCATATTAGTAATCATAGAAAAGTTATATGTCACAACTAAATTTATAGGAACAGACAAATTCCCACCTTCAGTCTTTCATAGTGAAATATAAAATAAAGAATATAAAATATAAACTACAGTAATATATATATAGATACTGTCGAGATTTCAATTGGTAAAATAATTGTAAACTTTTTTTGTTTCGACCTAAGATAATTTTGGAAGAATATTGGTCTAAATCTATTTTTTCTCCCCTCTATGTTAGCTGTTTAAGAATTTTGGTTTAAGCTTAAATAAAGAGACACAACTAATGTAAGTTATATTGATTAAATGATTAACAAATCCTAATCCTAAAGTGATTCTTAAAGATAAATATAGCATAGTTTAATTTAATAAATTATACCAAAAAAAATTAATTCTAATGTTTTTATTTATTTCAAGATTTTTCAAATCTCCTTGGAATCAAATTTAATAGATTTAAAAATTTTAAGCTAAAAAAAGTATTAGTTGTCATTAATTTTGACGACTTCTAATAAAAAAACTTTTTATTATAAATATATTTAATTAATTTTCAACTCTTATAATCAAATAGATGATTTCTTTGTTACAACTCTCACCAGGCATCAAATTGTGTCAGTTTTTCATCAAATCTAATGACTGGCATCTTTAGATTAATCAAGGTAGTCAGTATTCAAAAACGTAACATACTAACATGAAGAAATTCGGATGTGTTAAGTCCTTAATTTTGATGATTGATAAATCTATAATTTGGGACTTGTTTCCTGAAGTTTTTGTGATGACAAAGCTGAAGCTGTCACTATCACAGTCAACTGTTACAGCTGACATAAAATACAAAAGTTGGTGAAAAGCTGCAAGCTGCTGCCACCTTTTTGCCTCAACCAATGGGATCTCTTCTATGTTTTCTTGGGTCATACTATATTATCGCTCATCTTCCTCAACAAGAAAATCAAGGCTTCCATATTCTTACAACTAAATATCTTTTGAAGCTAATCAAAAACTCTAATTTGCAACAAGGAACTGATCGTTCATCGAGTTGTATTGAATGTGTTAGGTCCTTAGTTTTGATGATTGACAAATTTGTCATTTGGGACCTGTTTCCTGAAGCTTTTGTGATAACAAAAATGCAGTTGTCGCTATCACGATCAACTGTCACAGAGGACACTAAGTACAAAATTGGTGAAAAGTTGTTGCCTCAACCAATGAAATCTCTCCTAGTTTTTCTTGAGTCATACTATATATATCGCTCATATTCCTCAACAAGAAAACCAAGGCTTGCATATTCTTACAACTAAATATCTTTTGAAGTTGAATCAAAGACTCTAATCTGCAACAAGGAATTGATCGTTCGTCAAATTGTATTCTTATTTCTTTGTTGTAATTGAGTCTTTGTAATATTGTTCTTAAACTTTTGTCTATGCTTGCTTAAGATTATTGTAGGTGTTGTGGTGTAACTCAGATCTCTTTGTAATCATCTAGAGTTAGCTTGTTGTGTCCAGTTGGAGCTAGCTAGCTGGAGGACATAGCAGTAGAGTTACTGTTGGAGTTTCCTCGTAACAGAGTTATTACTAGGAAAGTAACGATTAAGAGTTTGATCCTGAAGAGTGGATTCTATATTCAAGAGTTTGCTTGAATATAGTGGAACTTAGAAATCCTGATGGCAGATCGTGGTTTTCTCTCCCTTGAGCAAAGAGTTTCCACGTAAAACTCTTGTGTCTATCCATCTATCTTTCCACGTACTTTACTGTTTATTTCTCTCTTATTTTTGTTTGCTGAGTTCATCTGGAAACTGGTTCCTGAGGTGAGGAGCAACCCACTCCACCCCTTCAGGATGTTTAAAGATCTAAAGCTGTGGTCACATAGTCTTATGTCGATTGTGCAACACCACAATGTTACTCATGTGTGGAGAGTATATTTAGCTCCCTGCAAAAGTGATTTGAGGGCATAATTGATGACTTGGACTTGCTCTTTGAGACCAGGGGCGGAGCCACCTAATGGCCAGGGGGTTACCCGAACCCACTTCGATGGAAAATTATACTATTTATTTATGGTAAAAATTATTTTTTTTATATATATAGGTGATGTTGAACCTCCATTGACTAGTCCGCGTGCTTACTCTCCGCCACTGTTTGAGACTGACAATTTAAGCCCAAGTAATACCTAACTGAGATCTATACCTAGCTCAAATTGCAAACTTAGGTATTAGATAGAGCATTGGTGAGACTCTTGGACAGAAGCCTATTATTCAGTGTTTGTATCGATGTAATAAAGTTTGAACCAGTGTAAAAAAAGGCAGTCCGGTGCACTAAAGTTCCCGTTATGCGCAGGGTCCGGGGAAAGGCTCTACCACAAGTATGTATTGTACGCAGCCTTACCTTGCATTACTGCCAGAGGCTGTTTCCAAGGCTTGAATCCGTACATGACAGCAACTTTACTAGTTACTCCAAGGCTCTCGTTCAAAGTTTGAAACAGTGTCAAGTGTTTAAAACTCATTAAGGCATATAGTTTAGAGCCATCACGATTTATTGGGGAAGCAGTAAAGTCATCAAAGCAACCACAAGCCATTATAACATGACCACATCAACATAAGCATAAGTCTTTAACTTTCAAAACGTTTTACTTATGCATTTTATCAATACAGAGCCACCAATATGTTTAGAGGAAACTTACCTTTCTTGTGGAGGAACAAACGACTCCGACCATTCCATCAACCACCAGTTTATTTGAGGAAACAATGATCACAATAGGTTCATAGAACTGTAGTAAAGTCTTTGTAGTTTGATCAGAGCTGCTAGTCTCTATATACTGAGAAAGATGCAGTGATGCTGATCTCAAATCAAACGCAGCTACTACTCCAACCTGCCGATAAATTTCTATTTGCCGTTAGGATGTCAAGTTTCAAAAAGCGTGGTCTGAATTACTTCTTACAAAGTTGTTACCGTTTTACAAGTAATATCTGAAGAACTTATGTTGGGAATATACTGGGTATGTTGTTGTCGAACATCTCAAAGCGACTTGCACCCTGGGAACCTTAGGCACAGATTCTTTCTTTAAATGCAATTCACTACAGTACTTATTGGGTTCTTTTGAAAAAGGAAAAGGAAGTGTCAACTCCATTTAAGTCAACAAGAAAAAATGTAACAAATGCAGCTTCACCCAGAAATGCACCAGGTTGAACCTTTCTAGATCACTTTAAGCAGTAAAGTTCTGAGGAACTAAAAAAGGGTCGCCCGGTGTACTAAATCTCTCGCTATGCACAGGGTCGGGGAAGGGCTCCACTACAAGGTGTATTGTATGCAGTCTTCCCTTGCATATCTGCCAGAGACTGTTTCAAAGGCTCGAACCCGTAACCTCCTGGTCACATGGCAACAACTTTACCAGTTACTCCAAGGCACCCCTTCAAAGTTCTAAGGAACTACGTACAATAAATGGTCCATAGTTTCAACTAAATCTGGAAGCTGCTTAAATTTCATCTGTTTACACAAACAAATTTCAAATTTGCCAAAATTGCACCTGATCATCCCAAAATACGTTCAAATCCGTCAATTACACATCGCAAATAGCACTAAATCATTCAAAAAAAATTCTAATTCGCTCATTAAACTTTGCAAAATTGCATTTGTTTACTCAAACAAAGTTCAAATTTGCCAAAATTGCACCGGATCATCCCAAAATATGTTCAAATCCGTCAATTACACATCGCAAATAGCACCAAATTATTCAAAAAAAAATTCCAATTCACTCATTAAACATCACGAAATTGCATCTATTTACTCAAACAAAATTCCGATTTGCTAAAATTCCGCCGGATCATCCCAAAATACGTTCAGATTGTTCAATTACACATCGCAAATAGCACCAAATCATTCAAAAAAATAAATCTGATTCACTCATTAAACATCGCAAAATTGCATCCGTTTACTCAAACAAAGTTCAAATTTGCTAAAATTGCACCTGATCTTCCCAAAATAGGTTCAAATCCTTCAATTACACATCGCAAATAGCACCAAATCATTCAACAAAAAAATCCAATTCGCTCATTAAACATCACTAAATTGCATCTGTTTACTCAAACAAAATTCAAATTTGCGAAAATTGTACCTGATCATCCTAAAATACGCTCAAATCCTTCAATTACACATCACAAATAACACCAAATCATTCAAAAAAAAGATCAAATTCGCTAAAATTGCACCTGATCATCCTAAAATACGTTCAAATCCTTCAATTACACATCACAAATAGCACTAAATCATTCAAAAAAAATCTAGTTTGATCATTAAACATCGCAAAATTGCATCAGTATCGAAATATACTCAGTTTATTACGTTATTTTATGATATTAACAGTTAAAAAATACAAAAATCCATAGAAAGAGAGAGAACCTCTTTGGCATGGTTATCGATGAATCTGAATTACACATCGCAATTAGCACCAAATCATTCAAAAAAAAATCTAATTCGCTCATTAAACATCACAAAATTGCATCTATTTACTCAAACAAAGTTCAAATTTGCTAAAATTGCACCTGATCATCCCAAAATACGTTCAAACCCTTCAATTAAACATAGCAAATAGCACCAAATCATTCAACAAATAAAATTCTAATTCACTCATTAAACATCACAGAATAGTTCAAATTTGTTAAAATTGCACCTGATCATCCAAAAATACATTCAAATCCTTCAATTACACATCGCAAATAGCACTACATCATTCAAATAAAAAAATAAATTTCCTAAAATTGCACCTGATCATCCAAAAAGGTTCAAATCCTTCAAGTACACATCACAAATTTGGGACCTGTTTCCTGAAGCTTTTGTGATGACAAAGTTGAAGCTGTCACTATCACAGTCATACAGTCAACTGTCACAGCTGACACAAAATACAAAAGTTGGTGAAAAGCTGCTGCCACCTTTTTGCCTCAACCAATGAGATCTCTTCTATGTTTTCTTAGGTCATACTATATTATCGCTCATCTTCCTCAACAAGAAAACCAAGGCTTCCATATTCTTACAACTAAATATCTTTTGAAGCTAATCAAAGACTCTAATTTGCAACAAGGAACTGATCGTTCATCGAGTTATATTTTTATTTCTTTATTGTAATTGAGTCTTTGTAATATTGTTCTTTATAATATGGTGAAATTCGGATGTGTTAGGTCCTTTGTTTTGATGATTGATAAATTTATCATTTGGGACCTGTTTCGTGAAGCTTTTGTGATGACAAAGCTGCAGTTATCGCTATCACGATCAACTGTCACAGCGGACACTAAGTACAAAATTGGTGAAAAGCTGTTGCCTCAACCAATGAAATCTCTCCTAGGTTTTCTTGAGTTATACTATATATATCGCTCATATTTTCTCAACAAGAAAACCAAGGCTAGCATATTCTTACAACTAAATTTCTTTTGAAGCTGAATCAAAGACTCTAATCTGCAACAGGGAACTGATCGTTCATCAAATTGTATTCTTATTTCTTTGTTGTAATTGAGTCTTTGTAATTAGGGGAGGAGAAACGGCTACAATAAGGAGTGAAGTTACTTGATAGAGTAAAAAGAAGAAAGAAGCATAAATCAACTAGGACTCTATTACAGGTGTATCACCAGGGTGTATATATACAACAAAGCATGTTCAAGTAACTCACTCAAGGCATTGAAAATAAAATCAACAATCAGCATAACAGTTCACATACTTGAAGAAGAACCTAGTTTCTTACTTAGCAAGTCGTAGACTGTGTGTAGTAGGTAGGTTCTTTGAGTTGTAATGAGTCATTGTTCTAGTATCAGTAATCTATAAACTGAGTTAGGAATTGTGTCTTCAAGTTGGGAACTCGAAGACTTGGGAACACTTATCTTGAGAAGATTTGTGTTTTTGTAGAGATAGGAGTTAGAAGTTTTAATTCCTAGTTAACAAGAAGTCTAGTATTTCTGTTGATTATTGAGGATCAAGTATTATAGTGAAGTTGGGGTTAAATCCTGTAGAGGTGCAGGTCGTGGTTTTTTACACCTTTCTTGAGCCGGGTGTTTTCCACATAAAAACACTGTGTTCAATATTTATGTCACGCCTCAAATCCTATCGGGGCGGACTGGCACCCGTAACCGAGGAGGCCCGGGAGAACCAGCTCATAACCTTATACTTCATATGTATACCTCTATGACAACCCAAAATTCGTACAGCATCATGTCGCATATAAAAGGAAATAATCACCTGTATAAGCTCGAGCACACACATATTATATATACAATACTTGGCCTTTGGAGCCATCATGTATATTAACAAAACACCACCTTGACTGTACATTAGGTCTACAAAGCCTCTAGATAATACACAGAGTTTAACTAAGGTCGGGACACACCCCACCATATAACTAACTTCTATACAATACCAAAAGTGACTAGATATGACACGGAAAGCCCCGAAGCAAACTGGAGCTCACCAAAAGCAGCTGGATATCCTGGCTCCTACTTGTGCGTGTATGAGCTGAGGTACCTATGTCTGCAGCATGAAATGCAGGTCCCCCGTGGGGGAAGTCAGTATGAAATATGTACTGAGTATGTAAAGCTATAGATAATCACATATGATATAGGAGCTCAATAGAAATCAGAAACAAGTGAATAAATCGTAATAGGAGTGGACCACACTTATTAGAACTTGTGACAACCTGTACATTGTATTTATTCAATCAATTTACCTTCGTTCTTATCATCTTTGTAATCATTACTGTACTGTACTGTGACCATTAGGCTGCCTCCAGTACATATCAACTGGGATCGATACATGATAAGCTTATGCCCCTGGGATACCACCCATAAATACATAAATAGGGATCGACCCATGATAGGCTTATGCCTCTGGGATACCACCCGATAAGAGAGAACTTCTATCACTTAGTTCAATTAATCTTTGAGATTGTTATTTCGGTCGCCACCGCGCATTTTTGATACTTTGAAACAATGATACATCAATAAGAGACATATAAATAGACCATCAATGTAATAACAATGAAGTAAGAACTCATTGGCACATCAATGAAGTGTTTTGGAGTCATCAGTGCCATAACAAGGAAGTAGGAACTTATTGGTATATCAATGAAATGTTTTGGAGTCATTAATAGCACATAGATCTTGTTTGAGTAACCGGATACCTTCTGACATTCATTAGTGCAATAAACATGTAAGATTTGGAAGACAAGTAAATATTGGAATGTCTTGACATCTTGTAGGGTGGAAACAAGTTCATTGGTAACGTAGGACATCATACAAAACCATTATGGATCACATGTTATTGAATAACTTTGGAAACTTTCTTAATAGAACAATTGTTCACTTTCATGCCAAAGATATGGTATAGAGTATGCTTTACATACCTGATTGTCAACCTTCAATACTAGTCCCAAATGGACTTCCCGTCTTTTCGGATTACTTATCTACAATGAACATATATAGCAATCTAGTATTAGCAACCAAATGCCACAATTAAATTATTTGAATTCACCAAACTAGTGGTTAAGTAGCAAGCCTTAATTACACCATAAAGGGAGTCACTTTAACCCTCTTATACTCCAATTACATTCACATGCCATGCATATTCATACAACATCCTCCAATATCAAGTTTGGATCATTTATCCTTCCAACCAATCTATTAAAACAAATTGAGCCATAGACATAAATAATCATCAATAAGTGGTCCTAACTGGTAAGAAATGTGCGAATTTGATAAGCCTATCAACAATCACCCATATAGAATCAAACTTTCGGGATGTACGAGGCAAACCAATAACGAAATCCATGTTGATCATGTCCCACTTCCAGCTTGGAAGATCAATGCATTGCATATAACCTCCGGGTTTTGGTGCTCAACTTTAACTCTTTGACAATTTGGACATTCAGCCACAAATTCTGCAATGTTCTTCTTCATGTCATTCTACCAATACATATCTTTCAAATCTTGATACATTTTGGTTGATCCTGGATGAATGGAATACCTTGAACAATGTGCCTCTATCATAATCTTCTTTCTTAGCCCGTTTACATCCGGCACACACAATCAGTTTTGGCACTGAAGTACTCCTTCTCGCGTAAGCTCAAATGCCTTGGTCGCACCACTCTGAACGTTCTCCTTAAGCTGTAATAAAATAGGATTTGCATATTGCTTCTCTTTCACTTCAGCTACTAATGAAGATTCCGCAGCATTATGTACGATAAGCTCTTTATCCGGAGTTTCAAGAAGGCGAACTCCCCAACTAGCTAACTAGTGAAGATCTTTAATCATCCCTTGCCTTTCTATAGGTGCCATCATAGCCTTACGACTTAACGCATCAGCTACCACATTTGCTTTCCCTGGATGGTATAAGATATCAATATCGTAGTCCTTTAATAGTTCAAGCCATCTCCGCTGCCTTAAATTTAGATCCTTCTGATTAAAAATATATTGCAAGCTCTTATGGTCAGTATATATATCAACATGAACCCCATATAAGTGGTGGCTCCATATCTTTAAAGAAAAAATAACTGTTGCCAGCTCAAGATCGTGTGTAGGATAATTTTTCTCATGTGGCCGTAATTGTCTAAAAGCATATGCTATTACCTTACCATACTGCATCAATACACATCCTAAACCAATTCTGGAAGCATCACAATACACTGTATACCCTTCGGTGCCTTCTGAAAGTACCAACACGGGTGTAGAAATCAACTTGTTCTTTAAATCTTGAAAACTCTTCTCAAAGGCATCATTCCATTGGAATTTGGATGCTTTATGGGTTAGCTTGGTTAAGGGTGCTGAAATGAAAGAAAAGCCTTCAACAAACCTTCTATAATAACCGGCCAACCTAAGAAAACTACGAATCTCCGTAGCCGTTGTGGGCCTTGGCCAGTTCTTCACAGCTTCTATCTTTTGAGCATCAACCTTTATCCCTTCACTAAATACAATATGACCCAAAAATGCCACCGACTTTAACCAAAACTCACATTTAGAGAACTTTATATAAATCTTACAATCATGAAGAGTCTGCAATGCCTGTCGTAAGTGATTATCATGGTCCTCTTCTGATCTAAAATAAACTAGAATATCATCTATAAAAACTATCACAAATACATCCAGGAATGGCTTAAACACCCTATTCATCAAATCCATAAAAGCTGCGGGTGCATTTGTTAGCCCAAATAACATAACTAGAAACTCATAATGACCATACCGTGTTCAAAAAGTTGTCTTGGGTATATCCTTCTCTTGACCCTCACTTGGTGGTAACCTGATCTCAAATCAATCTTAGAAAAGCACTTGGCGCCCTGTACTTGATCAAATAAATCATCAATTCTTGGGAGAGGATATTTATTCTTAATAGTCAACTTATTCAATTGTTGATAATCATTACACATCCTCAGTGAGCCATCTTTTTTGTGCACAAATAACACTGGTGCTCCCCAGGGGGACATACTAAGCCTTATGAATCCCTTCTCTAGCAAATCTTTCAATTGCTCTTTCAATTCTCATAATTCTGCTGGGGCCATTCTATACGGAGGAATGGAGATTGGTTTGGTGCCTGGTATTACATCAATACCAAACTCTACTTCTCGTTCAGGATACAAACCTGGAAGATCTTCAAAAAATACATTAGAAAATTCATTTACCACCGGACAACGTGAAGAGTTGGTGGCTCCGCTTCTGTATCCCTTACTCTAACTAAATAATATATGTATCCCTTGGAAATCATTCTTCTTGCCTTAAAATAAGAAATAAATCTACCTTTTGGCGCGCCAATTTCACCTTTCCATTCAAGGACTGATTCATTTGGAAAATGGAAATATACCTTTTTCGTGCAGAAATCAATTGTGGCATAATAAGACGCCAACCAGTCCATACCCATTATAACATCAAAATCTACCATTTCTAACTCCACGAGATCAGCCATCGTATCACGACCACAAATAGTTACTATACAGTTTCAGTAAACCCTTCTAGCTACAATAGATTCCCCAGTCGACATGCGCCCAAATTATATCTTCCACATTTATTGCATGGCTCTCGAGGAGGTCTCGATTGGCTCATATTCCCTTGCCTTTGGTACCCCATTGTCTGCGAACTCTGACTCTCACTTCTGTGCCCAATGGATTTCCTCTGGACCCTTAGAACTGTGGTGGGGCACTAGCTGCAGAATAAGAAGATAATGGCCTAGGTGGTCTAGCAGAAAACTGTGGTCTGAACCCTCCTTGGGATGCCATGAACTGCCCTGTAGATCTGGCCCTCTTGGAATATCCTCTTTCTAATTCCTGTGTTCTTCTCCTCTGCCTCTGATCTTTCATTTTTTGTGCAAAAGGTTGGATCCTCGCTATGTCCATATCTTTGTTTAAAGCGGCAATAGTACAATCTCTAACCAGATATGGATCCAGCCTATCCACATATTGATGAACTCTGTCATCCATAGTAGCTACAACATTAGGAGTATATCTCGACAAGGAATTAAATCGGAGACTGTACTCCCTCACGCTTATATTCCCCTGATGAAGATTTAAAAATTAATCTGCACGGGCCTGACGAATCTCAAATGAAAGATAATGATCAAGAAATGCCTCTTTGAACTCTTTCCAAGTAGATGGGGGTGCATCAATACCCCTAGATCATTTCCAGTCCTCGTACCAATATATAGCCTCCCCTTTAAATCTATACGCCGCTAACTCCACTGTCTCTCTGCCGTTACATGCATAATATCTAAGGCCTTTTGAATTTAATCAATAAAGTCATGTGGGTCCTTGTTAAGATCTGATCCAGTAGAAATGGGAGGATCCATCTTAAGAAAATCTTGTGTTCAAAGGCTAGCCGCCCTATCTGTACCACTAGGATCCGTAGTAGGAATGGTTTGCCCTTGATCTTGCCCAACAACTATACGAGTCAAAAGTTGTACTGCATTTCTAAGATCTTGATCAACAGCATTAATAGGTGGCTCTGGAGATATAGTTCTCCTCCCCCTTATTTCTTCTGGAGTGGAAGAAGTTTCTGATGCATGCTCAGTTGGAGCCTCACTTGATTAGCTGGTATAGTGGGTGGCTTACTAGTCTCCTCTCCGGCAGCCACATCTACTTGCTTACCGGTTTCTTCTGCTAACCGACATATATTAATATAATAAAAAGAAAAACGGATTCAGTGGTCACTATGACTTCATATATAATATAGGCTCTATCGCACGATCTAAGACAAGAAAAAAAAAAAATTCCTAAATGTCCATATAACCTCCTATTTATATATGCGGTGCACGACACACCGGTAAATAAGACTGTACATAGACACAACTTTGTAGACTCACTAGGATAACTTCGTCGATACCACTTTTGTCATGCCTCAAATCCTAGTAGGGCGAACTGGCACCTGTAACCGAGAAGGCCCAGGAGAACCAGCTCATAACCTTATACTTCCCATGCATACCTCTATGACAACCCAAAATTCGGACAACATTATGTCACATATAAAAGGAGATAATCACCTGTATAAGCTCGACTACACATATATATGTATATACAATACTTGGCTGTTGGAGCCATCACGTATATTAACAAAACACCACCTTGACTGTACATTAGGTCTACAAAGCCTCTAGACAATACACAGAGTTTAACTAAGGTCGGGATACACCCCGCCATATAACTAACTTTTATACAATACCAAAAGTGACTAGATATGACACGAAAAGTCCCGAAGCAAACTGGAGCTCACCAAAAGCAGTTGGATATCCTGGCTCTTACTTGTGCGGTGTATGAGCTGAGGTACCTGTGCCTGCAGCATGAAAGCAGGTCCCCCGTGGGGGACGTCAGTATGAAATATGTACTGAGTATGTAAAGCTGTAGATAATCACATATGATATAGGAGCTCAATAGAAATCAGAAACAAGTGAATAAATCGTAATAGGAGTGGACCACACTTATAGAACTTGTGACAACCTGTACATTGTATTTATTCAATTACTTTACCTTCGTTCTTATCATCTTTGTAATCATTACTATACTGTACTGCGACCATTAGTCAGCTTCCAGTACATATTAACTGGGATCGACTCATGATAGGCTTATGCCCCTGGGATACCACCCATAAATACATAAATAGAGATCGACCCATGATAGGCTTATGCCCCTGGGATACCACCCGATAAGAGATAACTTCTATCACTTAGTTCAATTAATATTTGAGATTATTATTTCGGTCGCCACCGCATTTTTGATACTTTGAAACAATGATACATCAATAAGAGACATATAAATAGACCATCAATGTAATAACAATGAAGTAAGAACTCATTGGCACATCAATGAAGTATTTTGGAATCATCAATGCCATAACAATGAAGTAGGAACTTATTGGTATATCAATGAAATGTTTTGGAGTCATTAATAGCACATGGATCTTGTTTGAGTAACCGGATACCTTCTGACATTCATTAGTGCAATAAACATGTAAGATTTGGAAGACAAGTAAGTATTGGAATGTCTTGACATCTTGTAGGGTGGAAACAAGTTCATTGGTAACGTATGACATCATACAAAACCATTATGGATCACATGTTATTGAATAACTTTGGAAACTTTCTTAATAGAACAATTGTTCACTTTCATGCCAAAGATATGGTATAGAGTATGCTGTACATACCTGACTGTCAACCTTCAATACTAGTCCCAAATGGACTTCCCATCTTTTCGAATTACTTATCTACAATGAACATATATAGCAATCTAGTATTAGCAACCAAACGTCACAATTCAATTATTTGAATTCACCAAACTAGTGGTCAAGTAGTAAGCCTTAATTACACCATAAAGAGAGTCACTTTAACCCTATTATACTCCAATTACATTCACATGCCATGCATATTCATACAACATCCTCCAATATCAAGTTTGGATTCAATTATCCTTCCAACCAATCCATTGAACCAAATTGAGTCATAGACATAAATAATTATCAATTCAATAGTATATCACCATATCCACCTTCCATAATTCAATACAACTAAACCATGTAAAATAGTCCATAACCCTATTTCCATCACCTTTCAATAACAACCAATACATATAATCCTCTATCACACATATACATATGGAAAAGAACAAAGGCAAATAATATTCATACCTTAGAATTCACCTCTTTATTATGCAATCCTGTTTGCACATATAATAGGTGTCGTTCGAAGCTCTCGAGATGACAAACGCAGTTATCGGATTACTTTGGAATTTCTACGGTTCAATCAAAAGTAATTTAAAGGTCAAATTTGGCTAGGGATTGTTCTTTCTCAATTATTGATGATGAAAATGAGTTTTTGAACTCATATACATGTTTATAATACACATATTCTCATCCATAATATAATAGAAAATGACCAAAATGCCTTTAAAATTTAAATAATGTCAAATTTATCCTTTGGTGAACTGTTTTGATAAGCTAAAGTAGATCGACCATAACTCTTTCCTCCGATATCGGATTTGGGTGAAATTGGTATCGTTGGAAGGATAATTCAAAGGTCTTTCATTTCATATAAAGTAGGCCACCCAGTTTGTCCTGTACAAGGAGTTATGGTCGTTTGAAGTTGACCCTAAAAATCTATTTTGATAGGTTGAAGTAAAACGAGTATAACTCCTTACTCTGACGTTGGATTTGGATGAAACCAATTGCATTGGAAATAAAACTCAAAGATCTTTCTTTTCATAGGTCGCAGCTCTCCTAGTTCATTATATTAAGGGAGTTATGATCGTTTGAAGTTGACCCAAAAATTCGCCTGGCCTCAGTAGTTTGTGTGCAGGAAATTTTCCTGCACATTTACTATTCTCAAATATCTCGGACACCGTTTTATAGTTTCGAACGTGCTCAATTATCTTTGAAACCTATCCGTTTTTAGAAATCTTTATATCGTTGAAAAGCTTATTCAATAACCTTCGCATGGAACCATCGACGGGCAAATTCTGGTATAAATAAAATAAAAAAATTAATTCCATATAAATAAGACCAATACACGTACTTGAATACGCCAATATACGTACTTGAATACGGGGTGTTACAATTTACTTCTTTGAACCATGTTTACGTACTTGTTCCACAGATAGGCAATTAGTAGGGCTTATACTCTAACAAGTGATATCAGAGCGAGGTTTTCTTAAATAAGGCTAATACCTAAGAAAAGATCAATATGATAAATTCCGCACATCCTACTGGTCACAGTGAAGGTCAGTTAACTACTAGACCTCCACTTTTTTATGACTCTCATTTTATCTGGTGGAAAGCAAGAATGGAGATATTCATTTAAGGTGAAGATTATGAATTATGGGACAGGATTACTGATGGTACCACTATTCCAATGAAGACAGTTGATGATGAACAAGTTAAGAAAGTAAGGAAGATGAATTTACTCCTGATGACTTGTTGGCCTTGAAGAAAAATGCGAAGGCCAAGAATATATTGGTCTGTGGACTAGGACCTGCTGAATACAATGGGGTGTCCACTTGCACCACTGCTAAGCAAATTGGAGATGCACTAGTAAATGCTCATGAAGGCACTTCTCAAGTAAGAAAGTTTAGGATCTCTCTCCTTTTCACTGAGTATGAGGCATTCAAAATGAAGGAAAATGAAACCTTGCATGAAATGATGACTAGGCTTACCACCTTAACAAATAAGCTGACTTTCTTAGGAAAAGTCATCTCTGAGGAAGAACAAGTTGAAAAGGTACTGAGGGTATTACCAAAATCAAAATGGAATGTCAAGGTGACTGCAATCAGAGAGACAAATAAGAATCTTGAAGGTATGACTCTGGATGAACTAGTAGGGAACTTAAGGACTTATGAAATGGAAGTTGATGGAGTCAAAGATCGAGCAGCTCCTGAGAAAATCTTAGCATTGAAGGCTTCTGAGAGTGATGATGAATTTGAACTTGATAAGGAGCAAGTTGCCTTCATAACTAAGAACTTCAGCAAATTCTTCAAAAAGAAGAAGGGAACAGGTACTAAGAAACATTCTAATGACAATCCAAATGGGTGCTACGAATATGGCAAAACTGATCATCAGATTAGAGACTGTCCAGTTTGGGAAATAGAATGAAAAAAAAAAAGCTGAAAATGAACTGAAGGCAAAAAGAAAAGAGGAGCATGCAATGATAGCAGCCTGGGGATCTGATTCAGATGAAGATGAAGTTGATAAAACTGCATTTACGGCCCTTGGGGATTCAGATATTGATGAAGAAGAAGAGGACTCTGAGGTAAGTATACTCGAACTCAAAGAAAAACTGAAATTGTGCTCTAAGTCAAAACTTATTCTTTGATTAATGCATTGATTGATGATTTCCAAGAGTTAACCTCTGATAAGGATGAATTGTTCAATAGTCTGGCAAGTCTTGAATTTGATCTCATTGACTTAAGGGCTTGCTCAGATACAGTTGACAAGAAAAGTTGCATACTCAAGAAACAGGTTGCAGAACTTGAGATTTCAAACAATAATCTCAGGTCTGAAGTTCTCAAATTAACTCTTACTGAAAATGGAAAGAAGGTCATGAGTAAAAACAAGAAAATGCTGAACTTGAGCTTGTTAAATACAAACAAGAATGTCATGATTTAACTGAAAAAATGAATAAGTTGAATCAGAAAATATCTAAACTCAAATTGGATCTTGAAAGGGCTAACAGGTGGACAAACTCCTCTAGAATTATTCACAAATTAAGTGAGAAAAATTTCAATGAAAAGGCAGGTTTGGGATTCCTCAAAAGTTTTGATGATCCAAAAGATTTATGTTTTTATTTGTGGAAACATTGGACATCCCACCACTGAATGTCCAGTAGCTGCAAAAAGCAGACTAGCCAGTCAAAACCCTGCTAACAAATCTTCTCAAACCAAAAGGAACAAAACTAGTTCTGGTCAAAGAAACAGGTTATACTACATGTTGCCAGCATGGACTAAGAGAAATTTAATTCATCCTTTCACCTATAAATCAGGACCCAAGCTTGTCTGGGTTCCTAAGGCTAACCTTTGAATTCTTTTGTAGGAGAAGGTGAAAGGAAACAAAAGGCACTG
Source organism: Capsicum baccatum var. pendulum (assembly GCA_030864225.1). Classification (NCBI taxonomy): domain Eukaryota; kingdom Viridiplantae; phylum Streptophyta; class Magnoliopsida; order Solanales; family Solanaceae; genus Capsicum; species Capsicum baccatum. The sequence continues at coordinate 232,034,191 of CM061555.1, read as the reverse complement.
GTATTTAGATAGTGCTTGCTCAAGACACATGACTGGTGATAAGAAAAAGGTCCTTTCACTATCCAAAATAAATGGAGGAGGAGTCTCTTTTGGTGATGGAAAAAAGGGAATCATAACTGGAATTGGAAAGATTGACTCATCTGAGTCAAAAGCATTGGAGGATGTCTATCTTGTAGAAAGATTAAAGCATAATCTGCTGAATATCTCTCAGCTGTGTGATAAAGGTAATAAAGTTACTTTTACTGTTGCAGGAATCAAGGTAAAAATGATGGATGCTAAAGAGGTTGTGCTCACTGCAAGGAGATACAAAAATGAATATAAAGCTGACATCATGGCACTACCAGGACCAGAGCTGACTTCTGAGTGCTATAGAAAATGATCCCCTTCTTTGGCACAGAAGACTTGGTCATGCAAGTCTGAAACAACTCAACATAGTTTCATCCAAGACATGGTATTGGGATTACCCAAGACTAAGTTATGTGTAAAGGGGAAACAGATAAGTTTTAGAAAACAGTGTAAACATGTTAGTAACTACCAATGTAGCCTTGGCCTGGTTCATATAGACTTATGTGGACCCATGAGACTTCAAAGCAGAGGTGGAAAAAGGTATGTGTTGTAATTGTTGATGACTATTTCAGGTTTACTTGGACTTTGTTTCTAGCCTCTAAAGAAGATGACTTTGATGTCTTTGAAATCTTTATTAAGAAAATTGAAAAGAAATTGGGCACTTCTTTAGTTTCCATAGGGTCTAACCATGGTTCAGAATTTGAGAATGTAAAATTCTTGAAATACTGTTCAGCAAATGGTATAGATCACAACTTCTCAGCTCCTAGAACACCACAACAAAATAAAGTGGTGGAAAGAAAAAATAGAACTTTGGAAGATATATGCTAGAACAATGATGCTTGCAGCAAATGTTGCTAAAAACCTTTGGGCAGAGGCAATAAGTACTACAACATATATCATAAATATATGCATGATCAGACCTTTGTTAGAGAAGACTCCCTATGAATTACTAAAAGGAAGAGAAAGCCTAAAATCTCTCACCTTAGAATCTTTGGGATGTAAATGTTTCATACATAATAATGGAAAGGATAATTTGGGAAATTTGATGCTAAAAGTGATGATGGAATTTTCTTAGGATATTCACTTCATAGTAAGGCTTATAGGGTTTTAAATAAACAAAACTAATTGTGTTGAAGAAAGCATGCATGTAATCTTTGATGAATCCTGTGTTTACCTGCAGGAAAGAAGTGACACGAAGGAATAGGTTATACAACACGGTTCATCAATTGGAGCTACCAAACATGGAGACACTTTTATAGAGGGAACTAAAGCTAATGGCACAGTGATAGGGGGAACTGAGCCTCAACATATCCCAGCTCATAACATCAACAATGATCCTGGTAGCTCACTAAGCTTGATTCCAAAAGGATATAAGTATCAAGGATCACATCCTATTGAGAACGTTCTTACTGATCTCACATCTAGGATCAGCACAAGGTCTGGATTGAGAAGTATGTGTGCCTTCAAGGCATTCCTGTCAGAGATTGAGCCAAAGAAGATAACTGAAGCATTGCTTGATGCTGATTGGATCATAGCTATGCAGGAAGAGTTGAATTAGTTTGAGAGAAACAAAGTATGGCACTTAGTTCCTCTCCCTAAAGAAAGATCAGTAATTGGGACTAAATAGGTATATAGAAATAAAGTTGATGAGCATGGAACAGTTACGAGGAATAAGGCAAGATTGGTGGTCCAAGAATACAATCAAGAATAAGAAATTGACTTTGATGAGACTTTTGTTCCTGTAGCAAGACTTAAAGCTATAAGCTAACTTGTTGCTTTTGCTGCTTATATGGAGTTTATCCTTTATCAGATGAATGTGAAGAGTGCCTTCCTAAATGGCATTCTCAAGGAGGAGGTATATGTTAAACAACCTCCAGGATTTGAAAGTAAGGAGTTTCCGGATCATGTGTACAAATTTGACAAAGCCTTGTATGGATTGAAACAAGTTCCAAGAGTTTGGTATGAGAGACTATCAAAATTTTTGTTGGAACATAGACATACCAGAGGTGAAATTGATAATGCCCTTTTCTTGAAAACTAATGGGAAGGATTTGTTAGTTTGCAGGTGTATGTAGATAATATTTTTTTGGCTCAACAAATATGAGTATGACTCATGAGTTTGCCAAACTCATGAGTTGTGAATTTGAGATGAGCATGATGGGAGAGCTGAATTACTTCTTGGGATTGAAAATAAAGTAGTCAGCTTCAGGGACAATGATTCACCAATAGAAGTATGTCAAAGAACTTCTCAAGAGATTCTCCATGGAATAGGCAAAAGAGATAAATACTCCTATTGCAACTGCCACAAAGTTGGAGTTGGATGAAACAGGTTCAGATGTAAAGCAAAAGATGTATAGAGGTATGATTGGGTCATTACTGTACCTCATAGCAAGCAGGCCTGGCATTGTGTTCAGTGTAGGGCTATGTGCCAGGTTTCAAGCAAAACCCAAAGAATCACATCTAAAATCTGTGAAGAGAATCTTCAGATACTTGAAGGGAACCAGTGATCTTGGCTTATGGTACCCCAAAGGTAGTAACTTTAACCTGACAGGTTACTCAGATGTTGATTATGTAGGATATCTGGTGGACAGGAAAAGCACTATAGGAATGGCACACTTTCTTGGATCATGTTTGATTACTTGGTCCACTAAGAAGCAAAATTCAGTTGCTTTGTCTACTGCTGAAGCTGAATATGTTGCTACAGGATCCTGTTGTGCTCAATTGCTATGGATTAAGCAACAACTCAATAGACTTTGGTATAGATGTTGGTTGTGTTCCTATTTTTGGTGATAATACAAGTGCTATTAACATAGCTAAAAATCCTGTTCAACATAAGAGAACCAAACATATTGATATTAAGCATCACTTTCTTAGAGATAATGTTGAAAAAGGTCATATATCCATTATGTTTTGTTTCTACTGAGGAACAGATTGCTGACATTTTTACTAAGGCTTGAGTATAGAACACTTTGAAAAAAATAGTTTAGCCTGGGGATGTTTAAAATTGCATAAGTCTCCCTCAATGCTTGACTAGAATAGTTTGATTTTACAAGTGATTGTTGGTTAATTCAGTCTCACACATTAAGTTGTGTATCCTAAGTCCAAGATTTTAGAGTATGTTGACTCATGTGTGTGTTGATTTTGCAGAAAAGCCTTGATTACAGAAGCAATTTTGTCTATTTTGTCATTCAGGTAATGATTATTATTACTTCAAAGTAGCTTATAGATAAACAAGTTGTTTTCCTGGTTCCTTCTTGTTCCATTTAAACCGTCAAAATACAAAGAGTCCCTCTCTTTCAAAAGCTGCCACTTTTTTTTCCCATTAGGACTAAAACACCTATTATTACGCCTCTGCCAAATACAGTTCCTCACCCTTTCAAATTCCTCATCCTTTTCTCTTAAATACGTTTTTTGTTTGTCTTGATTCTACACTACAAATTCTCTGCACCCTCCTCATACTCAAGAACACTATCCTGATTCAAAAATGGCATCATTGTCTTCATCTTTCTCCTCTTCTTCTTTCTCCTCCACAGACTCTGTTCCAAATCCCTTCACCGCACTTATCCTTCATCCAAACATCACCTTACCTCCTTAATTCCTCCTTCAATCTCCCAGAAATTAACTAATTTTGCTGCTTTCAGAAATTTCCCAAAACCTTTTGCCCAAATTTCTTCACTTTCTCCATTCTCCTCAAAACCCCTCCTTATTCCTCATATCCCACTCCAAATTGTTTGAAGATGATGATAATCCTAGTGACAGAGATGACCTTCCTATCGCAGAGCTAATCCCAAGAAGGTCCAGGTCCAAGCTCCCAAGAAAACCCCCATCTATTCCCGTCACTGTTGACAACACTGCCCCTCCAGAACTTTTTCCAAATGTCTCTATACCTCTTACTCCTCACACTCGAGGAAGAAAACAATGAAAAGATGCATCCTTGGCCGAGGCTCTTCGAGATAACAAAAAAAATGTGTGGCTACATCTGATCCCACCCCTCCTCGTGCATCGTCTCCTGATCTTCTACTTCGATCTGTCAGAAAGACAAAAATTATCATGACCAAAGGTCCAAAACCCTCGTTGCCTATGAAACCCTCTTCTAAACCTACTCAAAAGGCCTCCCCCTCTTCAAAAAGTCCTTCTACTGTCAAAGGATCCTCCTCCTCAAAAGTTTCCCCTTCCAAGCCTTTTACTCGTCCCAAGAAACGGGTTACCCCACATGTTCCTTCTGAATCATCTGACTCTGACTTTACCCCAGATGCTACTGATGAGTTGGGACCTGAGTTTTGAAGTTCCTCACTCATCTTCTCTTCAGGATACTCCTGAGACTCATTATATTCACTTTCAAAAGCAAAAATTTAGCTAGAGAGAGGGTAGTTAGTGTTTTGGGGACTTGATATGCAAGTGTTACTGGATAAATTGGAAGTTTCAAGGTTAGTCACATTTTTTCTTCAGGGGGATCTTCAGCGTAGATTTGCTAAACCTAAAGTATATGTGTTTTATATGAATGGGGTGGGAATTGGAATTGTTCTCCACTACTGTCAGAAAGGTTACTATGAACCTTTATGTTGCTGACATTGCTAGGATTTTACGTATTCCCTCTGGGGTATGGGGTCACTATGTCAAAGGTCTTGGCCTCCTCTGGAATTCTTGCCTCTGCCCTCAACATATGTAGAAAGTTTTTTGGCAATCCTAACTTGCTCCACCATAAAAAGTCCTTAAGAGGGAGATGTCCCCACGACATCAGCTCTATTTTGATTTGGTCCACATAATGATATTCCTAGGTAGGAGAAACGATGTGTGGAAAGTTTTCTTGATCTTACACTCATAGAGCTGTTGGATACTGAAGTAAGAATTGATCTGCGTCGACTCATACTATAGCATATGCAAAGGGTTCTACACAAGGAAGTGAATGGACATGCTCTACCTTATCAATTCTGACTCACCCCCTTATTTGAGGACTTTGGTGTTTCTGTTCAAGTGTGGTCTTCACAGACTACCAAAGATATCATAGGGCATGTGAACCATATGATGCTACGTGTTTCCATGAAGAGTGCTGATAATCCGATGCAACGATTGAGAAAATTCACTGGCTGAGAAACAAGCTGAGGTGGAAGTTGCTCAGGCAGTTTTGGGAGGCTGCACATGCTCATGAAGAAGAAAAAGGGATCCTCCATGCTCAAATTATTCCCTTAATTCCTTGTTGGAAAAAGAGAGAGCTGAAAATGCAGATGTTATTAGGAAATTCACCTCTCTTATTCCCCTCTTCTTCTACTTAGCCTCTTCACTGATATCTTATGTTTGTCTCCTTGTGTTCCTTTTCCTGACAGTGTTGTTCTCTCTTAGTTTACTTTTTGGTATATGTAGTCATCTCTGCAAATGAATGAATGAGCTTAGTTGTTTACTATTTTCTGCTCCTGTTTTCTCATATTGCCTTTATGTTCTCTTATTCTGAATTTTGATTGTCTTAGTGATAGCCTCAATGGACATGAATTATTAGACTTTTTCACTTGTTAATCTAGCTTTACGATGAAGTCAAAAGGGGGAAGAGTAGGCTATGCAATGCTTATAACTCAATGACTAACCAGTTTCATTCTGTGCTAGTCTTTTATTCAAATGCCTTATTCAGTATGTCAAGGGTCTGTGATATTATGTTGCTATGTTTGTTATCATCAAAAAAGGGGAATTTGTTAAGGCATGTGGAGTTTTGATGATAGACATATGAATGAAACATGTTATGAAAGCTGGTCCATCAAGTGTACAAAGAAAAGTTGCAGGCAAGGCTGTTGATAAGATGATACTGCGCATAGACAGATGTGGATAAGCAAGAATATTCAGGAACCTTCTCAAACACTTATCACATCAGTAAAGTGGAAGAAAAATGCAATATTCAAAAGTTGAGTTGATCTAGAAGTCCAACAATGAGAAGACTTCTGCAAGGATAAATGATAAAGCAAAAAAGTCATATTTAATCAGGGAAAGAGAAACGGGTACAACAAGGAGTGAAGTTACTTGATAGAGTAAAAAGAGAAAGAAGCATAAATCAACCAGGACTCTATTACAGGTGTATCACCAGGGTGCATATATACAACAAAGCATGATCAAGTAACTCACTCAAGGCATTGAAAATAAAATTAACAATCAGCATAACAGTTCACATACTTGAAGAAGAACCTAATCTCTTACTTAGCAAGTCGTAACTGAGTGTAGTAGGTAGGTTCTTGAGTTGTAATGAGTTATTGTTCTAGACTCAGTGATCTATAAACTGAGTTAGGAATTGTGTCTTCAAGTTGGGAACTCGAAGACTTGGGAACACTTATCTTGGGAAGATTTGTGTTTTTGTAGAGATAGGAGTTAGAAGTTTTAATTCCTAGTTAACAAGAAGTCTTTGTTTCTGTTGATTGTTGAGGCTCAAGTATTATAGTGAAGTTGGGGTTAAATCCTATAGAGGTACAGGTCGTGATTTTTTACATCTTTTTTGAGTCGGGTGTTTTCCACGTAAAAAATTTCTAATTCACTCGTTAAACATCACGAAATAGTTCAAATTTGCTAAAATTGTACCTGATCATCCCAAAATACATTCAAACCTTCAATTACACATCGCAAATAGCACTAAATCATTCAAAAAAAATTCAAATTCCTAAAATTGCACTTGATCATCCCAAAAACGTTCAACTCCTTCAATTACACATCGCAAATAGCACAAAATCATTTAAAAAAAAAATTAATTCGCTCATTATACATCACGAAATTGCATCAACATCGATAAAAAAATACACAAATCCATATATATAAGAGAGAACCTCTTTGGCACGGTTCCCGATGAATCTGACGACGAAGGTTGATCGTTTTTTAGCGTCGTCTTCCCTTGGACTCTAATGAACGTGAAGAGTGATGGAAAATGTGAGTTTTCATATTCGCGCCAAAGGTATATGTAGGGGTCCAAATGTGAAAGGCCTTGGGTTAACGTGCACCTTCCAGGCAGTGCATGATAGTCAAAATTGAAGGGAGTATATATTTACATGTAAATCGTGTTCAACAAGTCCATTTTTACTTGTTAAATGAGCTCCCCTTAATTTCCTCCTCCTTTTTTTTTTCCATCTGGTGTTCTGTACACGCAGTAAAGTTCGACTAATTTAAATTCACGTTGGATAGAGTCTATCTTTTTTTATTCGGTGTTTGATATTCGCATTAAAGTTTTTTCATACCTAGGACTCAAACTCGAGACCTCTGATTAGAAAAGAGCAGTTTCATCCACTGCATGTAAATAATCATGGTCAATGAGTGCATTTTACTTGTTATTTTTTTTGTTTTTCATCCAGTGTTTGGTACCCACATTAAAGCCCTATTAATTCAAATCTGCACGTGAGCAAGGCCCATTCAAGAGTAGCGTTTCTTGCCAAGGATTTTTTCGTACCCAAAACTTGAGTTCGGTATTCGATACACACATTAAAACCCGATTAATTCAGATTCGCACTGGATAGGCCCATTCGAGGGTAGCGCTCCCTGTCAAGTATTTTTTCGTACCCAAAACTCAAATCCGAGATATTTGATTAACGAAGGAGCATTTCCATCCACTGTACCACATTCTTTGATAGTGTCTATTTTTCTTTAGCTATTCATTAAAGTAAATATTCCCTCCATTTTTAAATATTTGTAACTTTTTTTTATATATACGCCCATACAAATATTAATTAGACGTTAATTCAATTAAATTATTATTATTTTTATGATTAAGGATAAAGATGAAAACAAACAAGTAATTATGACTTATATTTTTTAAAACAACAAGTAGAATAAAACATTTATTTTTAATAAAAATTATAAATATTTATTTGTGTCGTATAAGAATAAAACTGTATCATTAGATATGGGAATGTATCACTTAAAATGTATAATGCTTGTTTGGTAAGAAATTTGCACTATCTATTGAAAGTAATTTATACATCTTTACAGACCTCTCTTCATCTATTCTTTCCCTAAGTTCTCTCAACATCACTTTAAAATTAAAACGATAATAGTTGTTTGTTGAAATTTCGAAGCCGAAAAAATCGATTTGTAAAATCAATCTCACGAAACTTTAAAATAATAATATAACACAAACCTATAGTTTCAAATTTCGCCTTGTATCAATAATATAATAATCTCTGTCTTTGAAATTCGTCATACACATTAATCTAATAATCGTAATTTATGAATTCGGTTATCATAAAGAGCATATTTGAATATCTGATAAAATAGATTGTTGGAGTGACTGTTTACGACAAATACAAATCTTCGCATTTAAAAAACTTCGCTTTATGTAAGTGATATTTCTCATATTTATAAGAGGCAGTTTAGCACTGAAGCAGGCAGCAGGTCGACATACTTGCTTCAGCTGCTACAATCATGTTTTTACTATATTACCCCCTAATTAATTACATAAGTTATTTACGCATTAGAAAATTAATAATATTTAATACAAATAAGTAAAAAAATATTTCTGATATGTCTGCTTCAGCTGCTTCAACCGTAATCTTATCATGTCACCTCTAATTAATTATTATAAGTTATCTTAGTATAAAAAAAAATTAATAATATTTAATAAAAAATATAAAATAGACATAAAATAACAAATTAACTCTTGATGTTTTAAATTAGTTTGACATTTTATATGAGGCTCACTAGGTTATTTTCACAAGTAATTTTTTATAGGTATTATGCTATATCATTTTTAATACATGTCTGCTTCGCGACTTCAATCGTGATTTTACTATATCACTCCTAATTACTTATTATGGTTATTTAAGCATTAAAAAAATTATATATTAGTATCCTATATAGGAAGTCACAATAAGCAGCTGAAGCAGCCTGCTTATATTCGACATGCCTGGCTCAACTGTTTCAATCTTGATTTTACTATATTACCCCTAAATAAATATTATAAGTCATTTACATATTAAAAAATTAATAATATTTAATAAAAAATGAAAATAATATTTATGACATGACTGTTTCTACTACTTCAATCGTTATTTTACTAAATTACCCAATTTAATTATGATAAGTTATTTAAGTATAAAAAATATAATAATATTTAATTAAAAAATTATAAAATAGATGTAAAATGATAAATTATTTTTGATGTTTTAAATTAACATGACGTCTTATATGGAGCCATTTAAAAAAAAATCACAAGGATTTTTTACAATAATTTTACCATGTCACTTCTAATTAGTAGAATAAAAATAAAAAATAAAAATCATAATAATTAAAAACTTAAATTTATTTAAAAAATATAATCAACTATCAATACACAAAAGTTTTAAACAACTTAAAATATCGTTATGCAAATTTCATCAATCTAAATATAATATTATATATCTAACTTAGAATTTATCAACCAAACAAATAAAACTTTTTATATAATAGAATTATACATAACGTAAAAATTTTAAGGATCAACATTGGGCCGTGCGTAGCACGTGCGTAGCACGCATAAGCCGGCTAGTATATATATATATAGACACACACCAAATTTCATAATCTCCCGCTAGATTCTAATAAAAGAGTGTTTATTATAAAAAACTAGATTAGTCAAGTAGCGCTAATATTGAAATTAATTAATAAGTCAAATTTGAAAAAAAAATAAAAATAAAAATAAAAAAATTACACATTAGCCCGTGGCTATTTCCTATTGGCTGAAAATATGTAGTAGTCATTTCTCATTGGTTACTTTAGTCAGTCCTCGATTTTCAAAATTCCCTCTTTCACTTCACCAAATTCATATAGTAGAAGAGTTGACTTTTTTTTTAATTATATTAGCATAATATTTGGCGTGAAATTTTAGTGCATCGGAGTAAACTTTTATTCGAGAAAAAATGATTTCTTATGTAGAGGGGAAGATGGAAATTGCTATTTGTGTTATGCATTTTATCGTCTTTATAATTATTCCCATTGCAGCGTAAGTATTATTTTGTGATTTATTTGTGTATTTATAGTTGATGTAACTGGTAACCTTGTTGTCATGTGATGAGAAAGTCACGCGTTCGAATCGTGAAAATAGCCTTTTACAAAAATGCATAATAAGACTGTGCATTTGTTTTGACGTAACTGGTAAAGTTGTTATTATGTAACATCGGGGAAACAACCTCTTGCAAGAAATGCAAGTTTTCCTGGATCCCGCTTATTGCGGAGCTTAGCATCAGCTTGCCTTTGTTATATTTATATTTTTTGTTGGCGTAACTGGTAAAATTGTTATTATGTGACCAGAAAGTTAACGTGTTTGAGTCAAGGAAATAACCTCTTGCAGAAATGCATGATAAGACTGTGTATTTGTTGTTGGCGTACTGATAAAGTTGATGTCATGCGATCAGGAAGTCACGTTTCTAGTCATGGAAATAGCTCTTGCAAAAATGTATGATAAAGCTGTGTATTTACTGTTGACGTAACTGGTAGAGTTGTTGTCATGCAATCAGAAGGTAATGTGTGACGTAACTGGTAAAGTTATTGTCATATGATTATGAAATAATAACGTGTTTGAGTCGTGAAAATAACCTGTTACAGAAATACATAATAAGATTGTGTATTTATTGTTGACGTAATTAGTAAAGTTATTGTCATATGACCATAAAATAACAACGTGTTTGAGTCGTGGAAAGCTTGTTGCAAAAATGCATGATAAGCTGTGTATTTGTTGTTGACGTAACTGGTAAAGTTGTGATCATATGATTATGAAATAATAACGTATTCAAATTGTGAAAGTAGCCTATTGCAAAAATGCAAAAACGTAAAGTTGTTGTCATATGATCATGAAATAATAACGTGTTTGGAGTCGTGGAAATAGCTTGTTGCAGAAATGCATGATAAGACTGTATTTGTTGTTGATGTAACTGGTAAAGTTGCGTTCACGACTTCACGTGATCAGAAAGCAACGTCTTCAAATCGTTATAATATGTTGTTGTTGAAATGCATGATAAGACTGTGTATTTGTTACTGACGTAATTGATAAAGTTATTGTCATATGATTATGAAATAATAACGTGTTGAATCATGTAAATAGCCTATAATAGAAATGCAAGATAAAATTACGTATTTATAATTTGCCATTTCTCTATTATAAATCCTATCGAATCAAAATTAACCGAAGTATAATTTGGAATGCAGAACCCATGGAAAACCAAAAAGAAAAAACATAAAACAAAAAGGGTGTATGAGCCTGCCTACGTGTCTGATTCCTATTGGCTGAAATACGTGTAATCTTCTCTTATTGGTCACTTAACATTAAATCCACGTCGCTAGCGAAACAGTTCAACAAAATTATTATTACTATTATAACATAAGAAGGAATCAGTTATTCTCGTTGATTCTGAAAACTCCAAATTATATTTTCACGTCGCTATGTATAATAAATCCTTAATATTTGATCCTTTTCGAACCCGTTTATATGCTATTTAGCGAGATTGTTCTCAATAATCTGTGCTTTTTGAATTGTGCACGCAGTGGAACCTTCAGTGCACGAGCTAGTTCATCGTTAAAATAGATCTGTTTACTAACCCTAGAATTTCCCCAAAAAAAAAAAGGAATCAAAATCGATTCCTTATGGCGGAAGGAAGATCAAAATTGTTATTTTTATTATGCATTTTATCGTCATCGTTAATTATTTCCATTGCAGCGAAGTTTTTTAAATTTTTTTATTTTTTTTTTGGGATTTTTATGGATTTTTATGCTGATTTTATGCTCAAATGGTGTAACAGGAAGAGTTATTATGATATATTACAAGTTCCGAAAGGTGCTTCGGATGAACAGATCAAACGAGCTTATAGAAGCTTGCGTTGAAGTATCATCCTGATAAAAATCAAGGAAATGAGGAAGCTAATAAGAAATTTGCAGAAATTAGTAACGGTATTTCTCATTTTCGAAGAGTTTTGAGCTCATATAGTTTTGGGATTGATGTGTAGTTGGTTGTTGTTTAAAGTTTTTGTGATATTGAAATGCTTATTAGTGTTATCTGAAATAATTTGAATTGATTGTGTGATAAGTGGACGTAGAGGGTTAATATAAGGATTGATGAGCTCATTTAGCTTGAGTAGGGGCTCTATCAGAAACAACCTCTCTATGTCTTTGGATGTAGTGGTATGGACTGCATACATTTTACCCTTCCTAGACCCCACTACGTGGAAATCACTGGGTTTGTTGTTTGGTGTTATGATGATGAGCTCATTTAGATGACCTTGACTAGTGTTGGGATTGATGGCGTAGTTGGTTGTTGTTGCAAGTTTTTGTGATATTGAATGCTTATAGATGATATTTTGAAATAATTGAATTGACTGCGTGATTAGTGAACATAGAGGACTAATATAGGGATTGATGAGCTCATTTAGCTGGCCTCGACTTGTTTGGGATTGATGCATAGTTGGTTGTTTGTTGCAAGTTTTTGTGATAGTGAATGCTTATTAGATGATATTTGTGCTTATTAGATGATATTTTTAAACTAATTGAATTGAATGTGTGTTAAGTGGACGTAGAGGATTATTATAGGGATTGATGAGCTCATTTAGATGACCTCGACTAGTTTGGGATTGATGAGTAATTGTTGTGTTTGGCAAGTTTTTGTGACATTGAATGCCTACTAGAGAAATTATCGAGTAGCTCATATTGCTGTTCTCAGCTAGTTTGAGATTGATGCATAGTTGTTGTTGTTACTTATATGGCTTGATTCTATCTATTTAGTATGGTGACTTGTTGTCTTGGGTGGGTTTGTAAGCTTAGTTCTCTTTTGTACTCATCCACTTGGGGATTTCCAGCTATGAAGGTGCTTTCGGATGGTGACAAGAGGAATATATACGACCGGTATGGAGAAGAAGGTCTTATAACAACATGCTGCTAGTGGAGGCAGAGGTTTCAGGAATGATTATGCAAGACATATTTAGCCAGTAAGTTGATGCCCTCTTTCCAGGTTCTCCTCATCTTCTTGGTGCTTAGTTTTTTTTTCTTCTTGTCATTGATGTGAGCAGTTGAATATGGAACTTCCTTTTTTTTTGCCCGGAGAGTAGGGTGTGGTGGTGGGAGGATTTGGTGAGTAGGAGCCCTAGATATTTTTATCCAACAAGTGAGAAATGCAAAAGGATTCTGGTATTAGCACGTGATGAATGATATAAAGTGTAATAAGACTTGACTTTGGAAGAGGTTGAGGTAAGATGGCCTGCAGTGGAAAATGTTGTGGTTTAGGTGCTGCCAAGGCTTACGCTGAACTATCTAATTCAGATCTTAGAGGACTATAATTTTTATAAGACTAGTTACCTTCTTTAAGTTACGAATAAGAAGTAAAGATACCAAAGAAATAATTAATCTTACTTCTTAAAAAATCCTTCTTATAAGGTTGCAAGGATTCCACCGCAAAGATGAAAAGAAGAGAAACTCTCAATTAATATTAATGTTGTGTTTAAAATAACAAAATTTACATTATATATAGGAAAACTATCCAAATAGCATGAGATTAGAATCTACTTTTATGGAAATAATAAATAAAATCTAACTAGAAACTCTAAACTAGAAAAACATGTAAAAATAATACGAAAAACTCTCCCAAGGAAATAAAGAGAAGTTTCAAAATTTAATCAAAACACGTGCCCCTTCCAAGTCACTCTCTACGTGACTTTTCCTCCCTTTTGGGTGAGGATTTGAAGCTCACTATGGGGCTCCATATGGGCCCGATCTTCTTTCTCTTGGGTTTGGAGTTGAATGAAATATGTTGTAGCACTTAGCCCATTCTTCTCCACGATTCTTGGACTCATTGTTGGGCTCTTCTTCCATCATAAGCTTCTTTG